>PVJO010001128.1:0-187705 GCA_004026905.1 Hystrix cristata
GGGGCTAATTATGTCATTAAACTAAGCAACCAGTCATACCAGACATTCATGTGATAACAAGAAGGTATTGTAAACATAGGCTTATGCTTAGTGTGATTCTGTATATCAGAGGTCCATAAAATAAGTATATAAAGAAAAAATTGTAGATTTTGGCTGGAGCTTGGAGAATAGAGTATGTTCCCTCCAATTCCTTCTCCCATTGCATGGTAACTTGGCTCCTGCTCACGAGTAATTATTGATGTCCTATCTGTCACACCATGCAGTTTCCATGAATGAAGCCATCAGATAAGTTTTAAAATTAAGTGCTAGCAAATGCATTCCTCCTAAATATTTTAGGGAACCTTACTTATTAGGACTTGTATCTACATTGGACTTATTAGAAGTAGCATCTTAGTGTCAGTGAATAATTTTCACAAAAAATTATTTATGCTATTATTGTTGTACACCTGCCATTTACTGAATCCTCTTTGTGGTGCTGGGGATACAATGGCATTAAGAGGTAGGTGTGGTTCTTTTATTTCTGGGAATAATAGTCAGGCAGGGAGGATTGACCATAAACAGCTAGATTTCACTAAATATACAATAGTGAATATAATGTGAAGGAAAAGAACAGGGTCATGAGAAAGGGAGTGAGCAGAAACGTAGTTAAATCGAGGAGGTGCTGGAGACAGTTGGAATGAGATGCATAATGGTTTTTATTTTTTCAACACCTGTATTTTGTTTTTTTTGTTTTGTTTTGTTTTGGTTTTTTTTTTTTTTTTTTTCCTTTTTTGGTGCCAGGGATCGAACTCAGGGCCTTGTGCTTGCTAGGCAAGCACTCTAACCACTGAGCTAAATCCCCAGCCCCAACACCTGTATTTTGATTTGCTAAAAGACCCCTGGCAAATTATTACAAAATCAATCATAAGAATTCAGGCTTCTTAATTCTGAGGAGAATAAAGTTACAAAGGTCAGTCAGGCCAGATTTGAAAAGGTGAGTTCTTTTCTTATCTTTTGACCCTCAGGGTAAGACTGTGAGTGTATCCAGGGACTTCTTGATTGTGTGCTTTTGAGTTCCCCTTGAGAACGGCTCCTGCCACTGTCTAAACCTTTGTCACGGCAGGCAGAGTCACCAGGGATCTATGTGTAGTTTGTCTGAAAGGAGGTAAGTGGTGAGTCAGAGCCTGAAAATTCAAGTGGAGTCAGGGTGCCAGCATCTGCATGTTTGGAAGCAAATGAGAAGACAATAAAGTGCGGTCTGAGAACTGCCATAAAACAGAAAGCAGGAAACGGAAATAGAGGCAACTTACTACTTCAAGGGAAAAATTTTTTTCAAGTCTCTTTTTTGATGTCATTTATACAAGGATGCTGTAGAAGCCAGCAGTGTTGCTTTATTGCCTCTTGCTTACTGTTCCTCCTCCCATTCTTTGCTGCCACAGGAAAGATACTTGAGACTTAACTTTCAAATTCCCCAAGCACAGTGTTAATGTAAGAATTCTTTTGCATCTGATGAGGTTGGAAAAATATATTAACATCATTCATATGACAAATCATTCTGGGGATACTTCATAATTACATTTACAGTGCTTTGAATTTTTCTCAGGATCAGCCATTATCAGAGTATGCAAACATAAAAAAGTGTCTGTCAAAGCAGTTATGATGGATTGGAAAGTTTGGAAGGAGAACATCACAGTAAAACAGTGAATGAAGGGTTGCAGGGCTTGGGTTGCAGTTGGAAACCGTACCAAGTACAGCATGTGTGCCCACCGCCTAACTTAGAGCATAGTTACTATGATAAGGCGAAAAGGAATGCAGGCTCCATCTCATAAATCAACTGTCAGCCTTCCATCCTTTTCCCAGCTAGAATTGTATTCACTTTCCTTAGATGTGTATGTTTGCTAACGTCTAGGCGCTGTGTGCTGCTGTGGTGAAACCAGACGTCCTGGAAACGATGGCTTTGCTGTTCAGCGGTGCAGATGTCATGTGTGCCACCGGAGACCCCGTGCACAGCACCCCTTATCTGCTGGCCAAGAAGGCTGGACAGAGTCTGCAGATGGAATTTCTGTACCACAACAAATTCTCAGGTTTGTCTGGCTCTGACATTATCCTGCTGTCTTCTGACACGGCCCCGAAAGGACTGAAGCACGGATCTTTTTATTTCTCAACTAAGCAAAATCATCAGAATGAAGAAGAGTATCATTACCAAAATATTTTTATACCATTTTAAGAGAAGTTCAAGAAATGCATCTTTTCTATTTCTTTAATCTTATAAATGAAAGTAGTTAATCCCACATAATCATTTCCACCAAAATTAAATCCAATTTTCATACATGAATAATAAGTATGACTTTGGTGCTTATTTGCAAATTTTATGCAAAATAAAATAAATCTCTGTATTTATTCAGTGGTAAATTTGAAGTCATTTTTCTTCTAGTTTAAAACTCACCTACATATTCATAAAGGAATAACTATTTACATATTGGATTTTAAATGTATTATTTCATTAATTTTTCTAGACTTCCCTCAACACGACATTCATTCCGACACTAGGCCAAATCAAGAGACCACCCAGGCCACCTTCCTCTGTGACTTCTTGTATCAAGCTCCTGCTTCTGCTTCTAAAGTATCTTCAGAGAAAAAACTACTTGAAGGTATCTTTTCTGCTCCTCGGAGATATTATTCCAGATAAAACCTTATTCCATTATCACAATAATAGGTTTAAATTTTGATTTTTTTCTCTTAAGCTATTACATGTGATCTAGCAGTAGAGAGATGTTTTTTGAGCATCTATAAATGAAATTCTTCTAGGTACAGATATTTTTTCATGTACTGCAGCAAGGACTTACTGGGTTAGAACGTTGAGTGAATTCTGGATAGAATTCAATGATGTCTACTTTATGAGCCAAGCATATCTGTTTCCGGTTTCATATATTATTGTAAAACAGCTAAACCAGCAGACAAACAAGAAACTTAGAACTCAGTCCTTTCCTTTAGGGATGACATCCCAACCAGTTAGGCAATATAGAGAAGCCTGAATAGGAAGAACGGACAAGGTTGAGCCTCCCTTGTCTGAAGTAGGTGGGACCAGAAGTGTTTTGGATTTTGGCTTCCAGATATTTTTGCAATTATTAATACTTATGTGTGCACAATGGGATATCTTTGAAATGGGATCCAAGTCTAAGCATAAGAAATCATTGATATTTTGTATATACCTTAAAGACATAGCCAGAAAGTAATGTTATATAATATATTTAATAGTTTTCAGTGTGAAATAGTGCCTTATGATGTACAATTTTCTACTTGGGGCATCAAATTGGTGCTCAAAAAGTCTTGTAGTTTGAATTTTCAGAATAGGAATACTCAACCCAGTTTATATTCGGTCAGTAGTAAGTTATATTCTTAAATCTGTTCCAGTTAGAGAGTGTGTGTGTGTGTGTGTGTGTGTGTGTGTGTGTGTGTGTGTGTTTAAGTAAAAGAAAACCTGAGCCTGCTTTCAAAAAAAATGATGGGCATCAATTTGATTTAATGACATATTCTAGGTGTGAGAATTTTTCTGAGCAGAGGCATGTTGGTTATTTATCCCCCTGTCCGTGTGACTCCTCGTGTCAGGTTTGGGCATGGCATTGGGAATATAAAAATGAGTCTAATACAGCCTTATGCTGATGCTATTTACATTTGAACTACTTTGAAAAGTATTAACAGGAAAATATGATGAGCCCAGTCTCACTGGAACGAAAAACATGCCAAAGAGATGAATTTATCCAGGCCAGTTGATAGTGGGCATTTGTTGGCTCAGCAACCTAACATTAATTCTAAGGTGATATCATTCAGCTGAATTACTCAGTCAAAGGGACAGCAGGGTGAAAAATCTCATTTTAGAATATTAATCTTAATACTTGTACATTTACAGTAATTATTTCAGTATAAACCCTTTACATGTTGCATATCCCTTATTGGAAATATGTGGGACCAGTGATGTCTCAGATTTCATATTTTTAGGATTTTTTTCGAATTTATGCACAATTTAATGCTTGAGCATCCCTAATCCAAAAATCCAACATCCAAAATGCTCCAAAATTTTAAACTTTTTGGGTGTCATTTAGCACTCAGAAAGTTTCAGACTTTGGAACATTTTGGATTTCAGATCGTCTATTACATGTGCTTAACCTATATTCTTAGAAAAATATATTTCAACGCAAGATTATATTAGGATTAACTGTACTTTTTTAGATTTCCTGAAAACAACGCCTGTCCTTTAGTGAGCATGTACGATATGTAAGGTACAGTGCTGCTTTAGGTACTTCGCACGCGTTAATTATAGCGCTCATAAAAATTCTGCGAGAGAGTTGATGTGCCAGTTTCCACATGAAAAATGAAAGAGCTCAGCATGAAGCAGAATTTTATACCTGATAGTGTATAATTATTAGCATAACACTTTGCCTTCGTCACAGTGTGACAGCCAAGGAATGGTAAGATGGAAGAGTATTTTTATACTTGAGTTTAGATATTTTTGATTCTTTGAACAATTAATTTTTAGTATTTGCCTTTACTCCACCTAATAATTGACGAATTTTACAGAGATTTTTTTTTAAATACTTTTTTAAAAAAATTGTTCCTGTTGGTATTTATTTCATCAAAAGTTAACTGATCAAGGAAGAAGTATCTGGATAACCTGAGAATTGACTATTACAGTTATTAAAATTAAGACAGTTATTGTACTCATCAATAAGTTTACAAGTTTCTGTAATGTTTCTTCTAAGTACTAAGGTATCTTAGCTAAATTCTTGAAACCACTTGATTTATATAAAGATCAAATAGGGAATTTGAAATACAAGACAGTTTTTCTTTAAACTTTGCAATATGTTATAAGCATTATGCAGGCTAAAAACATATTCATAAATTTAGCAGATTGCTTTAATATTGTCTTAAAACCAGATTTTTTTTTCATTTTATTTTATTTTTTATTTTTTTTACCAAGGACATGTATTGGTACATTGTATACATAATGCTCACATTTATCTTATTTATTTTTTACCTGTACATGATGTATCTTGGTCCCCCACTCCTTCCCCACCCCTCCCTTCTGTTCCCCCCTTTCCTTATTTACAGCAGGTTTATCAGTCACTCATGAGGACACATCAAATAGTTTCTCTGATATGAGAAACCGTAAGTGTACACAAAGACAAAGAGGCATAATAGATGTTAGGTAAAAGAAAGATAATATTCAAAAGAAGAGAACTAGAAAGGGAAAAGGGGGAAAAGAAGGAAGGGAAAAGGGAAAGAAAGAGAAAACGGAAAAAATGGAAATAAAGCCAGATTTTTTTTAAATTGAATTCAGTACTGAGTTGATGTTGAAACCGTTATAATTAAATTTTTTCTTTTATCTTTTGTAAATCAACTATAATTTGTTTCTGTGTGTGTGTGTGCTGGGGATCGAACTCAGGGCCTTGTGCTTGGTAGATGAGCACTCTAACCACTGAGCTAAATCCTCAGCCTATAATTTTTCATTGAAAGTTATTACTTACAGAAATGGATGCATCTATGCAGTTGTCCTTTGGTGTCCGTGGAGTATTGGTTCTAAGGATCCTTGTAGCTACCAAGATTTGTGGTGCCCAAGTCCTACTTATAACATGGTATAGTATAAGTATAGTACTTACACACCTCTTCCCATATGCTTTAAATCATGTCTAGATTATTTATAAGACAAGTCCCTAACACATTACTTAATGCAATGGAGCAGTGTGTGTGTAGTTGTTATATTACATTGTTTAGGGAATATTGACAACGAAAAGTGTCTGTAACTACTCAGTACAGATACAGGTTTGTTTTCCCCTGTATCTCATATCCATGGTTGGTTAAGTATGTGGATTTGCTGCCACAGATGGAGAGTCTGCTCTATATGGAATTTACTTGGGACTGTTTTCCCATTTAACATTTTTCTAAAAGTAATGTCAAAATGAACTGTAGAGTTTAAGCTGTGCAGCACATTCAAAAGATTTCATTTGAAAATCTTCTAGCAAGGTGTTTGATTCTCCTCTTTTGTCCAGTTTATCAACAGTTTCTGTAGTTTCTAACTCAAAATAGAACCTCTGCTGACATCGTCCTGGCCCCGGTCCCAGTTGTCCTTCCTGTGGTCACATTGGAGCTGCCTCAGCTTCGTCGCTGACCTCCACAGAGCAGGCCCAGTGATCTGCGGTGTGAACTGGACCCTGTAGTTCTGTCATCTGGGTTCATTCAGCAGCTTCCCAGTCCCTTTGCTCACACTGACCTGTGCAGGTCTTCCCATGCTCCTCCCCAGCTCCTGGCTCTCTGGACGTGCCTGTGCCTCACTCTGATGCTTCCTCTCCGTTCCTGGGGATGCCACCCGACCTCTGTAGCTGCTGTTTGCTTTCTAAGGAGATGCTTTTCCCAGACTGGCTTTTTGACTCACTAGAGATCAAACAGTTACCACGGGGCCATCAAGGCCTCTCTGTCCCCCTACTGAAGTGTCCTCGTACTGCCAGCTCTTCTCTTCCTCAGGATGTTGTGTATTTTCATCACGGCACGTCTCACTTGAAGATAATTCCTTCTTCATTTCTTTGTTTCTTCCTCCTTCTGTAGTTCAGGTGCTCAGTTTCATTCTGAAGCTCCCCAAGGGGTTGGCTTTTTCTGGCTTATCCCAGATTATCAAATCTGCGGGGCCCAAAACTATTGACAGAGTAGTCATGTGGCGAGCGTTAGTTGAATGAGTGACCATTTCTTTCTTTCTTTCTTTCTTTCTTTCTTTCTTTTTTTTTTTTTTGGTGACCATTTCTTTAAACCAGTTACTAGCAGGGTAAGAGAGCAAATTATGTGTTAATATTTTGTTTTTTATCATATTACTGGTTTTGCTTGGGTTTTAATTACTTGTAGTCATCTGAGACCTGAAAATATTAAATAAAAAACTATAGAAATAAATAATGAATAAGTTTGTATTGTAGTATGTTTTTATAATCATTGCTTTATTATTACTGTAAATTGCTTATTCTACCTGATGTATAATTTAAATTCTATCGTAGCAATTTATTTATAGGAAAGAGCCATATATACATATGCACATACAAATATACATATGTACACACACATATACATATGCATGATTATCTATAGTTCTAGGCATTCCCTGAGGGTCTTGGAATGTACTTCCCCCATGGAAAAGGGCGGACTACTAAATAAAATATGCAATTGCTGACACAGAGCATATTTTGTTCAAAAAGAGCCTACTTAAAAATAAGAGGGGAAAAGAACTATCAGGAAGCACAATTCTGGGTTTCTTTTCCCCTTTCAAGATTCTGCAGTGATGTTACTGTTATTGAATACTGACTTTAAGGGAAAAAAATGAATTATTTGGAAAGATTTAGAGATTAAAGTGTGGTTGTCACCTTTGCCTCTGAAAGGCAAGCACCTGGACGAAACCACTCCATCAGCACTTGTCAGGAAGTCCACAGAGCGAAATGATTAAAAACGAAGACAAAGGCTGGGAATAAAATGCTTGCATCCTTCAGAGAGCTACAGAACTTCACATCATCAGGTCACCTTTCAGGATTTGAAGTTCTTCTAGCTTTTGGTTATGAAAACTGATTTGTGTTTTCCCTTTTTCCTTCTCAGTTTAGTGTTCATGAAAAGAAAGATTGATAGCGCTTGTTAAACCTAAGTACAGAGCTGAATAATAGCATCCTAGTTTTGTTTTCCTTTTTTCTTCCTCAACCATATTTTCCCCCTTGGTATCGTACCTTGATTTGTTTACACAGTGTTTGCTTTTTTAAGAGAAGGTGGTTGATACGGTTTAGAGGAAACTCTTTTTTTGATGTGTTTATATTTAATTTCATAGGTCAGCATTGCAGATTTTTGGAAATCCTTTGTTCTATAAAAACTTAGGTTACATAGTTTAAAAATGTTTTTCCAAGGCCAAAACATATTTATTTAAATAAAAGGCCTCCTGGTGTGTATTCATGATTTCAGTGAATGCCGAGTATCATCAGTTTAGAAAATTCTTCATCAAGAAACAACTTTGGGATTTTGAAAGATAATAGTTTTGCCTTATCTACTTTAGATTTATTGTACACATATGTACAATATGTGTACAATAAAGGAAGCTATGTGTACAATAAAGCTATGTGTACAAGAAAGGAAGCTATGACTTCCTTTCTACCCAATACATTTTTTAAATGGATGGAAGTGATTCAAATATAGAACAGACACAGGCATTTTGTGCAGTGATTAAGAGTATAGCTTCCAGAATTCTGCTGCTTGGGTTGTACTCCTGCTTGGATGCTAAATTTTTTTTTTTAAGAGATTTATCCCTTTATTTCCCCCAACTACCCTATCTGGAGAATGTTCTGTTACATTATGAAGGCACAACACATTAAATATTTTGTGGCTGTGGTCTAATAACACTTGTGTTACAACAACAGTATTGTATATGAGGATCAACACAAACTCTGCCATTTCAACAAAGTTGCAGACACACATTTGCCTAGTTGAAACTAGTTTTGAATAGAGGATTTTCTTATTTGACATTATACTGCAAACAAAACTTAAAAAGATAAGCATTAACCCTATTGTGCTGTTAACAATTTAGTAGACACTTGTAAGTCAATCAGTGTTCAAATATTTGTAAACAGAAGCAAGTTATTATTAACAACTTTTGTGTACTTATAGCATTCACCTGAAAATGTTGTAGCATAATTCTGTGTTTATGATTGCTTCTTTCCTTTTTTTCAATTTACCTCTTTGTTGTTATTTTTGTTGTTTCTTTTAGTGAGGGGGATGCTAAATATTTGACTGACCTTAAGACAGTCAATTAAATCTTAAATGTCTGTGGAAAGAGTACTAGAAAGTGGTATCATAATAATAATAAAACTGACCTAAAAGGGTTATTCCAAGGATTCAAGAGTTACTATATAGGAAATATGTAGAATGGTGCATACTATAAATATGTTAAATATATCAAATATACACATAAATATATTGGGATGATCATAATACTAAGCAGGAGGGACAATGGAGGGATTACATGTAAATACAGCTACTCCTGGCTTCCAGTTTGCTTTTGTGTATAGCTGTGCTTTTCTACAGGCTGTAGCTGACAAGGTGCCAGGTAGAGTATCCATGCCCTTCTGTCGTAGCATTTAAAAAGGTGGCTTCTGCAGTTATTTACCTGCTTTTGGGTAAATCCTACATTAAGTTTTTCTTCCCTGTTCTCATTTAAATATCACAGTTGAATAGAAATAATCTCTCTGATCAGTTCATCCGCTTTACTTACATCTCATAACCAAGCTCCTGTCAAACTGCTGAGACTTGCCAGCTACCCATTCTGTGCCTCTTAAGTTTATATTGTTGGACATGTTCTAGAAATGGATTAACAGTAAGACTTCCACAACAGAGAGGGTTTCCTGTAGGGTATTGACATTTCTTAAAGTCAAGAGTGCACATCTAAATTGGTCTAAGCAGACCAATATTGTCTGACATAATTTGCCAAAACTTTTCATTGCTTCCCAGATCAATAGGAATGTCAAGACTTCTACCGGAGCTTTGTTACTCTAAGTCCTCAAAGGTAGTAACTGTGCCTGCCTTGTCTGACCTTTGGCCCCTCTCACCTAGGAATATAAAGCTAAGAATTGCATATAGAAACAATAGTGCTACAGTACTAAGCCTCTTCCAGCTCACATTTCTAATTTAAAATGAGTTCATATGCACCTTTTTAAAACAGATCTGTCATTTGTTTCTCATTAGAATTTACATGAGTAGGCTCCGTATTCATGTTTATTTTGTGCATCATTCATTCGTTTGCATCATTGTTTGTCTAAGGCTCCGAAGGTCTCCTACTTGTCTACTGCTGGAGGCACAGATTCCCCAGCACTTGTCACTGGATACTCCGGGGGCCTGGCCTCGGCCTTGAACCTGCAGTCTTGTTTCCTATTTCCTGCCTTCCTGTCTAATCTGATTTTCCAGTCAAATAGGGTTTCTACAGTTTCCCCTTTCTGGGACTTTCCCCACCGTGTTCTTTCTCAGAATTATGAAATGATTACGGCTCTGAGAGCTTTTTTTCTAGAAATGTGCCTCCCAGGTCATAAAGGCTATTGGAAAAGCTGCTCTTTTGTAAAGTTTTTTTTCTGATCACTCTCGTCTGATGGTGACTTCTTCCTTGAACGCCACCCCTAAAGGACCTGACATTTATCATTCCAGGCACATCCCCCCTTTTGTGGGATTATAGACTGACAGTGAGAGGACAGGGTAGAACTCCTAATCTGTGCTGGGTTAATCTGTGTGTTGAATATTGCACATTTTTGTTTTAGTCTTTTATGAAGATTATTCTAACCATCAGACTGTCTTGTTTTGAAATTATTTCTAATTACCTTTGATTAGTACAGTGGCCATCTCTTTTTATATATCTTAGAAATAAGCAGTGGTTATTTATTTAAAAATTAGGGCCTTTCATGATTGTTTTATATAATAGTTCAAGATATGTACTGTGACTGAGGATTTGAGAGTGCTAGAATTATACATCACTTTCCACTTGGAACTGGTGGGGCTCTGCTAGCCTTTTTGTGTGCCCATAAAGGATTTTTTTGCACTGGTTGCTTCTGCCAGTTGTGATTCTCCTTGTCATTTGGCAATCTACTTTTCAGAATATGGTGATTCTATACTTCTTAGGGTTTCTGTCTATTGAGTGCTTCTCCTAGTGAAACATTGTCTTATTTTCTTTCTTCTACTTATCACCACTGCCACCTAAGAGTCAAATGATAATGCTGAGTAACAAGTAATTTCTCCATGAGTAATTTATTTTTTCTTTCAAATTTGTAACTGTTTTGACTTGATTTGATGGATTCTTTTTTTTTTCCCCCTTTGGTGCTAGGGATCAAACTGACTTGATTTAAAATAAATAGACATTTGCAAGTATATGGGAGAACTTCCATGTACTAAGATAATCCATTTACTAGTATTCATATTTGCTTTATCCTAATTTTTTTCTGTGTACCGTTTATAGATATATACTCATACACATATACATTTATGTATATGTCTCTCTCTCTTGCTTTATCTGCACATACTTGTGTTTAGAACCACTTAAAGTCAGGTACAGACATGACTCTCTTTTCCCCTAGTATCTAAGTGTGTATTTTTTGCAAAGAAAAATAACCACTGTAGAGTAATCAGAGTTACGAAATTATCTAATCTGTGGACATTATTCATATATCTAATTGGCCTTAATGTTTATATAGATCTTGTGTATATTTCAAATTCAAAATTGAATGTTGCTTATATAATTTTGTTCTTCGTATCAAGTTACAATTTGAGTTATGCCAGTTTTTGGAGAGGCTCTTATGTTCAGTCCCCAGTACTGCTGTATCCTGTGTCCCTCTGCCTCTGGCTTCACTCTCACAAACACATTTTTCACAGTAAGCAAAATGTGTAAAATTCAAACCTGATTATACTCTACTGCTAAAGCCATTTCAATGGCTCACTATTACCTATCAAATCAAGAATCAGCAAACTTCTCTTAAAGGGCCTGACAGTACAGTTTAGATTTTGTGGGCCAGATGATCTCCGTAGCACTTCAGCTGTGCTCTTACAGTGGCAGAGTAGCCGCAGACACTCTATAAACAAATGTGTGTGGCCGTGTTCCAATAAAACTTTCTTTACAAAACCAGGCGATGGTCTGATTTGCCCTGCATGCTGTAATGTGCTAATCCTGTACAGGATGCATTTTATAAGCCCTGAATAAAACATGAGACACACTGCAGGTCTTGACTGCTTTTTTCTTTGCATACCTGCCTAATCAGTAGATACATTTTTACTTTTTAATGCTACATTTTTTTCCTCTTAATAACTCTCTTCAGACATAAGTCTTTGTAGTTTTAGAATTGTTTTGCAATAACCATTTTATGAATCTGCCTACTTCTCTGGTCATCAGTAGTCATTTTTGTCTGGTACATTCCTTGGTATTAGATTATAAATTTTTTGAGAACAGAAAATGTGATAACTTCATATTCTATGCAGAGCTGTCATGCTCTTTAACCAAAATTGGAAATTGATTTATTTATTTGAATCTAGTCAAAATTTAAAACCATATGTTTTTTTTTAAATATTGTAGCTCAATTTTTTAAAAGATTTTTTTTTGCTTTAATTTATAGAAACAAATAAAAAGTGGTGTGTTTTGGAAGGAGGCTTCTTGAGTTACTATGAAAATGATAAGTCTACTACACCTAATGGCACCATTAACATCAGTGAGGTTATTTGCCTGGCTATACACAAAGAAGACTTCTATTTAAATACTGGGTAAGTCTACCATTAACAGTGAAGATGCGAAAGGTATTTATAGACAATTACCATACCAGGTAATGAAGATTTTGTTAACATTTCAGGTCTTCATTTTTTCCCTGCAAAAGGATTTAATGGTGTCTTGAAGCCTATTCATCTTATACTGAAAATTCCTTAGGGAAGTCCCTAAAAGTGGTGAATTAAAATATACTAGGTAATATGAAAAGCAACATGTTTGCATGTAATAATAAATTTATCATGTTCCATTACTTATCATTGTATACTCTGATTTTTGTGATTTAGGCATTATTTAAATAGTGGACTAATGGCGAAATCTATGTGTTTAATGTGTGTCATGCTTAAAACAGATGAGAAAAAATGTTCAGTGTTGACTGACTCATTAAAATAAAAAAAATATTCAATAGCATATTCACTGCTAAATTTCTTAAAGATCTCCTTTGGCATTTTGATAATCTGAAGAAGTTGGAATTAAAAGATTAAATGTTATTTATGTAACATGTTTGAGCTATGTAATAGTTAAATGACATTTTATGAAGACTTTTAGAAACAGCATGTAAGATCTTTGATGTGAAAAGTTTCCTACGTTTTGCAATATAATTAATTGAAAAAGTGTAAATATTAAAATCTAAGTGGATGCTGAAATGAATAGACATTTCTCAGAAAAGTACAGATGGCCAATAAATACACGAAAAATGCTCAGTGTCTCTGTGGCCATTAGAGAAATACAAATTAAAACAATATTGAGTTTCTATCTTCAGAAAGAATGGCCATCACCAAGAAATCAAATAATAACCAAAGCTGGTGAAGCTGCAGGGAAAAAGGACCCCTTCTGTGATACTGGCGGGCGTGTAAACTAGTACAGCCATTATGGAAATCAACATGGCGAGTCCTCAAAAAACTAAAACTAGAAATTCCATTTGACTCAGCTATTCCCTTTCTAGTTATCTTCCCTGAAGAGTTAAAGGCATCATATTACAGTGATACATCTATATCTACATAAATTCATACATACTCATGTTTATAGCAGCACAATTCGTAATAGAAAAGTCTTGGAAGCAGTGTACGCATCCATCAGCAGATGAATGGATAAAGAAAATGTGTGTATACATAGTGGAGTAGTACTCTATCATAAGAAAGGATGAACTTGAGTCATTTGTAGAAAAATGGATGTACCTTCAGATTATAATGTTAAGTGAAATAAATCAGAGCCTAAATATTGCATGATTTCTCTTACATGAGAAACCCAGAGTACAAATAGAGTAAAATAAAAGATAGATAATTGGAAATAGGGAGCTAGAAAAGGAGGGAGCAGGAGGGGGAGGGAGGGGAAGGAGAGGAAGAAAAGGATTGAGATATTATATGTACACATACCAGCTCTACACAAGGATATAATCATTATGTACTATAAACATGTCCTAATAAAAAATTAAAATTGAAGAAAAATCTAGACCAAAGCTTTTGTAGGGACACAATATTTTAATCTTTATGAGGGAAGAGATTTGTAGAGATGGTAGTTACATAAATTCATGTGAATTATATTGTCATTATTAGATAGTTACTTTATTACATTATGTCATTATGACTGATATATGACCAATATATAACAGTATTACATTAGGTAATAATGAGCAGTAATGAGCAGTCATATACTACTTGAGATGACTTGTTTTCTAGTAAATTTAAGTTGATTTTGATATTCACGAAACTAATTATAGGCTAATTTGCTTTCATTTTAACCTTAATAGTGCTTGTATTCTAAATGAATAATCAATTTAATGTAACTTACCATGGGATGTGAAAACAAGTGCCTGCTATGTATCGTTTAATTAATAACATAGAGCTTAAAATAATTAATATTACTTGATGTCAAGATATGAACATACTGCTATGTAAAACTTCAGATGAAATGTTATTGATACAGACAGATTTGCATGTTTAGTGATATGAGCTTAGAAAATAATTTTACACCCCAATTCTGAATCACCTTAGTCTCTTACAGAATTTGAAATTGGTATCGTAAAGTAGGCACTGAGCAGCTATGCGGATTTGTATTTTAGGAAGAGGACTAGCAGCAGCGGTAAAAAAAGAAAAAGCGATTGGAGGAAGAAAGATAACTGCCAAGATTTAGAGTACGAGATAATTAAAAGGAAGAGGGGGGACTAAGAACCTACAGTTGAACTGTCAAAATTAAACAACTAAATGAAAAGTTGATGTTCAGGGGGAATAATAAGTTAAACTTCAGGGTTTAACTCATTAAAGGCTTAAAATCCACTTAGCTCATTTAAATAAAATGAAGATATCATAAGTAGGTTGATTTTTTACAGTATTATCTCATTTTTAAAATAAATTTAATTGAAAAATTGACACTGGTAGTGGTCTCGTAAGAGCCAAGCATAACTAATGGTATCTTTTTATTCATGCATGCTGCAGGCCTGTCTTTATCTTTGAGATCTACTTACCCTCAGAACGGGTGTTTTTATTTGGAGCTGAAACATCTCAAACTCAAAGAAAATGGACAGAAACTATAGCCAAGGTATTTAAATATTGTATAAATCAAGAAAAGATTCTTAATTTGCGGTCTATAGTTGAGCTTCAGGAGTCCAGGAAATTTAATGTAAGATTCTGAGAATAAGGTCCATACTTTAATAGATTTTCAAAGGTTATAGTCAAAGGAATTTAAAACGCCAATTTCCTGGTGCCTGAAACAGACAAGAAATGAATGTAGCACCTTAGAAAACTCATTCTCACAAAACTCAGACCATGTTTTTGATGATTAAAATATTTTTCATATTGTAAAGTCATTTCTTTGTATGCCTCCTTATAGGTACATATCGTATTTGTGATGTACACAAAGGGAAAAGGAACCGAGTCAGTAAAAGATATGAATAGAGAAAAGCATGGAAGGTTGAAAATTTTTGAAAAATGCCACAAAGAAAATGTCTCCCTCTTTCAAATCTATATAGCAGGAAAGAATGACTTAAGATACTCCTATTTTAAAATTAATTTTAGCTGTTCACTTAATTCAAGACCGATAGGTTGTTTAAATTGTTTGAATTTTGGGTTACTTATGAATGTTTAAAATAGAAAAAGTAGAATGATTTTTTAAAATTTTTGTCATATCTGTAGAGAGAGAAGGGGTTTCCTGTTTTCACTGTCTTTATTACTTTTCTGTGTTTGTTTTAACAGCATTTTGTTCCCTTTGTTGCTGAAAACTTAACAGAAGCTGATTATGATTTGATCGGTCAACTGTTCTACAAAGACTGTCATGCCCTGGATCAGTGGAGAAAAGGCTGGTTCGCTATAGACAAATCTAGTTTGCGTTTTTACCTTCAAATGCAAGAAGCTCAAGAAGATAGAATGCACTTAAGACGACTGCAAGAGCTAAGTAAGATGTGTTTTTCAGCCCCCTTTAAGATAAAAGTTTACATTGTATGCAATAATGGTGGCTTTTATATCAAATTATAATAGCTCACGCCTGAACTTATGGCCAAATAAGTAGTAATAATTGTGTCTTTCTGGGTATTTTGTTTAACATTTAAAAACTCTGTTTATGCTTTTTTCTTATCCCTCCAGCAACCAGCACAGTGGTTCAAAATGGGGAAAAATTGGATGTCTTACTCCTGGTAGAAAAAGGGAGGTGAGTGCCTTTTTGCTTTTTAATCTTTTATCTCAACAAGTCTAGGGAATGGGATATAGTTATTTTGGTTGTCTTCTTGGAAGAGAAACCATTATTTTACACTTTTGGAAAATATTTCTGAATTATATAACTCTGAACTTTGTAGAAAGATTATACTGACGAAGTCTACATATTTTTATACTTTTTATCACAAACAGTGATCAATTTTTGTAATTTTCTGTAGACCTAGATTCCTTTGAGACATTCATATTTAAGTATTTGGAAAGTAGTTTGATAATTCTAAATTTATTTTCAGTATAGATATAATAGATATAAATAATATCTTGAATTATCTATGCATGTAGGTGATGTGTAGATAGAACTTAATTTTTTAAAATTTATTCAGTTTTTCAGGAACTATTAATTATTTACTGTACTTTAGGTCTTTTATGGGTATTGGGGATACAGTGAATAAAATACAGTTTCCGGCCCTCATGAAGCTAGTAGGGAAAACAGATAAAAAATAATCATATTATATTGTGTTCATCAATTTTAAATCCTATGAAGAAAAACAAGCAAAATAGAGTGTCTGGAACAGGATTCTGTTTTAGCTAGGATGATAAAAAAAGGAATCTTTAGTAAAATGTCTGCATAAGGCGAAGAAGCAAACCCTGCAGCTATCCAGATACTGTAGTCCAGGTGTCAGGTCAAGGAAAGTTGGAGATCATAAGAGAGTGTTACGCTTTTCATTTTCAAAGTCTGCAGAGAATCTGCTATGTCTGGGGAGATTTTATGAATGAGAAGATGGCAGGAAATGATCACAGGAGTATCCCAGACTAGATCATTTAGAAGTTAGAGGTCATGATGTGTACATATTTGATTTCGATTCTAAATTTGATAGGAAACTGCTGAGGTTGAGAGCTGAGAAATTTAATGATCTTGTTTATGTTTTTAAAGGATTACTCTGAATCCAGATGAATGAGCTTTTAAGACAAGAATTCACCCGAGTGTCTAATTGTAATGCTTTCACAGAGGCCAATAAACAGTTGGGTGACCTGAGAAATAGTGCTGAGGAATGGTTGGATATACCGTAAAAGCAGAGTTGTCAGGGTCCCTTGATGAATTAGATCAGTGTAAGAGTAAGTATGGCCCCAAAGTTTTGGGCCTGAATAATTCGATGGAGGATAGCGCTGGTTTTTGAGATAACACCTATGTGAAGAATAGTGGTAGAATCAGTAAGTCTGGGACAGTAAATCAAGAATTTGTGTTTGGGAGTAGTATTTTGGAAGTATCTGATAGCAAAGAGAAGCTGAACAATAGGCAGTTGGATACACAGATTTTGAATTAAGAGAAGTAGCTACACCTGGAAATAGAAATGTGGTCCTGATCTGCAAATTGCCATTATTTTGCTGAAGAATTGGATGAGTTCACTGAAGACAATGAGTATAGCTAAGAAAAGGGGTTGAGAATGTAGCCTTAGGCCTCCAATATTTTAACACACAGGAAGAAAGGATGATCAAGAGAAAGAACCTGGTAATGAGCAGCTATGGACATACCAGAACAATTAAGGAGACAAAATTTCTTGAATAAATTGGGTTTTTTTCTTCATTTCTTACCATTTGGGTAATAAAAAGTCTCCTTACACCATTTTAGAATATAGTAGCTCTAGATAACTTTTAAAACACACACACACACACACACACACACACACACACACGTAAATCAGCCTTTGTTGTTATTTTTCTTGCTAGTGACAAGAATAATGACTTTCAAACTGTCTTTCATACAGCTTCTTGGGAAGGCATCAGCAGCATTAGAGAGCAAAGCATAGTGCTGCTTACATGTTTATGTTAAAGTGAGTTTTTTTTTAACTTATAGGCATAATTAGGATTTTTCATTTTTATTTATTTATTTCTCGGATTATGATAGTGACACTTGAGATTCTAGTTTTTGGTATAATGTGATGGTTTCACTGAACTGCCAGGGTATTGTTAATTATATTTTCAGAAAGACAGTATTGTGTGTACATACGTAGCATTATGGCATGATAGTACTAGAACAAGTACAATTTTTGTAGTTGTCTGTTAATATTGGTGGAAGACTTGCTGCCTGCTACTTTCTTGACAGAAAAAAAAAATTGACAGTACAGACTTGGTATCTGAGCTTACAGGGCTTGTGTTCTTATAAGTATCGATTTGATGGCCAATTTTATTTTACCATTTTTCTTTACTGTTTATCAGGTTACTATAGCCAAGTTGTTTTTCTGTTGTTTTTAGTCTGTGAAAGATGTGACTGGTGGTACCTAGGTTTCAACTGAGAAGTTAGTAAACATGATTTATAATTATTTAACTTGATAGATTTTGTTTAGGGATTGTTGTATACATTGTAGTCTCTCATTAATGCAAGATATAGAAGCCAGAAGACAGAATGTTTTGGTATTTTGTATATGTTGTCCTTTCTTCCAGACTCAATGGTCAGAGGTGAAATCCGTTTATAATAGTTATTTTCTGAGTTCCCAGGATACTGGATATCTAATCCGATTCCAAAATAATGGTCACAGGTGCTTTATCATATTTATGTAATTTAAAAACTTAAAAAAAATCTGTATATTACTAACAAGATCATTTGAAAGCATTTTTATGAAAGAGAAGTATAAGGAATGAGCTCTAAAGGGAGGAAAAGAAATGTGGGTTTACATATATAACCAAGTTATTTTCCTGAAATCTCTTTGAATAGCTGTCCTATAATACAGACCATTTAAAAGCATCTGTGTTCACCAGATGCTTATATCTCTGTTTACTTGCTTTCCCATTGTCTCTAAATCAGTAATAACTTTAAAACATCAATGATACAATTATGACAATACGTAAAACTTACTATGTGTCAGGACATATTTTAAGTACTAAGCAGCCTTCTAGTGTCCACATGGTATTGAGGATTACTTTTCTTTTTCTGTTGGTTTTTTGAGATAAGGTCTTGCCATGCAGTTCAGGCTGGTTTTGAACTCACCATGTTGCCCAGGTTGACCTTGAACTTGCAGGATCCTACTTCCTCTGCCTCTCCAGGGCTGGCATTATGGGAATGCACCACCATGCTAGGCAAGAATTACTTTTGTGAAATCAGAGCATATTCAATTTAATGACTTACCCTAACGTTTTTTGTTTTAAAAGACTAGTGCTAGATGGTAATTTACTAATATGGTTATAATAGATTATGCTTAAGAATCAGGTCAACAAATACACCAGGAATCTGGTTGTCTAGTGTGAGCTACCAGTATTTAAAATTTCTGTATTTATTAGAAAATAAAATGTCCACTATAAAATTTATGTTATTAATAAAAATATGTACATGTATAGTTTCTTCCTACTTAAAATGGGATTAGAAAGAAGAGAGACAAATAATGTGAATAAAAGTAAAGAACCAGCCTGACAGATGTTGAATACAACAGGTTATAAACCCCAGCAGAACAAACAACTTGCAGTTTTACCAGCATGTGGCACCTTGTGTGGTGTGAGTTTTAGGGTCTCGCATTTACCTGTTTATTTAAGCATACATCATTTATGTGTATTATGTGATACATAAACTTCAGACAGGGAATAGAGAAAAAAGGAGCAGGTTTGAGAGAGCTTGAAAGAGAATGAGTTTGACTTTAGACATATTTAATGTGAGGTGCTTTAAAGACATCTACAGAGAAATTGCTAGGAAGAGATTATTTTTAAGAATCAGATATTTGCAAAGGTTAATGGGGTAGAGGTATGGATTCTGGAATTACTGGTACATAGAAGGAGGAAGGTAAAATCATTTAGAATCTATATTAGGAGAAGGAAAGAAGAAATGTGTTGGGGTCTTGATGAATGCACATTATTTTGGGGTGTCAGGAGTTGGTAGGGAGGAGTAGCTGCTTGTTCAGCCAGTGACTGAGGCAAGAAAACAACAGAGAGCGGTCACAAAGCCCAGGAAGAATGTAGAGATGCGCTGCCTAACAGCAGGGGTATGTTTTAAAAAATGCATCTTTAGGCAATCTCATCATTGTGTGAACATCTTAGAGTTGCTAACACAACCCTAGATGGTATATCCTATACACTGTGTTTTTGTGTGTGTGTGTGTGTGTGTGTGTGTGTGTATGTGTGTATTAAAGCCTACTGTTCCTAGGGCCGTGGAGAAGTGTTGTGGAGTCCATCTGTTTATTTCAAGGAGAGCAAAAATAATCACACAGGTATTTACCAGATCAAGGTTGGGAAGTGACTAAAACTTAAGACAGCTGGTGAGAACAGTGTGTGGAGAATGTCTGGAGGTTACTAGGATTAGTGTAAGATATTGGACCCAGGAAGAGAATGCATGTATGATTTTCTTTGTGATGGCTTGGACTTTTGCGTATTTAAAGAGAAATGAATTGGGAAATATTGAGGGTATAAGAAAGGATAAGGAGGAAACAAGGTCCTTTAGCTGTATCAGCCTGAAAAGAGGAATTGATGGATGGTGCTGGATATTAGTAGCCCTTTCAATCTGGTATTGGGATGTTGGGAGAAGCCAGTTTGACAGTTTCAGGTTTCTTCGTGAATAGGAGATAAAGATGACTCCAGAGCTTTTGGCCTGGGTGGCTCTGTGGATGTAGAATCCTTTACCAAGGCAGCGAATATGTACTTCTCTCCAGGTACACAAACACTTCTAGTTAATTGTAGCTGTGATCATGAAAGCTATTTCAGTACCTTACCAA
This sequence comes from Hystrix cristata, assembly GCA_004026905.1. Taxonomy (NCBI): domain Eukaryota; kingdom Metazoa; phylum Chordata; class Mammalia; order Rodentia; family Hystricidae; genus Hystrix; species Hystrix cristata. The sequence continues at coordinate 20,616 of PVJO010001128.1, forward strand.
AATAAGAGAATTTCATTGCACTGCTCTTTTACTTCTCTCCTTTGATCTGTCAGGCCCTTGGGAAATAATGACTGTAAGCTAAAATAGATTATGGTAGACTTGTCAATGACAGATTAAACTCTGGCTTTTGGAAATAAAACAACTTCCATTTATTCATGTCGATGGCGTACAGAGATAGTGTGAATAATTGAGAGAGAGAGAAACCAACCAGCTAGAGATTTTAACCTTTTTTTGTTATTATCAGCTTCAACAAGAATTGCAAATTATAAATAAATTGAATGAATTACTTTTACATTTTTTCTTGTCCTTGTCTACTTTTGATTAAAGTGCTAAAAGAATTAATATATATTAAAGGCAAGAAGAAAGAATTCCCTGAACTGGAAGAGTTCATAAATTGATAATCATCCACTGTATATTGTCCCTATTTAAATAAATATTTTAGTCTTCATGGTAATTTTCTCTGTATGTGGAGCATGAGTGTTTTAAGATAGAAAAATATTGCAGTGATATTTTCCACACACACAACATTTTTGCTCCAAAAAGCTCTAAACAGAAGGTGTTCCAGATGGTGTCACTTTACCGGGTATTCTTTAAAAATTATTACTTTGGAAAACAAAGCTTTCCTGATTATGCTTAAGGATTTCTGGCATGCTATTTGATGCTAATTTTAGGACGTAAGATTCTGTGCTTTCCTTTTAAGCCTTCATTAGGATTTCTTTGTTTAAAAAAAATAGTTTTGAATATTTATTGTAAGTTAGTGATCATTCTAGATCAGAAGGTCACCAGATTATTTTCCTGGACAGTCCATCATATACTCCCTTTGGCTAAAAAGTTCAGTGGGTTACAACATCCTTTTCTCACCATTAGAAAACTATTTCTGCAATTTCACATTCTCTTTGTAGATCTTTCTATTAATAAGCTGTTGTGCACACCACCTTCACATTCTATATTCCATAGCTGACACCTATTATTAAGCTTTTGTTGAGAGGCTGTTGCTTATAATAAACATAATCACGAATAACTCTGCTATGTTATCAGAAATAGAAAAAATGTTTTTGTGGGTTTTTTTGTTGTTGTTGTTGTTTTGTCTTTTCATTTTAGTTTCTTTGGTTGACCTGTAGTAACTTACACTGCGCTCTAATGGCTCCCAAGACTGACTGCATTTCAGTTTTAATTGCAAATTCTAGACATAAAGAAGCTAACCTTAGGGAATAAACACTTTATTAATCTATTCCACAAATATAGAAGACACTACTTTTCTCAGTTTGGGAGATTAGCACCCTAAATTTGAGATTCTTTATTTTGTTTCAACTTATTCCATATGACCTTTTTTCCTCCCTTGAATGGTATTTTATAGAAGCTGATATGTTACCAATTCTCTCGAGGCTGTATTACCTTAAAGTGGTTTCTAAATTGTGCATGTAATTGGAAATTAAGCAGTAGCCAATTGCCCACAATATCAGCTTGACTGCTTTTGTAACTTTCTGATGATTTAATTCTTAGAGATGCTTTAATCTGAGTGTTGCCACAGCAAACAAGAGATTCTCACCTCTCACCAGCCTCAGTGGAGGAAAGGACTAGGCAAACATAGCGAGATTTTAAAGAAAATTATAGGGAAGGAAATGTTTAGGTATTAACAAAAAGATTTCTAAAAAAAAAAAAAAGATTTCTATTATTTGTGTATATTATCCGCTTCAAAAATTGTCTGATTTAATTCAACATTTCTCTGTATACCAGGTTATGAAGAAAAATATACAAAAGAAAGGGAAGATCTCTTCAGGATATGGGATCAGGATATTTTTGTTGTTGTTAAGAGGAGTATATTTAATTGGGTCTTGAACTGGAGGTAGGATTTCAGTAGGAAGAAATGAAGGGGCAGAGAGACCAGGTATTTTAAAGGTAGAAATTGTCAGTTTAGAGAAACAGATGAGCTAGAAAGCATCGCCATCCTTGTTGGAGCTTAAAGAAGAAGCATGAGCCGGTGGGCTTAGTAGATAAATAGATACATGTGACATTTACATTAAAGAGAATTCACAGCTGAACTTGTTCCTGAATAATTGTTAGCTTTTTACTAGAGTTCAGAGGAAATATTTTTTTTAAAATTAAAGTATCTTAAACTTACTTTTGGAAGTGAGGATGTGGTTTCATTCTGTAGCCAGCGGAGCGCCAGTAAAGGCTTGGAGCAGACGAGGGACAGGACTGTCGCACCCCCCCCCCACGTCTTTGATGCCGTGTGGAGATGGGGAAAACACTGAGACTTCTCCTTTCTCAAGGAATATAGTCTCTGGGGCTCTTTACTGAACTCTCATCTTCAGAATTAACTGTACAGTAAGAAAATCTTCTGCTTCATTATTCCTGTGACACAGTCCCTACATCTACACATTTTCTTAATAATAGATATTTGTTTCTAACTAAATTCACTCTGCTTCAGCTTTTTATCTGAAGGAGGAAGGAAACACTTTTAAAAATCTCTCTAAATTAAAATGAAGATGATGTATGGGTGCAATGCTAAATACGGTGTACCAGATGCCCATTTCTGGCCAAGTATAGAAAACTGGCATGGTCTGTGACTTCCAATTTAAAGAACTGCGAAAATGGACAAAATATATGAAACAACTCTTTTCAGACTTTGTGTTACTAAGCATTCAGAATTGTGTTTATACAGAGAAGAGAAACAAGGTCCTTCTTAAGATAGCTTTGACTTTATTGGCAGGTACTCATAGCCATTGGCCTAGGAAGTAGGGAAACCTATGCAGAATGAGTGGTTTCGCAGAAATAGGAGTTGCTTGAGTCTGTAGATAAGAGTTTCTGGAGTCTGAATGTACAAAGGTAAGTACGAAAGCAGAGAGAGCTACACAAATAGTTCCAGAGATTTTTATAGGAGTTCCTCTATAGCTTTCCCTTGATATTAATTTGTGTATATGTGAATCTCTAAGAGTCCAGGCAGGAACAACTCCTAGGATGCCATGAGCTAAATAATGTCTGAGGCCGAGACAGAGAATCTAGACTTGTGCAGTAAGAAGTGTTAAAGGAAGTTCTTTCACTGGAAGGAAATGATGATACCAATTGAAAACCTGAACCTATGCAAAAGAATGAGGAACATGAGAACATGTTTCTAATTTATTTAAAAGATTAAAGTACAAAAAATATACTGTGGAATTTGTCATATAGAGGTAAAATGTCACAGTACAGTAAGGGAGAGATAAAAAAAATATTTTAAGGCTCTTATATGTGAACTGGTATATGCTATTTGAAGGTAGACTTCAACAGTACATTTCGAAAACTCTGGAGCAACCAGTAAGAGAGAAAGCAAAGAGGTACAGCTACTAAACCAGGAACAGAGATAAAATGCAATGATAAAAAACAGTCCCTAAGAATCCAATGAAAGGAGAGAAAGGAAGAGATGAGATGAGACAAGAAAAGCACTGGCAGGATGATAGGCTTGTTGAAATCTAATCAATCTCATAATTGCATTAAGTATTAGCAGTCTGAAGCTATAGGGTGATTGAGAAATCTGGTATAAATAAAAATTTTTGTTACAGTAAAAGAAATTTGTTGCAGTAAAAAAATTTTGTTACAGTAAAATAAATATTGATTTATTTATAAATCTGGTATAAATAAAAATTTTTGTTACAGTAAAAGAAATATTGACATTCACCAATCTCAGAATATTCAGAATGCACAAAACACTTCCTCTTCATTGGAACACAATTATCCCATTATTCTTGGCAGTGTGTCTTTCACTATAAGTTTTTTTTTTTAATTTAAGCACTGACTGTATTTTTAGTTATAAGGCAGAGATTGCCAGAATGGATTTTTAAAAAGTAGGACACAGCATATAACTTTGCTAAGAAGTGTACTTTAAATATAAAGACAGATTGTTTACAAGTAAAAAGAGAGAGAATGATATACGATACAAATTGTATGTGTGCTGGAGCAACCATATTAATACTGTATCAGAGTAGATTTCAGGACAAGAAGTGTTATCAGAGAGAATGTGAGAAATTTCCTAGTAATAAAAGTGTCAATTTTTCAAGAAGACATACAAATCTTAAATATATATGCACTTAATAACCAAATTTCAGAATATCTAAATTAAAAAGTGACAGAACCAAAGGAATAATAAACAATTACACACTTATGGGTGGAGATGTCAGCTTTTGGCTTCCGTTAACTGCTGGGACAAGAAGACTGAAAAATCAGTAAGGATCTATGAGGTATGATTGAGAAATATGGTGATTATTAAATTTTGAAAAGATTATTTAAAAAGACACATTGTCATTAGTCTTTCTCAAAACACTGCCTTCGAATACACTTATCCCGTCATTTTGGCCACTTTCTGAAGCAATTCTGAAAGTCCTCTCTTACGAGTGCCTTTAATTGCACCATGTGGCTACTTCAACGTCCTGAATCACTTCAAAACATTTCCCTTTCATGGTCATTCTGACTTTGGGGAAGAGCCAGATGTTTCATGGTTTCAGGTGCAGTGAATAAGGTAGATGAGGACACACTGCAATATTTTTATGAGTCTACCTTTCTGTCAGATGACACTAGGCAGCAGCATTTGCCATATTTTATCACACTTCATAAATACCAATTTTAACAACAATACGAATGACTCTTAGAAAACATTGCACTGAATAAAAGAAGACAAATAGAAAGGGTAATATTCATCCAACTTGGGTTGTGACCAGAATCGTGGAGAGAATTAAGTTCATGAACTAAGGTACCACTTTAGATTTGCTGTTATGATTCTCTCCAGAGGATCATTTTCCAGGTTCATTCCAATAATGTAACTTTGTGGTAAGTTGAGAAACCCTGTTTTGTGAACCTGTGATAAGACCACGAAAAGTGATACCTGAGTGCCACTTCTACAGGAAGCATTTTGGTACTGAGAACCAGGTCTTTAAAAAGCTCTTATTTCTGTGGTAATGGATTATGGACTAGGTTCTATGAGGTGGGACCAGAAAACATGCCTTATTAGCTCAAATTTAATATTCCTTCCTAGCCTTTGGGCCTTTTGTAAATTCTTTTGGGTCCTGAGTTTCCTAGTCATAAATGAAAGGCTTGACAGAGAGATTTCCAGTTGTCTGGCTTAGGAGCTCAGTGAAAAACAGACTAAGATTGCATAGTTCAGAAGGCTGCCGGGCATACTCTTACCTGTAAGAGAACAGTGAAGGGGCTGGGGTTTTAGCTCGGTGGTTAGAGTGCTTGGCTAACAAGCACAAGGCCCTGAGTTTGATCCCCAGCACCAAAAAAAACCCCCCAAAACCCAAAACAAAACAATGAAAACTTTGATTTGTGTGTTTTGTTTTTAATAATATTTAAACCCACACATTATAGATAGCAAAATATTATCAATTGTTTACCCTAGGCAATTAAAATTTTTGGCAGATACAACTGAATTTATATGTATACTCAATGAGGTATTCTCTACTCATTTTACTAAATGCATATACCTATGTATGCATGCTAAGTCACTTAACCTTTCTCTATTTGTTGGGATTTAAGTTTTTTTCCATCTTGAAGTATTCTGGTAGATATGTGTCCTGGTATGCATGTGTGCATACTATTTTATCTTCATTTCAAATTATGTACTTATGGTAGGTCCTGTGATTACAATTACTTGTCAAAAATTATGCATGTATATTTTAAGTCTCTTGGTGCGTATTGCCAAATTTCCCTTCAGAATATCTAATAAGCTTACAAAGTAGTGTTCATCTTGTTAGACTCTTTAGTGAGAAACCTTATACATTTTACATCTTCAATAAATTGCTTTTGACATGTTGTTCTTTCATATATATATATATACATATACACATATTTCATATATATACATATATCTTTGATTTGTAGATTGGTTTGTGTGTATTGGCAGTTTCCATTTTTTCTGTGAATTATCTTTTCGTGGCTTATGCCTGTATTTCTGTTGAAGACATAGGGGTTTTTATTTTTAATCCAAATACTTAGAATATTTTATTTTTCAATAGTATTCGTGCAGTTTTATTTGTTCTTAAATTTTATTTAAAATGTTCTTTAAGAGGCTGGGGATTTAGCTCAGTGGTCAGAGTGTCTGCCTCGCAAGCACAAGGCCCTGAATTTGATCCCCAGCACCGGAAAAAAAAAAAAAAATGTTCTTCATGAATAAATTTGTTTTTATGTAGTCAAACTTATTGATCCAATTATTTGTGAAGAGGCTTCTGGTTCTTTTCAGCAGGTGAAGCTCAAATATAATTGTCAGCACTTATATTGCAGTTTTGGGAGACTCATTTTTATTAGTCCTGGGACTTGGTTTCTAGGTCTTATTGAACTGCCTTCATTCATTATAGCAAATAGAAATGTTTCTTTATGTAACTCTGAAAGATATTTGGAAATTTTTGCTTAGGGAATGGGCAATTACAATAACTAATTTCTCTGTAACTACAATTTATCAAAATAACTTTTAAAATTTTCGGAATATACATGAATGTTTCCTTGGAATTTTTATCTAGAAATGTGAATTGATTGTGTGAAAAACTTAAAATTGACAGAGCTGGCCAGCGTTTGTGTTGAAAATGTCTTGTAATGCTTCATTTGATGTGCAGAGTTTAGCTCTGCATCAGAGAGGAAGGTTGTTGAACTGATGCTATTAAATGTCAGATCTACTGCAATAGGTAATATATTTTAGGGTTCACTCTGACAAGTTGACTCAAGAGTTAACTTGTCATTCCTTGTTCTACACCTCACAAGTTCACAAGAAGGCAGCTAAACTTGTCCTCAGGGGATTTCTTCTGACTAGGAAGAAAATTGGAAGTCTGAAAGGTTCACAGTTAGTGACAGAATTATACTAGTGTTGTAGGAGGACCATTGCATTTTGAATCTCTTTCACAGCCCCCGTGGTCATATATCAGTAAATGCCCTTCAAGATTTTGTGTCCTATTTAGTGCCTAATTATCACATAAAAATGTACAGGGAGGTAGGGATTTGGGAGTTAACAATTTTGCATGCGGGAGATAAAACCATTAGCCTGAATGACTTGTCCCTGGAGAATCCATGGAGTTTGAGGGTGCAGAGGTCACACACAATCATGTTACTCAGAAAGAGGAAGTGAATTTGAGACTAACAAGTGACTAGAAAGATAAGAAGAGAAATCCCCAAACAATTGTGCCATAAAAGCCAAATCAGATGGTAACTTTTTAAAGAAGTAAAATCATCAGTGATTCTAAAACCTTTTTTTAAAAGCCAGAAATATCTCTTAGAAGTTACTGGTGATGTTCCCATTATGGTTTTATTGTAGTTATTCAGAAACAGAATAAAAGAGTTGAGGAATTAAGAGGTGGCATGGTAGGTAGGGAGAACTTCCCAAGGAGAGATAACTATCACGGCAAAAGAGGGACTGGGTGGAAGGTAAAGGAAGGGTCTTTCTGATGGGTAAGGCAGGATCATATTTTTATGGATTTAAGGATAATCTGTCTTTAAGCATTTTTAAAAAAGAAAAATTATAATTTGAAATGCTTTTTAAACCTTACAGAACATTATACATCCACGGGCATACCAAGTTGGATTTCACAGTCTGGCATACTGCAATTGAAAAAGCAGCAGGTACAGATGGTAATGCATTACAGGACCAGCAGCTCAGCAAAAATGACGTTCCCATTATTGTGAACAGCTGTATAGCATTTGTTACACAGTATGGTATGTATCACAGAGTTTTTATTCAATTTCTAGAACTCACAGAATCATTCTTAGTTTCCAAGCGGCACCTCCATTGGATTCAGTTAATGCCCTTTACATTCATAATGATGCCTGTGAAAAATAAAAACATGGTCTCTATTTAACTGTCATTCCTTCTCTTAGTAAAACTCATTTAAACTGTATAGTACATTTTTACCCATTTTGTTCATCCTTTATATTGCATGAAAATGTTAAATAACATACTGAAAGAATGCATCGTACAATGTATGTAAGTATAGTAAAGACCACTATTAGAGGCTCCAAGTCTAGAATAAAATCTAGAGTAATTCACCTGCCTAAGTAAGAGTTTAGAAGTATAAAACTGTGGAATAATATGTAAAAGAATTTGATTTCTTTAGCCATGCGTGTGTATTTATTTCATTCAACATGTTATTAGTCAAATGTCTTTATTGAGAAGCATGGCTATTAATTTTAATAGTTTTGGTTTATTTGTATCAGATAATTTTATGAGTAAGAAAAAACAACTTAATGTATATCTACATAGTCCACTTAATTTTATATGCTAGAGTAGGTATTTTATACTGTTCCTTGTATTTATTTTCAAATTATTATATACCTTCAAGTTTGTTCTTAGTTACATATATCTTCATATTCCAAAAGTAGCTATTTCTTAAGTGTATTTTTTTAAACAGTATTTTTATTTACTATTTATTATCTCTTTTTTTTTGGTGCTGGGGATCGAATTCAGGGCCTTGTGCTTGCAAGGCAAGCACTCTAACCTCCGAGCTAAATCCCCAGCCCCTTAACTGTATTTTTAAAATGTTCTCCACCTTTTAACCTACAGATAAATGCCATTTATTTAGAGTACAAATGTGGAAAAGAGTAAAATGACTGATCTAGTTTTTTTGAAGATATATTTATTAACTATGTTTTTCTCCTATTATTAGAGATGTCTTTGGGTGTTTTGATTTGAAAAGAAGGCACAGTTAGTGAGAAAGCCACAGCGAAATATGTGTTATTAGGTGTTATCAGAAACATAGAAGTGGGAATAAAAAGTTAAAGACAAACCCATGCAGCTGATGTTCTAGAATGGGAAATTGACAGTATGATGATATGTAAGAAAATGTCAGAAGTAACGAGTACTATGACGAAAATAATTTTCTGGAATTAAGCTTGTAATGTGTACATTTTAATCTCTTCTAAGGAGAGTGGTATTTTAAGTATCTTGCTTCAAATGTAAACCAAATACATTTATTATTAATGTCCAGATTCATGTTTGTATTGTATATTTCTGTAAAATATGTACCTGATCACATATGTGGCCTTACTATAGCATGGTCCTTGCTATGACAGTAAGTTTATAGTTTTCCTATCAGTTGTAGCCAAATTTATTTGAAAATGGGGGAATCATCTTCTTTTATTACAGCCATCCAGTATTAGCATGCTTGTATTTTACAGGTATAAATAAATTATACACATATTATGTTTTAGCAAGAATATAATCTCATTGGGAATTTTCACATCACGTTAGTTTCATAACGGCATAGAGTCGTTCTTAAACTGGCAAATGATTAAAATAATTTAACTAGCTCCAGTATATTCAATTTCATATTTCTGTAGGGAAATTAGAAGTTTTCTTGTGGTGTTTATTTAAATTTAAAATTGTTAACCATTAAGCTGTTTTCAACTAAATATCATGTATTATAAGTACTTTATAACTCTAATACAAAGTGCATTAACTCGCACATTAAAGTAATAAAGCCAATGTGATTAGAACTTGGGGTACAGCTTCGTTATTGTTAGCATGTGTAAAAGGAAAGATTTGATATAGATTTAGAAACGGCCCCTGATTATAGGATGCAGGTGCTTGGCTTACAGTCTTTATGATAGTAATTATTTTGAACATTCTGACTGTGATACAGGCCAGTTATTTGTGCACTTCGTGTCATGGTTTGAACTTGACCAAGGTTAAGGTATAGTTTTTAGTATTGTGATGTAACTTTTAAAAATCTTTAAAATCAAGTACAGTAGTTAGTTCTTGGGATGTTAATTTATGTGAATGAAATTATGTTCAAATTTTATTCAGTTAATTAAACTTGAATACAGTGTTACCTTGGTTCACTTAATTTGTTTGTGTTTGTGTGGGAAAGATGGCCCCTGTAGTGTTTGCCACCCAATGCAGAGTTTGCAAACAAAAATAAAATTTTGCCAAACACATCTGTTCGTTAACCAAATTCTTTGCAAACAAATGCATTTGCGAACCAGGATACCACTGTACCAGTTAGGAGAAATTCCCTTAACTGGGAACATAGTATTTCAGACACATAGTTGACACAGAGTCACAGCTTTTTTGGTAGAATTTACTCTTTTTTTGCATTAATCAGTCACTTATCAAATGCCAGTTGAGTTCTTTTTTCTTTTGTTTTTTTGAGACAGGGTCTTGCTATGTAGTTCAGGGTGGCCTTGAGCCCACCATGTAGCCCAGGCTGGCCTCAAACTCACGGTGATCCTCCAGCCTCAGCCTCCCAAGTGCTGGGATTACAGGCATGCGCCATCACACCTGCCCCCAGTGAGTACTTGTAGGCGCTGTGGCTGTTGGATATATACAGAGAATAAGATAATCCTTACCTTCTAGGAGTTTATGCAATTATGGACTAGAGATATAAACAAGTGAGCAGACAGTAACATCCCAGTGTACAGAATTGAGAAATTAGAGAGAGTCAGGGCTGCTACAGGTTTATACTGTGTAGGGATAAATTTTACCCAGAGAATGGTGGTAAAAGAAAGCTTCATGTTTGTCTTTTCAGGGAAGTTTGTTTTGTTACATATGGCCACAGATTAGCATGAGAAGAGTTGCATATAGTAAGTAGGCAGGAGTTTAAACCAACTCCTGCACATTTTTTAGGTATCAACAGTAAAATCTTCTTTGTCCTATAGGCAGTGGGAGGGCAGTATCTAGATATTTAAACTTGCTAGTAGTGCCAACAGGCCTGTATTTTATATCACTTTTTCAGCATTATGCAGATAGACTCTAAGCTTGCAGAAGAAGAGGGTCAGGGAGTTGTGAAAACAGGGGTAACAAGGAAGTGTACAAAATAATAGCATATGGGGTACAAAGGAGAGTGAGATTGTGAAGAATCAGTGACGGTATTTTCTTTCATGTGGCGACTTAGGAAGAAAGATGACTTACAGCATGATGAGAAGACAGTGCCACATACTGAGGTTGAGGAACATGCTAAAAATGCTGGGGTTCAATAGTGAGGTGGCAGATGAGACAAGAGAATTAATTCCTTTGGGTTTTTTGATCTGCCCATACAGATATGACTGATACGGGTGTGTCAGTCTATGTGTTGTATGAGTGTAGAATGATAAATGTGCGTGTGTATGTGTGAAATTTTAGAAATTAAAACTAGGGTCAAAGTGCATATGTGGTAGTTGGAATTATGAGTTTGGGTGGACTCACTCAGAGAATTTTCTAGGGGAGCAAGAAGAAAAGAGAATTGTGGATGAAATCTGGGAATCACTAGTGAAGACTAGATGAGCAGAATAAAGAGAAGTCTGGGAAAATAGCCACAGAGGGAGGGAGGGAAAAAGAGATAAGAGATCATATTATGAAAGCTGTGGGATTAAAAGAATTTTAACAGGGATTCTTCTGGTGTGTCACATGTTGCAAAGTAGTTCTCATTAGCTAAAAGCTGAAAAGTGTCTAGAAGAAAACATTATTGATAATTCTTGATGACAGTGTAGTAATTGAGCACAGAAGGAAAGTTGTCTGGCGAAAGGAAAACTCAGCCTGGTTTTGAAGGGACAAGAAATATGGGAAGGGCCAATGGAAAACTTTCACATTATCACTGCAGATTGGCATGATCTGTTCCACCTACTAATCGTTACTGCTTTACTCTTGCTTGGGAAGAAGGACAAGGTGAAAGCAGAAAGAAATTAATACACAAATATGGAGTGAAAGGTTGGGAAATTTTTTTTTTTAACCAGAGAGCCTTACTTTTGTCAACATGGAGGCAAGACTGTATTCTGAGACAGTAATTGGGAATGGGGAACTTGATGTAAAAGAACACTAACACTTGCAAAAGGTCTGATGGACAACAGGAGGAAATGCTGGCCGGAGGCTGGCTAAAAACTGAAGATGGAATAGTTTGTTCATCAGGTTTACATTTTAAACCCTGAAATTAATGGTGAGAAGTCTCTCATGTCCTGCCTAATGATTTCTTCATCTTGTTCATCATCCCGGCACAAAATTTTTTTCTGTCAAAGTAGATTTTTTTTCATATAACCTTTTTTTTTTTAACAAAGGTTTGGGATGCAAATATATCTATCAAAAGAATGGTGATCCTCTGCACATAAGCGAACTCCTGGAGAATTTCAGGAAGGATGCAAGGAGTTTTAAATTGAGGGCTGGAAAGCATCAGCTTGAAGATGTGACGGGTGTGCTGAAAAGCTTTCTCTGTGACATTGACGATGCGCTGCTCACCAAGGAGCTCTACCCGTACTGGGTCTCTGCATTAGGTAATGCGCATAGTGGAGGAGGATAGAATCCGTGTTTGCTGTCTGCTTGAGTAGTTAAATTGTTAAATCTTTGATAATCTGGTACTGATCATGACTTTCATTTTCCTCTGTCATTTATTCTACATGTTTAGTATACAAAACAGTATTTTTTTGCTCTTTCTTCATTTCTCTAGATTCCATCTAATGAAGAGAACCTAAGAGATGACCCTAGAAAAGGAGTTTAGTAAATCATTTTTGGGTCATATTAAATGTATGGAAACCTATTTTATATGCATTAATTTAAGATAGCTAATATTACAATATTGAAGCATTATAATAAGATTTTTAAATGTAAAAACTGCCTTTAATCTCATCTAATAAAACAGTTTTCATTTTTCTGTATTTGTCTTTTCGTGATTTATATATATAAAACGCTTTTATTTTCTTAAGAATTTGTAAGTTATTTCCTACATATCTGCATTTTATATAACTTTCAATGTTTTAGTTTTCAAAATTGAGCTTTGATTTTTACGATGACTATGTCTCTTATAATTTAACCTCTTGAGATTATTTTGAAAAATGACTTTTGACTTTGGCTCTATGGTATTCCTTTGTTGAACAGGTTTTTTTCACTGAAAATATCTGTTCATTTTAAAATATAATTAGTATATTTGAAGGGATAAATTTTGAATAATATATAATTCTCACATTCTTTTGAATGTAACTTGGATGTTTCACTTAATTGCTTTTATGGAGTCATTTACTCTAGCACTTAAGTTGATGACTGTTTACTCTTGTGGGTCTCATGAGCAGGCCAAATCAGTATCAAAGAGGTATCACTTGCAGTTTTGGATAGGAGCGTACTTGAAAAATGCGTCACAAACTTTCTTACATCCCTGGGATCCCATTGTCCTTTAGTGGTGTCTGAAAACATTTTAAGTATCTTTAATGTACTATTGGCTCTTTGTGAATAGAAGAGCTAGAGATAAGCAGGAATGAAAAAGTTTAGTTTCCAAAGTTGTTGAGAATCTAAAGGGAATATTTAAGTGCCCTCCCTTTGAGTTGCAAAGTCAGCACAATTTCTTGGAACAACATCTTAATTTCCTGTGTCAGTAAGTAGGTAGGACTGAGCAACCACTGTGCATCCTTTAGAGTCTAGAATTTTCTATTCATAGTAAAGGCAGAAGGTTCACCACCCTCTAAATCTGGACTATAGTGTCAAGGCCTATATGTGACTTCTTCTATACGCCAGTCCCTGAGTTTCTTCAAAGATTTGAAAATAGCACGGATGGCAAAAGGCCCTTTATGTGGATCCAGAGGGATAACACACATTTCTTAGCTCTGGGATGGTTCACTGTTTTGCGAAGATCTTCATCATTTCATAAAGAAAAAAGATCAGAAATGTCATTTTCAAATACAATAATGAAACCTCTTGATAGGCAGAGTTAAAATGCTTTTGTCTTAGCTTTTCAATTTGTACTCCAATTTGAGTAATTAATTGAATATATTCATATTATGTTAAAATTTCACAGTCTGTAAAGTAGAAGATAAAAAAGAACCCCTCCCATCTGCCCACTTTTCAAAGTGCTTTATTTTAAATTACAAATTATAAGAACTGTAGCATGTAGCCATGGAAGATTTATGTAAAAAATGCTTTTCCAGAATTATAGGCAATTATTTTGGATTTTTCTACTGAAACCCTATTTTATCACTTGCTGTAATACACTTGTAACTGCTGTTTTGAAATACTTTTTGAAAGGCAGATTTATTGTATAAATGATTAGTTTAAATCTAAAGTTGTTTTTTTTCTTCTCCTTCCAGATACACAAGATGACAAGGAAAGAGTGATCAAGTATGCAGCATTTATCCGAACTCTCCCAGTGGTCAACCGAGCAACCCTGGCAGCTATAATTGAACACCTTTACAGGTGGGTGGACTCCGGAACTTTTGTAGGCATTTCCAGCATGACACTTAATAAGTCATTATTTCTTCTTAGAGTTGTGTAGCTAACTGTGACTGTGCCTCTTTCACCATGTATTAAGACCTATTGCTTTAGTCTTCTCTTTTGCAAAGCCACACAGTTCAATGGCACTGGAGAATTTCTTAAGTGAGTCAGAAATGATCATATGTAACATCCCCCAAAGTTCCTAGTGATAGGCAAGAATTTTAAAGCCCATATGGGTAGGGGTTGGAAAAGGAAGGGATTATTTTTCATTGCATTACACAAATATAGTTTCTGTGTCTGTGTATGGGACGTGGAACTCATTTTAGTACAGTGAATTTTAAGGCCTGTAGCATGGAATTAGAGTGAGTGAGTGATTCATTGTATGTTGAGGGATCAGCATTCTGTGACAGGAATCTGTTTCTGAGGACAGTGTTTTCCTTTGGCATGCTTACTATAAAATTTCATTTCTTCATTATCAGTTTATATCTCATATGATCCCTGATATTTGATATCAGACTGTTGATCAGATGAGGAAATATTTAAACATAAAAACATTTTCTTTGTCAGGCCATGAAGGTCACCTTGCATTTGGAAGGAGATAAGAAATAAAATGGTGAATTGGGAGATCTGGAGGATGAGGATGTTTAAAAATAACCTTTTAAATTAAAACTAAAGATTGGTTTATGTGTGTTGATCTTAGCAAGAATTATTATAAAAACTTTCGTCAGTGTAAATTTTGTTTAAGGGAATATATTTTAGTTCGCTGTATGAATAAAATATTCCTTCGAATAAATTTCTGTAAAGCTGAGGTCTACTAAAAATATCTTACTTGGAATCTAGATTAGAAATCTTTCACAATGCGTCATCTTTTCTGTCTTTTTCAACCACTAGTTTTCTTGTGGCATTGTATTATTGTAAAAATGATTTTATGTTTTTGTTTTGTTTTGTTTTGTTTCCTTTCTTTCTTTTTTTCCTCCATTGGTTCTGGGGGCTATGCTAAGCAGATGCCCTACTGCTGAGCTACGTTCCCAGCAAAACTGATTTTCTTACTGCGTCATACAAATACAGTCTGAGATGTTGGACAAATTTTAATACCGAGAATTTTAGCATGAAGCATGTAATTATGGAGGAGAGAATGAGTAAGTCACTGTGGCTTGAATTCAAGGGAATGTTCATGTACTTCAAATTTAAAAAGAAATATCAACTGGATATGGAAAAAATAAAGTACAAAGCCAGACACAGTGGTACAGTTTTAGTCCCAGCTACTTGGAAGGCAGAGGCAGGAGGAACACTTGAGGCTAGGAATCCAAGACCAGCCTGGAGACCCGTCTGGGCAACATAGAAAGATCCTTTCTAACCACCCCCCTACCCTTGCAAAAAAAAAAAAAACAATAGAAAATTAATAAAAGATATCTTCTAGGACAGATGAGTACTAAGAGATGGAGATGCCACCATTTATAGTTAGCTGACAGGAGATTGTGAAAGGCTTTCCAGTTCATGCAAAAACATGTAGAGTTTATCACTTTAAGTAACGAGCCATTCATCAAATCTGTTTTAGCCCAGTATCCCCTGTGACCAGATTGGTTGGATGGCAGAGATCTAAGTAGGAAAGGGTTTCTTTGGGTTTCTGATGAGAAGGTCTTAATGAAAGGTGACTACACAGACTGAGTGTGGAACACTTGGGAATGCTGGGGACCAAGAAGGAAAGGAAGAAAAATAGATTCTGTATTATACCCAGTTTATTCCAAAAGTTAAGGCAGTCACAGAAGCTAAAAATAAAAGAAGTAAAGAATGCTGGATGGGAGTGATGTTAACAGAAGTAATCTCGAGAAAGGTGTAATGTTTGATAATGTTGTCAAAAGTCTGAGAGGTGAATTTGAATAAGGTCAGGTTGATGTAGCATTTAATTCAATCCCTAACCTGGGTAAAAGTTCACTTCTGCCATCAGTAACTTCCACTTAATTCCATTCACGGGGTCTTTATAATGCAGTACTGTCTGATTAAAGCCAGAGTGCCTGACTCTGAGAACCTGAGATCCTAGCTTCAGAGGCAGACATGGAGATAAATTTTCTGGATGTTTACAGTCTAGTGTGATAAAGGTACAGAAGTAGTTTTGAGAGGGGTGTCTGCAATTGTTACTTTCTCCTTTATTAAATTCCAGTTCCATTTGCATCTTGTAAATCGTATATGATGCTTATACTTACTCTGTCTCTGCCCTGCAATTTTGTATTTTATTATGTATTTCTTACATTATCATATATATTACTATCAAGTTTACTTTTTCTTGTTATCTACTATAGTCAGTGTACACAGGAACACCTAGGTTAGTCTTGCCATATTCCTTTAATGGAGTGTGCTCGCTCTTCTTTAGTGTATATTTTTTAAAATTTCCAAATGTGATTAAACAGGCAGTGGGGCAGGCAGTGACAGATAGAGACCATTATCAGTTATTCCACTTATCATTCCCATCTACTGAATTTTGATCAGTGTAAGTTTACGTTTCCTGGGGTGACAGCTGTAGATTTTCTAAATTTTAATCACTGAACTTATATATGTGTATATTTTAAATGCTTTTGGAAAAACTGCTGGTTATAGCTTCCAGAGTAGAAAAGTTGACTTGTTTGTTTATATTTGCTCTTTCTCTGGGGAGTGAACCCAAGGTCTTGAGTGCCCTAGGCAAGTGCTCTACCATGGGCTATGTCCCAATTGCTTTTTACGTTTTATTCTAAGATATGGTTTCCCTCAGTTGTCCATGCAGAGCTGCAGCTTGCAGTCCTCTCACATCAGCTTCCTAAGTACCTGGAGTTACTGGTCTGAGCCAATCTGTCTGGCACTATCTGTTCATTTAAAAGTGCTCTTCAGAAAAGTGCAGTTGTGTTTTTAAATGAAGAGTTTGCTTTTTGAGATATAATAATATTGAATAACCATCTAAATACGTGTTGTCAAGTGTTCTTTCTTACCTGATATAAATTTTCAGAAAAATTTAGCCAAGTCTCAAATCTGGAATTCAGAACTCTCCTATATACATAGCAGTCCACCCTCACTGCGTTGTCTGCTATTAACTTCCTCCTCCTTTTTTCCTCTGCCACTATCCTGCGAGCCAATAAGTCGTTTTATACCGCTCTGGATGCACACGCTTATGCTCTGGCCTCAGGTTGTTTTGCTGACTGTAACTGTTTGGATGTGGCCAACCCATCCTCTAAAACAGCATCAAGTACTGTTTTGTGACTTGTACTGATCTCTTATTCAACGATAGTTTTTTTCTTACAGCTTTAGATGGACTGCAGAGCTAGTAGGAAGAAAACATCATGTGTTTCTGTGTGTGTGTTTTAAATCACCACTGTTCCTTTTATTTTAAAGAACTTTAACACGTGTCTGTTTAGAAACATGATAAATGAGTATATTGACTTATAGTCCAGTTCTATGGAATTTTCAAATAGAAGTATGTCGTAATGAGCTGTACCTTTCTCTAACAGGGTTCAGAAATGTTCAGAAATCAATCACATGAATGCCCATAATTTGGCTTTGGTGTTTTCATCATGTTTGTTTCAAACTAAGGGACAGACTAGTGAAGAAGTGAATGTAATCGAGGACCTCATTAATAATTATGTTGAAATATTTGAGGTAAGCATTTTACCTGCCTTTGTTAAAATAGTTTTGATGTTACATTTGCAAAGAAAGACGCATTTTTAGTATGTTATTGTTCATCCTTATTTGTATTTAGAAATGAGGAAAATAAGGGATTTTTTTTTTTTTAGTTTTTACATAACTTATAGCAATTCATTTACATTCATTTGCTTTTAAAGCTTTTTTACCATCTGGTTTTTGTTGGACAAAATAGTTCTATCAATAAGGTTATTGTGTGTATTTTTCTTCTCGGTATGTGTATGCATTAAGTATGTCTATAAAAAGGTGCGAAGTTATGAATTTAACAAATTTAATAAAAAACACCAGGCTTTTAAATTCTGCAATGAAAGCATGTTAAGACTTTTGGAAAGTGTGCCTTCAACTGGAAAACAAAAATTCTGAAATATTAGTATCCCGTAGTTTTTACTAAGTTATCACTGTTTTAATTACTTGACTTTTGAATTTGCTGTTTTGTAGTTAGTATTTTATTTTATCAGTAAACTGCAAGGTTAGAATGCTTTCATAGTTCATCTAAGGGAATATAGAGGAAATAAACCCATGATTAGAATATCGTGGGTCTGTGTCAAAGGTCCAGTTCTGTCACATAACTAATTCTAGAGTCTCAGATTTGTGATATAACCTTTGTGAGTATTCCACTAAAATAGTGTTTAAAGACTTGTTTTCTGGAGGTACAGATATACCAGATGAAACGAAATGGACTAGGATAATACTGTAAAAGGTCATCACGTGTAGAAGTCTGTATTCTTATTAGAATAGCTTATCACAAGATTTCTTAGTGAAGGGAAAAGAACTATTTTAATAAAATAAGACAGTTTCTGCTTTAATTCATAGTAGAATGGACACCAGGGTTGTTGGATTTTCTTTGTTCTTTGATCTCCTCTCTTATTTCTTCCTATGTGTGTTCACTGTTTTTGATCAATAGCAGCTTCTTTGCAATAATCTGTTGCTAAAGAAAAAAAGACAAAAATGTGTGGCTTTACATGCTCTCTTTATTTTCTAGTTTTGTCCCATTCCATTAACAGCAGCTAAACGATTATCTTTATAGTTAGGTTAAACCCATCTTTTCCTACATGTTGAGGATCTAAAGAACACTCAATGAAAATTTTGGTTTGAGAAATGAGTTGTGTTTCTCGACCTACAGGAACTTTCAGAAACCAGTCGGCAGTCCTTTTGCGTGTTTAAATCTCCTTAGCAATAGTGCTCCCTGTGCAGAAGCTGCAGCCTGAAGGAACAGCGTCAGCACAGGCTCCGAGCTCCAGGAGACTCTTGTCTTGTTGGCTTTATTTCTGCCCTAGCTGTGCAGGCCCATGCTGATTAGGACAGCCATCTCATTTATTTTTAACTTGTTAGCATTTCAGTTCCTGAAGAGTTATTGAGGATGAATATCATCAGTCCTTGTGTTCTATGTTACTAGAATGTCCCAAATTATATTTTAAACAGGTTAAAGAAGACCAAGTCAAACAAATGGACATAGAAAATAGCTTTATTACCAAGTGGAAAGACACTCAAGTGAGTAGTAATAGTTAGATTTCTAAAGACTTAAACAAAAACAAAAACTTCAATTGTAAATAAAAATATTTGTTGTATTTTCAAGTTCCTATTTGAAGGAAAGTAGAAATCATGAGGAAAAAGAACCTTGATAAAGTAATCATCTGATTCTGCAACCTGATTCATCTATGTATAATATGTTCATGATTTTTTTAAATATAGAGGAAAATTCCATTTCATTTATCAAGATTTATTAAGAAAAGCATCATTGAAAATGCCAATGGATTTCAAAGGAAGCATTTAAAGCCAAAAACACTAGAAGAAATTGCAAAATCAGATAGCATAATGATTCTTCCCATCATGATTTTGAAAATATAAATTATTTCTTATATACTTTTGCTTTGTGTGCTCTCAGTTGATTGTATTAATGAGAGACTGTCTAATGAGATCTTTGCAGTACAGGCTAATTTTTAAGTCAACTTTCCTAAATCCTGTCTTGCTTTCCTCAGTTATATTACATGAGATGTGTGTTCTCAGGCTGCATTGTCCTTTCCCAGGGTAACTTACATTGTTTGATCAACATTCAGTGGAACCTCTAAAGGCTGTCCATTCACCATCTTGTAGTAACTAGGAATTATAGTAGATTGAAGATTCCAGTGTACACAACAGAAGTGGGACAAATGTGCTCTGCTTATAGTTACAGGCGGATAATGAAGCAAATGCTTCCTTATTAGTAAGACCCTAAATTTGCCCATGTCTTGAAATACCTACTACCAATTAGAGGAAGCATTGGAACTACCATTCCATATGAAGGGGATGAGGGAACACTTAGATTCCCCAGTACTAATACTATGATATTATGCACTTAACAAATTATTGTATCCATTTTGAACCAAAGTAATTACTGCAACTTCCAGAGGAGTTAGACTCTGGTTCATTATCAATTCTTTTAAATTCTATTTGGGGAGTACTTTAGTCCTAAAATAAAGGATTGTGTGAGCCTGAGAGGAAGTCTTCGTCAGCATTGTCTATATTGTTATTAGAAAAGTATGAATATCCTTTCGCATGTTTGTCTTTTATATTCATAGTACAATGAAGAAATGAGTCTTGAATGCTTTCAAATTCAGTATAAGAAAAAATAAGAAAACGAGTGTCTAAACAATACAGCAAATAGAAAAGTAGAAGAATTTGTAAAAATTGTTTTTTCTACTTGAGTTTTTCTTTATTCAGAACTGTCCTCTAGAGTATTTTCCTAACAGTCTATGTCTTTCTTCTGTTCAAATTTCTTAGCTGTTTTTCTTTATGGGTTTCTTTATGAGTTTTTTGCGTTTGCTTTTCAAATTTTTGAAATGTGTCCTATATTTATGCAAACATAGTGAAAAGCAAAAAAATGTCAACTCTATCTTTTTCTTCTTAGAATTTTTGCATAGTATTGAAAGTGGGAAAGAAAAATTGAAAATGATGATCTTTTCCATGCCTGTAGTAACAGAATAATTATGAACACTTTTTCAAAGTACACTTTTAATGTTTGACCCACAAATTTACTCATCAGATTTTATACCGAGACAAATTTAACTTCAGAATGATTCCTTCTCCATTACAATCATTTTTAAAAATAACTGCCTGATGAATGTCATTTGTAAGTAGTTATGTAACTGAATTTCTGAAAAGAGCTACTCAAAATATTTTTCAAATTTTTATTTTTATTTTTATTTTCTGACTTGTATTTTTATTTAGTCTTGTGGAATATAATGACCCAAATAAATGTTCTTACATTCTTAGTCAAAGATAAGTAAAATACATGAATAAACCTTTATCGCCTGTCTATTCTATCACTTCAATTTTTTATTTTGTTTTACTAAATTTACTTCCTCTATTTGTAGTTTTAATACAGGTCTCACCTAATTTATCCTTCAGTTTCAATGTTTGGAATTTATCACTGTCTTGAAAATTTAGCAAGACCTTTTTTGTCTTTTAATTTTTGATATTATGAATACATTATCATTTAGAGCAGAATTACATGTGGCTCATTTTGACTCTTCATTTTGTTTATCCAGTTAAGGAACATGGTGATGGTCCCTCTGACTTATGTGTTCAAAGACAGCTTATTTCCACTGTAGCCATGTTCAGTAAGAATATGGGGTATGTGGAACACAGCTCTCAACTAAGAGATAAAAAGTCACATTGTGATTTTGACATTTGTGTAGACTCCTTGTTATTAACCTTGTCTTGAAGTAAGTACATCATGCTCATGAACAAGAGAATTGAGCTAACTTCGGTGTTACAAAATATTAAGAAATATGATGAGAATTTAAAAATCGCATTAAGTGTCATATATGTTTTTAGTGATATATGTGCTGTCTTCACATCTTCCCTTTCTAGGTTTCCCAGGCTGGAGATTTGTTAATTGAAGTGTATGTAGAAAGGAAAGAACCAGACTGTAGTATTATAATTCGGGTGAGTTCTCAAGACAATTGTAAAGAGTGCTGTTGGACATAGTATTAGCATCAATTTACATGTCTTGAATTTTCCAGCATTTCTTATATTTTATGTTACCCTTTCCAATTCAAACAATGACTGGTGACAAGATTGTATTTTCATACCAACATCCTCCAGGAATTTTATGTTCTAGCCATTTGGAAAGGTTAGGATTTTCTGTAGCTTCTGGAAAATGACCTGAACTCAAATACTTGCTTCTTCCCTTCCTAAAGTCACAACGTTAGGCAAGTTATTAGCACTATCTCAGCCTTGGCCTTTTCATTTATAATGTGAGGAATGCTTACAGTATTTACATTGTATCACTGATGTGAGGATTCATTAAACTTACACAAGTGAAACACTTACCAAATTAGTCAACAGATGTTTAGCAATAGCTATTACTATAGTGGTATCATTATTGTCATTATTATTAATTGTTCACCCTTGTTTCCTGTACTTTAACATTCACTCTTCCAATTTATTTGAATATTGGGTAATCCCTTTCTTCTTTTGGAGTATTTATCATTTGTGCTGAATTAAAACGTAGATCCTTCTCATACTGCTATTTTCAGTAATTAGTTTGCCTTGTGTATAGTAGCCCTGACATTTCATGTTCTTACTTGGTAAGACAGACAGAGTTTTGTAACAGAAATTCAAATTTAGCTTCTTACTTTTTTTAAAGTCCAACTTTAACCCATCACAACATCTGATATTTTTGGACTTTATGCTAAATACATTGTAATTATTAACTGAGATATTTCTAGTTCTTACATATTATGACTACTGGGCACCAGCTACCTTACTTAGAACTTGGAGCTAAAATATTATGAGCATTGGCTCTATGATAAAATCCCTTGTGAGGCATTTGCCTGGCCGGTCCTTGGGCATATTTAGTTCTTGTACTAAATGTGTGATTTTGATTGTAAGGCACATGAGAAACTAGGATAGACCAATCAGCACATGTTAATTACTAATGCCAGAAGAGACAGGCCAAGCATATTATTTAATTGCCCCTACATGTAAACTCTTTAGT
The DNA here is from genome assembly GCA_004026905.1 of Hystrix cristata. NCBI lineage: Eukaryota > Metazoa > Chordata > Mammalia > Rodentia > Hystricidae > Hystrix > Hystrix cristata. Next base: position 43,382 of record PVJO010001128.1, read on the forward strand.
AGCACATTTTAATTTTAACTCACTTATTGAGCTGTAACAGAAATTATTATAGTTTAGCAAAGTTCTCACATTAAGTGTCTATAGATAAAAATCTATACAGTCTCACATAGAACAACTCTAAATGTTCTTTAAAAATATACAAAAACTAATCAATATTTCAAAGAAAATTAAAATATATAAAAACTATTCAAAAATCAGCAGTAAAATTTGTTTTCATGCTTAAGCCTTTACAAAACCCTTTTGTTATATTTCTGTCTGTTGATCATTACCTCAACTCTTGGAGGTAGATGGAGCAGGGTGACATCCTAGTTTATAGAAATGGAAACTGGGAATTGGAAGAAGCCCACGTACAAACTTGGGTCATCATGTTCTAAACCTGGTGGTCTTTATACTGACCCATACATGCCATAGAGTAATGACTTCCTAAGTATGGAGTTCTTGTTTTTAAGAGGGGCTTTGGGTATTTTTCTGAGGCAAAGAATAGGAATCTGGTCTTCCTACTTCAAACTAAGGCACTTCACTCCTGGCTATTTCACAAGTGTTCCTTCTCAGTAATTACTATTTTTGAAGAAAGGGTCTTCTTTTAAAATTTTTAAATTAACATCAATCAAAAGCAACATTGAAATGATTCATCTGCTGTTCTTGTTGTTTGGATTTCTCCACTTTCCCCAGATGCTAATGTTTTTTAAAGTTTATATTTTGTTGAGCTTTTCTAAGTGCAAAAGTATACTTAATTTTGTATTTAATACCTTCCCTACACAAGCCCTAAATTTCATGAAATACACAAGATAAAGTATGTGAGTTGCCTATTAACAAAAAATGTTTTCATTATATATATCCAGTAGGCTAAAGAATGATAAGGGACACTAAAGTGGAAATGAGCACTTTCCTTTACTAAGAATTTTTTTTTTTTTGGTGCTGGGGATCGAACTCTGGGCCTTGTGCTTGCAAGGCAAGCACTTTAACCGCTGAGCTAAATCCCCAGCACTAAGAAATTTTTAAAGAGGGATATGTGCATTAAGTTGAATTTGCAACGTGCTACTTAAAATTTTGTTTCACATTATTACTATGTTATTTGCCAGCATGTATAAGAGGAAGCAAATCAGAAGTCCGGGAAGAAGTGGTGTGCTTATGCAGTGGCCTCTGGCTTTGGGACTCTTGTGGAGCCGGGCTCCAGGCTGGCACTGCTGAGTCTGCCCTGTGCTCTGAAATCCTGGCTCCAGCACACTGTGGTATCCCACCATCTGTCACTTGGCACAGCAGGGCACACCACAGACTGTGAAAACCCTGGGGCTCTTCTACAGGATAGACAACAGTCACCCAACTGTGTATAATTTAGGGCCCAGTCTGAATAAACCAAGTCAGTCTGTACTATTGATTATAGAACTAACAATTGAAAAGTTTTACTCCTCAGAGATTACTGAATTTGTTGTTGTCTGGTGAGAGTCTTTTGTGTACGACTAGGAACATGTTTTTTTTTTTTTTTTTTTTTTTTTTTTTTTTTTTTTGGTGCTGGGGATCGAACTTGGGCCCTTGCGCTTGCAAGGCAAGCACTTGAACCACTGAGCTAAATCCCCAGCCCCACATCTTCCTTTCTGAGTGATCTAATTCCTCATTGAGAAAATTCTTCATGATTATATTTATATTGTAATATCCCTTTACATTTACATTAAATTATATTAAATATAATGGAGATGATCAGAACACACTATCTTCTCCTGTTGCTGAGAGAAGGTAGTTTTTAGCATACTAGGAAAAAGGGTAGATGGAGAGTGTTGTTGCTATGGCATAAGGCTGCTTCTGCGTCTGACATAGTTTTTAAAAACGTAATTAATTGCCTTTTTTGCAGATATCTCCTGTGATGGAAGCAGAAGAATTAACTAATGACATACTAGCAATAAAAAATATCATTCCTACCAAAGGTGATATATGGGCCACATTTGAAGTCATTGAAAATGAAGAGCTAGGTAAGTGACTTCTATGTTAGGGATTCTTAAATTCTTTACAGTATGAAGAAATGTTTTTATTTCAAGGGGAGAAGTCACTACTAACATTTTATGTTTTTCTAAAGATTAACCTCTTTGTAATAAAATCCCTTCTATCTTAGTGCATGTTATATGTTATCACCAGTTGAGGTTACCTTCCTATGAATTTATTCATCAGAATAATTAGATTATATATTGACTATAAAAATAAAGTGTAAAGCATTAGATACCTCTGTTTTTGCCTCATGAAAGGTCTTTGTTTATAAGGACAATGAGATTTATAAAAATATTCTAAGTGTCACTACCACCATTCTTGTATGCCACTAATTCAAGAACAAAGCATTGTATATTTAAAGATTATTTATTATTCTTTAAAAATTGTTTTAAGACTAGCAGAAGCTTTTTATTTTGGCTGTTGCATTATTCTCTGTCTTTAGTATATTGAATATTTTATCATCTTCCATTGTAAAGAAACTGAAGGGTAAAGAGACTTTTTAAAACAACTTGCCTACCCCAGTAGTCAAGCGGTGAATAAGCTTAACATTCTAATGACACCATTTGGCTCTAAAGACCTTTAGGAAAAAAAATAAAAAAGATGAAGGATGTCTTTATACCTTGACCGTCTGTCTAGCTAATACCTACTAAAGTCTTGGGACCTTTTCAGGTATAGCCGTCAAACTGCCAAAAGGAAAACCTTGATACTTGCAAGCTCAAATTAAAATTAAAATTCAGTGTTGAAATACCTCATAGTGCATTAGTAGGCATGTTGCAATCAGTGTTAGGATGTAAAGGGAATGAGTGGGGGCTTCGTCTTTCACTAGTCCGTCTTAATATTTTCTTTTATTTCTTTTTATCATGTACAATTGTCTAAAAACCTTAATGTATGCCTTGGCATTATCTCTTCAGTACACATTGTCAGGATCCAGTCTCCCTCCTGTCAGTGCTCAGCCCTCCCTGTGGACAAAACTGCTCCAGTAAATGGCTCCCATGATTCCCTTGATCCCCTCACCCCGACTGGCAAACCCAGTAGACTTGCTCCAGGCTCTACCGTGCTTTCTGCGGCACCATTAATGACCTTTGCCTTTTCCTTTGATGATCTTCATTCCACCTAGATCCTCTTCTTGATTCTCTAATCATTTTGACTCATTTCTGGTTTCTTCCACTTTCTTTCTAAATGTGGGATTTCCCTTGGTCCAGTTTCCTTTGCCATCTTTCCTTATAAGTTCTTTATGGAAAATCTATTCCATCCTTTGCACTTGACCAATGTATGAGTGTCATTTCCCATGCAAACCTTTGTTCTTCCCCCACCTGTCCCACCTAGTTTTTGCCTTTAAAATCCGTATTCAGAGTTTCATTGCTTGCTCTCTGGTCCCTTTTTGTACTGCCTAGCATCTGAATTTATATTTGTCTTGACAGGAGCTTCTAGGAACGAAGTACAGATTCAGTTATTTCTTTTTTGTCTTTAGTATCCAGCATGGTGCCATACAGTTAACATCTATTAAATAAATAAATCATATGACTGTGTGATACAAAAATGTTTACATTTGGGGTTAAGAATACAAATTTGGCATCGTGTTAATGTCTGGTCACCTCTAGTGTAGAAATTGGCAGAGAGAAAACTATGATGTTTTTACTGCTTCTAGAGGAACAATTGTAGAGACAGAAGAAAAAGACCTGCAATTATGTTGGTTGACTGAAGTAGATGGAACCTGCCTGCATCACTGACCTTCTGAAGTGTTACAACCTTTATTCCTGGTAACAGGCAGAGAAGGTATCGTGAAATATAAAAAGAAGATGAAATGAAAGGTGTAATTGTAATCACAAGATTATAGTTGGTAGAAAGAACGTCAACAGGAAATTGATGAGTTTCTTAATGTAAAAATAATCCAGGTAATGAAATAATCAAAAATTAACAAATGGATAAAGCAGTATTTCTCTAGCCTGTCATATCCAGTGCCCTAGTTCTGTAATAAATATTCTATACCGCTCATTTTTCCTTTTTGAGATAATATACTTACTTTAAAAATTAGTATAATACCCCAGATACATCAGAATAATTAAGAGAAACATGTAATAAAGTGTTTATATAATATGCATATGTGGTCAAAGGTGATGAAAATAGATTCTCACACCTATAAACGGAATCACTATAGATCTGTCTGTCACAAGTCCAGAATAACATAAGTTTGTCAGCTTTGTGACAAATATTCACAGCATTATCATTATTGGTGAAATGGAGGACAGTTCTTAGAAAAATTCTTTCTAAAACAGAGCACAATTTCTGTATGACAGATTCATGGAACAGTAAGTCTAGGCTTTGACCATGTGAAATACTTTGATATCCTGATTTTATATTACAACCATATAAATTTACACAGTTGAGTTTGATTCCATGTTCACTTAAATTATATATAGGTTTTCCTATACCTATTGGGGGAGTTTAAATTTCTGCTGGATAGAAAACACTTTCTCACATCTTGAAAAATGTCAAGAATCTTTGACCCACTCGTACCAACGGTTAGGGCAAATTCAAGCCCATGGTAGCAGAGTATGTTGGTTGGTTTTCCTTTTCCTTTGCTGTAACAGAAACCTGAGGTAAATCAGCTTATAAGGAGTAAAGGTTTCTTTTGGTTGACAGTTTTAGAGGTTTCAGCCCATGACCAATTAGTTGGTGCCTTTGCGTTTGGGTCTGTGGTGAAGCAGAACATCATGGTGGGGAGCGTGTGACAGAATAAAGCTGCTGCCTCATGGTGGCTGGGAATCCAAGCAAGAAGGCGGGGTTCCCATATCCCTTCAAGGGCACATCCTCCGTGACCTAACTTTCTCATACTGGTCCCTGTCTCCTGAAGTTTTTACCTCCTCCCAGTTGTGCCACAGGCTAGTAACTAAGCCTCCAACACCTGGCCTTTGGACAACATTCAGATTCCCAACCTGAGCAGAGAGGCTATTCCCTCTATGAGCAGCTGCTCTTCTAGAATATTCTGTTACTCTAATCTTCACCTGGAAACTGATCCTGTCCTCTGACTGTGTAGCACCTATGCCCTCTTGGTCCTTTACACCTTGAAACAACTGCCTAAGGAATCTTATAAGTAGACTTCACTGAGAGGTTTGAGTTCCGAAGCAGTTACTTCCTACGCAGCAATATCATAGCAGAATGCTTTCTTTTTCCTTCCTCATAGCTAGTGTGATATGAAAGATCTGAGTTTTACAAAGGATTCTTAGGGTTCTCCTCTCTGACACATGAAGTACTGCTACCCTCTGGTCATGTGCATGGGACAGAGAAAGGCTTGCGCAGCCCTAAGACGGGCACTGAGATTTTGACTGTTGAGGGAGTCATATTTGTCTTTGCTGTTACTACCAGAAATTCAAGGGCAACAGTTTTTATTGCAGGTGGAAAATGAATAGCTCTTTTTAACAAGAGACTTCAGGCTAATTCTTTTCAGGAGATTTCAAACAGTTAATAACGTTGTGCTTACCTAGCCGAAGAACTAGCTCCACAACCTATTTTTTGCCAGAATTATCCTGAAATTTTAGCAATTTTTATTTTGTTGATATTATACAAGAGTTACTTATTTTTCATAATGTCCTAATGTCAAATGACTTACATCCCATATAATCTATCTTGACAAAGGGTTGTAACTATAGGTAATTTTTATTTGTACAAATTTATAGTACAACAATGTTTAATGACTCAATTTTTCCTGCTTATCTCTTTCTTAAGGTGAAAATTAATACCATTTCATAATGGCAGCATTTGGCAGTCTAATACATACTTACCTTTCCATCTCATTGTCAGCTGCGTTCTTTAGAATCTTGGATGTGCAAGGTTTTCCTTCTGTAGTATTTCATGCTATGATACTGATGTGAACAATATACTTCACATTTTGAAATAAAAATTATTTATATACCTATTGATGAGCCTCTCTATCTGCTTTTAGTATATTTCAGTATAGTTACGAAGACTGTTTCTGTCATTGTAGTATCTGTCATAGTGTATAATTCGGACCCTCTTTACTGTAAATGTTCTGACATTGGAAGTCTCATCACCAGTTCAATCCTGGAACACAGGAGAGTGCGTTTTGATCTCAGGTCAGACGCTTTGTTCTGGTTAAGGTCACGGTTCCTGCCGGGGCGGCGCGACTGCCCAGTCGCTGGTGTCCCGGCAGGATTTCCTCGCCGCCTTCTCCGGGAGGGCAGGAAAGTGAGGGGAAGCACGAACTGATATTTTTGCTTTTTGTTTTTTGCTTTGCTTGCAATACCTTGTTCAATCCTCAAACAAAACAAACAAAACTTAGTAATTTGATAAGTTTTTCCAAAAAAATTGCATGTGAGAAACCATCACTACTAGAAAGTATAGTAGTTAAAAATTGGGGTCTGAAAGTAAGATAGGTTTAGAATTCAAATCTCTGTTCCTTGACTTAACCATTATGTGACTGCAAAATGTCAATGCCAATAATATTATGTATAAGGAATGTTATCATAGGAGCTTAAACTGGTAGAAAATATACTATATATATGTATGCACACACATACATGTATAAAATCTGATGCATAGTTGTTGTTCCAGGAAAGACAGCTGTTAATGGGATCAGTAATGTCTCAGAGCTGGGAAGCAATGCTATCAAGACTTATGTAATACCAAATGGAAAGAGAGGGCTTATTCTGTAATTGGTTTGACATTTAAATACTTCTAATTCCAATGATAAGAGATCAATCACTAGATTAATAAGTAACTCTTTTGTAACTTTGGCAAATTGTAGCCAGTTACAATCTTTGCCCAGGCTTTTGGAAAACTATATGAAGGACAGCAATGCTGAAGAAGCACAAAATTTTTTCCCGTTTAAAAAAAAAAAAAACACATCTTGTATGCTGTTCTTACAACAAATATTTTCTGTTAATTTATGGCCCAAAAGAAATTCATTTAGTAGCTAATACCTGAAATATTTATTGACCATCTATTATGTACTCATTACCCTGCTATATGCAGAAGAAATATAATAGTAAATAGGGATACAGATTTCAAAATGAACGGATTAATGACTTTTTATAATTCTCATTCTGAATAATAAAGAGGCTTACTCCAGTAAACACAGAATGCAGAACTAGATTTTAGTTCAGTTGATAGGAAGAAAAAACTTGATAATATGCAGTGGAAACAGAAAGCATATTTTCTTTTGTGGAGCTGGAATTGATAACTTCTGCAGTAATGTGGTCATAACCATTTCAATTGTGGTTTTGTTACTAGTTACACTATCATGGGTCATGTGTCACGCCTCTACCGTTGACAGTATTATTTTAAAAACAAAAAGCTCAAGTGCTGTGCACGGTGTATTTAGAAAGGCTGAGTCAACATACACATCTGTGAGAAAGCAGCATCAACGTCTTCACATCAGAACGTTTTCTTGCTAATTACGCTTTTTTCGGTGCGCTCTGAGAGTTTGAATTTCTCTTTTTCCAGCATATGCTTCTGCCATCACATTTTTATTAACTGGCATATTTTGATCACCAACAAAACTTCTTTATGAAGCTCTGATTATAATTGTATGACATTTTAAGTCCCCATGCTATGAATGCACAATTCATTTGTCTAAAACAAAAAATAGATGAAGATTCATCAGAGAGAACTTCTAAACTGTCGTTTAATTTCTTATTGGCCTGTTATAGCAACACTGTATATTATTGCCACATAATGTTTTTGATCGATACTTCTACTAATAGTTAAACATAGATTGCTTAGTATTGGTTTGTAATTATTTTCATATTTTATTTGTAATATTTTATAATTTCATACTAAGTATGAAAATAGCTATTGTTCATGAGTATTATTCAAAAAATATTCACTAGTACTGATCAAAAATTGTAAGATTCTGATATTTTGGGGACAAAGATTTAAGTTGTGCTTATTATTTAGTATTGGACAAAACTAGTTTTTCTACCCTTTTAACATTACTCTTAATTGTATATGCAAATTAGCAGCTCTTGCTAAGCAAACCAGAACGGTATCTGAATCAAAAAGAAGACAGAGTCAGACACAAGTTCATTGTGCTGAGGGTAGTTTCCTGAAATTTTACCTAATGGAAAGCACTTTTGTACCTAAGAAAAAATAGTTGCATAATAAACATGTTCGCAGATTAATTTATTCAATAGTTTTAAGTATGTGCTTAATAATTTTCTGGGAATTAGAGTTTCTTATGTGTACTTCTCATGCTATTATGGTATAACCTAAGATGTGATCATGTATATTATTATATACAGGTATTTTCAAGAAAAGTTTTTCTAATGTATAATTACAGATAAGAATTTCAATGTGTTTGGGTTTTATGTTTGCAGAGCGTCCTCTTCACTACACGGAAAACATATTGGAACAGGTGCTTCGGTGGAGTGCGTTGGCTGAGCCTGGTTCTGCTTATCTTGTGGTGAAGAGATTCTTGGCCATCGATACAGTTAAACACTACAGAGGTAGGCGGCGTGGCTCACATTACAGGGGTGGTGGGTAATCCAAGTGGCTAAAGGTTATATATGGCACAAGTCATATTTGCAAAGAAGCAGATGAGTAGCTAGTTATAGAATCTGATTATATACAGTTTTAAAGAAAAATAAAAATGGACAGGAGGAAATTTTCCTAGCACATGGCCCTGTGATAGTAGATGGTACCACATTTTTAAGACTTCTGTTTGTAATACTTGTGCCTGTGTGTTTTACAATTTTGAAACCAGATTAAACAAATAACCGATTTGATTTTTGGTGAGGCTGCTGCTTGAATTATGTTTATATTTAAAAGTTTAGTGGCCATTCAATAAGTGTGGCTTATACAGGCTGTGAGACTGAATGCTTAGTATAAGGCTCAATTTATTTGCACTGATACTGGAAAAAATGCAAAATAAAACATTTCTGGTAAGAATACTTGCCATCCAGCTAGAAGAAAACAATGTACTTTGTAAGGTTAAAGAAGTGAGCTGGCAGAAGTGAACCAAATAAAACAATCTGAACATGTATGTGATATAAGAAAATGTTATTCTGCTGTTTTCATTTTCCTATTGTTGTCATCCACTGACAGCTTAGAAAAATATTTGTCAGTTTAATTTATCATCCAACCCCAAAGATAAGGATTCAAGTCTTTTGCTATGAAAGTTACCACAACTTTTATAAGTAATATTAATAACCATTACCATATATTCAGGCATCAAAAACAACTAAATATTCAAATTTTTTCTGTCAATTATTTTGTCATTTGAATTTTACAGATGAGGAAAAGAGATCATAGAAGTGATAGAGTGCTGATCTAATATGTTTAAAATGCTGGATTTGAATCCCACAGTTACTAAATATTAACCTTGAGAATAGATTAGTCTTTTATTTTTTTAAAAATATGAAAGGGTAGGGAGGGTTATATAGCTCTAAATGTGATTTGGTGTGATTTCAGGCTATCTTGTAGCCCATAGTCATTGATCTCAATTATACCAAAGCTAATCTGATAATTTCTGATTTGATGGTATTTTCCTTTGTGTCTTACACTTACTTGAAAGTATTTTTGTAACACACATTCTGTTATCCTAGTTATCTAAATAAAACAGGTATTATCCTTTTTGCTATGGAAATACAGCCTTTCAGAGACTTTCATCTTATTTTAAATTTCTTTGCTGCTTCTGCTTGATTTTGACCACATCCTTCTCATACCTCCTTAAGAATTGCGATAGAAAGTCCAATAATTTGAGTATCTCACATCCATGTCATAGAGAAGTGCTTCTCATCTAGGGATGGTTTTGCTGCCCAGGGACCTTTGCGAATGTCTGTAGACATTTGTCACTGTCACAGCTTGGGTTTGGGTGGCGTGGCAAAGTGGGATGTCTGATATTTAGTGGGTAGAGACCAGGGATGGTGCTAACAGTCCTACAAAACTCAAGACAACTACTTAAAATCCAGTGTATTTTATCTAGTTCAAATGGCCAGAGTGTCTGTTTAGAGTATGTCTGAAATCTGTTCTGGCTTTCAAGTCTATTATTATTGGCGTAGGGGGCTGTGCTGGAGATTGAACTCAGGGCCTTGTGCTTGCTAGGTATGCATCTGAGCTAAATCCCAACCCCTTCGTTTTAATATTGGATTAGAGAAAAGTACTGGGGGGGGGGACTTGGCTGGAAATGTAGCTCAGTGGTAGAACACTGTGCTAGCAAGTGTAAGGCGCTGAGTTCAGTTTCCAGCACTACACCCACCAAAAAAGAGAAAAAATGAAAAACTATTTAAATTATGAACCATGATATGTCAGCATTATTTTATATATTTATATATATATATATATCTCATTATTTCTTATGGTTTCTTATAGAAAATAACTTTTCTGTCCTTTTTAATCTTTCTCATGATAGTTTTCTTTTTTTAATAATTTCTAATAATTTTTTCTAATTTTCTTTGTCTAAATGTTTTTGCAGACATTTCCTACAAAAATGTCTCTTACTCTCCAGATTGATAAATCTCTGAAATTTACACCTACAAATAACAAATTGGCTGTCATTTGAATCTTGGTAGGCTGGCTCTACGAATAAAAATATGTAACGAATACTAAGATAATAAGGTATGCTAGGAAGGTTTTGTGTATGTTGGGGCTAGGATACCCCAAAGGAAGGAGATCATTCAGTCCTGTTCATCCCTGAGAAAAAATCAAAATTGAGCCAGTGTAGGTCAATCGTGTGTGAGAAAAATCTTTATGTTGTGTAAGGGCCTGAGGAAACCACATGGTAGCAAACTGTGCACGACTCTGTCCGCAAGGCCGGGAGGAAGACTGGGTGTTGTGATGGTGCTGCATATGTTCCCTCGCATCATCTTGATGGTATGTGAGTCAGTCCTTCTGTGGGAAAGCATCGAGTCTATCAGGGCTAGACAAACATCTTACAGAGAAACTGGAAGGCGCAAGAGCAAGACAAAAAGGCAGCAGACTTAAATGGCATTTTCAGACATCAGCATGAAACTTTCTCTGTAGTGAAATGTCAGGAAACTTGTCGTGTTACCTTTTTACCTCCTCTACACTAATGTAGTTGGAGCTATAAAACAAATCCCTGTTCCTGAACCGTCCCTATCTCCTTTTGTTAATCCAACATCCAATTCTCTGTTATTATACTACCCACAGTACTTTCTACCAGGAAATTAGGTCTCTATGCAAGTAAAAAAATAAAATTACAATAAAACATATGTAAATATATAATTGAATATTTTCTTTTAGTAGTTAATATTTTTGGCCCAGAATAGAAATGACTTGTTTAAAATAATTAAGTTTCCTACCCTGTATAATTTTCACAAATGTTAGAGTTTGACTTATATTCAGATTGTCAAAACAATCTTTCATTATGGTTGGTTCTGCATTTGTTTGAATTTAGAATTGTCCTTTTAAAGAAGATTTTGTCTTTTATATGAAATTCCCTTCTTTAATCATGATTTTTCCCCATAGTTGTATCTTAAAGAATCTAGAGCTTATTAGTGCCTCTTACAGGTACACTTTGTGATAGTTTTGGATAGGTTAAGTATTTAGTCTACTATGTCTCTCTTGGAAAATGTCTCCTAAATCAATCACAGCGAACACCTCCAGAATTACTGCTGCATTCATTGTATGCACTAACCCCCTTATGACTGGGATATAAAAGGAAAATAATAAATCAAGTATGACTTCTTATAATTTGTTAACAAAGAAACTGGGATTATCCCAGAAACAGTTGTTCCTCAAAACAGAAAAGGAATAATGTTACAGATTTTGTTTTCATGAAGATTTTTTATTCTATTTTAGAGGCCAGGTAGAAATCAGCAGTTTGAAAACAAGGTAGTTGGATAGAATGGTATTTTCTCTAAGAAACAAATAGGTCATGTGATAACAGCTTGTTAAAACAAAGTTTGGGGTTTGGAGTATAATGCAGTGGTCGCAGGCTAGCTTATCATGTGCATGGCATTGGTTCAGTCACCAGCAACAACAACAAAAAACAAAAAAACATAAAATTGCACCTGCCCCATCCTCTAGTATTTGGTACCTAGCTGCCACAAATCTTTCGGTCTGTGTCCCTATCCATATGTCTCTATGTCTTTTTATCTACCATTCATGTGTATGTCTTTATATGTATTATATACAGTATACACTATATATATTTTGCATTTCATTAGTTCTGTGATCCTATGATAATTTTTGTGAATTTGAGATAAATTATAAGCATATACTTCTATTTAATCTAATGCTTTTATCACTTTCTAAATCAAGAATTTTTATTATGTAATAAGTATTTGCTGTAGTTTAATTTCTTCAATTCTCTTTATCTGAACCATTTAAAATATCGACGTAAGTAGATTTTAGAATCACTGAACATTTAATTTCTGCTCATTCATTTAAGGTAATTAGATAAAATACTTTATATTTATAAAGAATATGAGAGTAAAAGTTTTGTCTTTACTTGAAAATCAATTCTGTTTTTCAAAAGCAGCGTTGTATTTCTCAGAAACATTTTGTGCCATTGCCATTATTGTAATGAGGAGTTAATTAAGTGAAAAGAAAGATCATAATCTTCAAATTCCATTTCTACTTTGTGGATTAGAAGCTGAGACATTGAGATAAGAATAGTGAAACTTCATTTAAGTTGCTATTTAAACTTTGTCATAGCTACTCTAATTAAACCATCTTTTATTTTTATATGTTTTATACTAAAGTTCAGCATCTCTGTCACAAGCAAACTATGAATTTAGCCTTCTGTATAGCTCTGGAATAAGTGATTTTTACATTGCTAAAGTTTTACTTTAATCACTAGAGTTCTTTAAAATTGCCCCACAAGAATTTCATTCATGACAATCAGATCTTAATGATCTAAATGGAGACGAAATACATTAAACGTAGACCTTGCAACTCAAATGCAGGTCGTTACGTGTTTGTAAATTTAGCTTGCTTTATATGGTGTTTTTGGTTTACATTTACTTCAGGATAGAATAGTTAAAAATGCAACTGCTTCTGACAAATTCAGACCTAGAAGTTCACTGTCAAAAGACTTAAAAAAAAAACTGAAAGAAAATTTCAGAAAAAAATAAGATGAATCCATAAATCATAGTGCAGCTGAAATTATTCACATTCCACTTCCTATCAGATCTTAAGTCCAAAGATGTGTAAAAAGTTGAAGGTAAGACTTAGACCACTTCAGCTGGAAGTATTTTCTTTGAAATTTATGATAGTCCTTGATATTCACTATAGACTATGGATGTCCTGACTCTGTGGTAGTATAATTTTGTAGTGAGAAAACCAATTGGCAAGTTTTATTAGCTTTCTTGTTTCACAAAGGAGTCTACTATAGAAAATTTAAAGGATTGGTAAGCATTATATTTTCCCATAGGAAAGAGAAATCTAAATGTATGAAGCCTACTTAAATAAAAGACTAGAAACACAGCATGCAATAAATGACTATTTTAGGCTAGAATATTTACAGTGTTTTCAAGCGTAGAAAAATAGTTTGAGTAGTTCATCACTGATACCTCTTTTTACACTCAATCTCTCATTCAAGGAAATATCTTTCTTTGTTTAGCGTTTCTTGTCACAGTATAGAAGAAAAAATTCTATGTTACTGCTTTTTAAACTTGTCGAATAACCATTGTGAACCATAATTTTCACATTTATAAAGGAGATGATATTACCTGTATTTCCTACATTAGAAAAGTACATGAGAATCACATGAGGTAAAATGTACAAACATTATGAGAACTTTAAAGTATTATATTTGTACCTACATACTTATTCGTACTTAGGAAGTAGTATATTCTGTACACAGAAAGCTGCACTCTAATATAAAAAAATACCACTTATTCTAAATTTATTTTAGAGAGTTTATTGTAATTCACTCCAATCATACTAACAGAATAGAAAAGTCAGTTTTTACTTTACATAATTAGCTGCATTGTCAATAAAAGGCAGAATCTCTGGCACTTTTTAAATTAATCCTGTTTCATTAGTGACTATGTAATTTAACTACTTACAGGTAATCTAACTATATAAGAATGTCATATAGTTCCTGTAGTTCTTTTAGCTATTTGCTCTTCCATACAAGTAATAAAAAGGAAAATAGATGGGGAATGTGGTAGAAGGGGAGCATATCCTAAGAAATATGGTACTTTATTGGAGTATCACTAAAGAATTAAGGAAGCCCTCGTTGTGTTCTAAAAATAAATCTTCACATATGAATTTTTAAAAAGAGAGAAGATGTTTGCTTTTAAGCAGCTATCATGTCCAGTTTGGTTTCTACTCAGTTTTAGAACTAAATTTTACTAAAATGCATTTTGACTGAATCCTATACAATGAATGTAATATATCAAAGATTCTACTTCCTCCAAATTATACCAAATACATATTTTCTATGTATTCATTATCAAGAATAAAAAACATAAGTGTACTTTTGAATTTGAATGAGGTTTTTTTTTTGTTTTGTTTTGTTTTGGTGCTGGGCATTGGCCTCGGGGCCTTTTAGGCAGGTGCTCTACCACTTGAACTAAATCCCCAACCTCTGGATGAAGTTTTAAGATGTTAGCCTACAAATACCAGCAAATGAGTTGGGCTTAGCATATTTTCAGGGGGTTTTCAGATAATGTGTATATCTGAAGAAATAGTCTTTTCTACCAAGAGAAGAAAAGAGACATGTACAGATGTACAGATTGTGAAATATGAGTCTGTTTGTTGTATATGTCTTTTTCACTAATCACATCACACATAAAAGATAAAAAGAGTTTATAGTTACTGTGTACTAACTTACTATGTGCCTGATTTTGGCCTGAATGTTTGCCATTCTGTCTCTCTCTCTCTCTCCCTCTCCCTCCCTCTCCCTCACTCTACATCTCTCTCCCTCACTCTCCGTCTCTCTCCCTCTCTCTCTGTTTACTTGCACATACCATTTCATTTACTCCTCTTACTAATCTTAGGAGTTGTTCACTACTACTTACTAGATCTTTTACAAATGCAGAACTTTGGCTTGAAATCATTATATAAGTCCTCCAGGGAACCAGAAGGGGAGTGGAGAGAAGCAGTCATTAGAGTGAATATGTCTCCACATCTGGCCTGTATGTTCTGTCCTTAACCATTTACTAATTTGAAATTGAGGATCAATAAGCCAGTATTTTAGACTCTTGTGAACCCAGTCTGTAAATTATCAGACTTTAGGATTAGGGGTCACTGGTTAGGAGTCACTATTATTGCATAAGACCATGAGGTTATCAAATAGTTTGGAAAAAAATTTTCCCAGGAGATAAGTTTCATTGTCATAGTTACATGAAATGCCTGTTTTACCTAAATACAACACTTAGCTATTCATTCGTGTGTGTGTGTGTGTGTGTGTGTGTGTGTGTGTGTGTGTGTGTGTATGAATGAATGAATTTCTTTTCCTTTTTCTGCAGTGCTGGGGGTTGAACTCCAGCTCTTATGCATGGGATGTTTAAGAACTTTTCTAGTTAATCGCAAAGTCATTGCTCAATATACCTGTGAATACCAGTTTGTTTTCTTACATGTAGTGTTAACTCAAAGAGGCTTAACAGCCTGAATATTGGGCTGCCTTGAAATTTCCTCTACCAGATTAATTAGTTCACTGCCCTTGATTTTAGGCTACTACAAGGTCTCAGGACATAGATAAAATATAGACATTTTTTTTTTTTTACCAGAGTATAACACACATGTTCTCTAGTCTCATTGCCAATGAAGTCCTTGATCCAAACTGAGACCTTCTGAGCCTAGCCTCTACTGTCTGCGTTCTGATCAGCATTCTTGTTGTCTGAATTCAGAACAGAATCACACATCAAGCTCTTAGAGCATTTTAGGGCTCCTCTAGCTGGCATCCCCGAACTTGTCCAAATTCTTCTCCCAAACTAGCTCTAACGGCTTGTACGCCAAGCAGTCAGGTTCAGACACCAGTTACCACACTTCTGGTACCAATTTTGTGTATTAGTTAAGATTTCCAATTACTGGGATACAATACCCAACAGTCACAACTTAGGGGAGGAGAAATTTAATTTGCCTCGTGATTTCAGGGGCTTTAGTCTGATTGGCTGGCTGCAGGGCAGAAATTTAAGGGCACAGGGAAGTGGCAGTGTAAAGCTGGAAAATAGCCTCAGGAGACAGTGCCACAGAGGAAGAGCAAGGCACCAGATATAGACCCCAGGTCCTGCCTTCGTGTCCTGTTCACACACACTCATAAGTGTGCGTTACTAATCATACATGAGCATGCTCTACCGGGGCTTCCAAGTGATCAGTTTGACAGTGTGCCTTAACCATCACACCCCCTTTCTCTTTGACCTGTGAGTGATTTACCTAGACCCTGGGCGTATGGTTACTTCTTATTGATAAATATTGAAAAATAATTATTAATTTGAGCAATAATTTAAATGATGAAGGTATAGATGCATTTTTTCCAGCCTAATATATATCTCTTGGAGATTTATGATGAGGTCTATAGAAACTAACAGTCAAAAGTTCCAGGTTTGGTGACCCAGTTTATTGGAAAAAAAGTAATTTAAGCATTTTATTAAGGACACTACATATGCTATTTATGGCCTGCATGTATATCATGAAAACTGTTGAGATTTGTAAATTACCTTTGTGCCCTTTGTGCCTTTGTTTGTAGTCACGATGAGAGACATAGATTGACCCTGGGGATTTTGTGCTCTGTCTTATTTATTCCATTCTCATATTTGAGTTATAAAAGTCTATTCCTTTTTAAAAATTTGTTTTCTGATGCTAATTATAGTAAAGATTTCCCGCCAAGTAAACCGATTCTTTTTTTTTTTTTAAACTAATTCTTAAGACTGGAGGTTTTTTTCAAAACTTTTCCTGTTGTTTTGTAAATTCAGACACTATGCTTGTGTATTTAAAATTGTATCTCCTTAATAGTAGGAAACACTCAAATTCCTAGTCGTAATATAGTGTTCTGCACTACAACTTTTGTGTTCATTATCCGGTGTAAGGGCCGCAGCAATCTGTAGAACACTGTAGGTTTCTTTGCTTCTATTTTACAGGAAAAGCAGAAACTGACACCATAATGACAGAGTAATTTTTTACTTTAGGTTATTTTTCCCTTCCATTCTTCGTCAGTTCTCAAGTAGGCAATTGAGTGTCTGAATTCCAGGAAAAAGTTTTAGACTGAAGATATATTGATAATTTATACATAATAAATGAAAAAATTTTCTTACCAAAAAGGGTTTTTAACGGACTTAGTTTAATTGATTTCTAACTGGCACATGCCAGCCATATTGCACGTGGAATCTAGATGTTGTTAAATATTCTACCTTAATGATTTTGCTTTGGGTTCTCTCATATTTATAAGAATTTTTTTTAATCTCATGAGAATTCCTAGATTTCTTCTGAGTTAGAACCTGGACCCCTGATTTAGGGTTTCTGAGATGTTTCCTTTTACGCCTGTGTATTTGCATTGTTTACACTAGTACTCTTCAAGAGAAATGTAAGGTGCATATATAATTTTGAATTACCTCATAGCCACATTTTTAAAAGTATAAAGAAACAGGCGAAATTAATTTTACTGTTTCATTAGTACATCTTATTTAATCTCACATACCTAAAATAGCCATTTCAATGGGTAATCAACATTTAAAATGGTGATATTTTAATCTTTTTTCTTTTAATGAAGTCTTCAAGTCCTGGTATGTGTTTTCCACTGCACCACACCTCAGTTCACACTGACCATGTTGCCTCTGCCCACCAGCCCAAGGCTAACTGGACAGCACTGTCAGGCCTGCGTGTGCTGAGAGCAATACTCCTGACAAATGGTGTGCCCAGGAATTCGCACTGGGCTGCTTTGTGATAGAAATTTATTTGTATTAACAAAACTGAAAACAGAAATTGTATTCCAAATATGTGTGCGTGTAACCAACTTGCAAGACTAATCCTATACTTTTCAGAAAAGGGTATCAAGGAAGGAGTTTTGAAAATCAAAGAAGAGCCATCTAAAATACTGTCTGGAAATAAGTTTCAAGACCGGTATTTTGTTCTGCGAGATGGGTCCCTCTTTCTTTACAAGGACTCAAAGGTAATTATCTAAGTTGGATTTAAACATATTTATATATTTTTTTTATTTGTATTGTGTAGGTATTTATGTTTTTATTTTACCCTGCTCTTAGCCATGTCTCTTGAAGTCACACCTGTAGTAGAGGAAATGCACGGTAAGCTTATGATTTCTTTCAGCCTCTGTATATAACATTAGTGCACTCAGTAATACAGCAGAAAATTTTCTGTGGCCTTTCAAAGCACCTTAAGTTTTTTGGTACACAAAATAATTTAGGCCCTGAAGAAAAGTTTAATATGTGTTATATAAAATAGCTTGGAAATCAGCATTTTAGTGAATAAAATTGAGAATGTGTTTATCCTAAATCAAGATGCTTAAATTACTAGTGGAAATTGATAAAAAGTGGCATACAAAGGCAAAATCCAAAAGTGATAATAAATCTTAATATCTTTTCTATACATTTGAGTGAATTGACTTATTTAATGTCATATTTACAAATTTTATCTTATTGCTTATTCTTTGTATGTTTAAATTCCGTAAAGGATTTTATTAAAGAATTGAGTAGAGAGGAAAACTAGAGATTAAAATGTGGAGAGTTAGATAAAAAAAACCTAGAGATTAAAATGTGGACCATTAAAGAAATAAGGTAGCTGTGAGAATGTTGAATTTAACACCAGGAAAATCTCACCTCTGCTAAGGGCCAGTTGTGTGAATGAGTAGCTTAACCTCTTCACCTCAATTTCTGCATCTGTAATCTGGTAGTGATAGTATATGCGTCCTACAGGCCAGGTTATTTCGATGCTTAATCAAGAATGTATGTAAAACTTTTTAAACTGTGAAATGTTTTGTAAATGGTAACAATAACATGCTCATCAAAGACACTACTAAGAATATAAATATTTAAGCCCCAGACTAAACGAATATTCATAATACATATATCTGAAAAAGAACTCCTGTCCAGAATATAAACAGCTCTTCATAATCAGTAACAAGACAGACAACCTAATAAACATTTAAGCAAAGAAAATTAAAGCAACTACATGAAGAATGATATGGAAATGTCCAAGAAGCTCTTGAACCAATAGCTTCATTAATCTTCAGGAAATTTAAACTCAACATCTGTGGGTCTAACAAAAATTACCAGTGACAACCCCTACATTAACAAGGTTGTGGAGTGATTAGAAATCACTTAAATTGTTGTTGGAAAAGTGAAATCACAGAATTACTGTGTAGAACTGTTTAGGAGTTTTTAAAAATAAAGTTATTCATCCCTTTGCCCTATGCCCAGCAGTTCTATTCCTAGGTGTTATGTCCACAAAAGCACCTGTACAAAAATGTTCATAAGCATCTTTTTTCCTAACAGTTAAAGCCTGGAAATAATCCAGATGCCCATCAGGAGGAGAATGACATGTGCATACAATGTAGCTACCACTCATCAATAAAAATGAATTCAAATTCACTCCACCACACCAATGAGTCAAGAACCTTGACACAAAATGGTACCATATACAAAACCATTGCAGTGAAGGAAGTCAGAAGAGTTTTGCATAGTTCAGGGAGAAATATTTCTGTGAAATTACCAGGGGAAAAGTCCATAGAAATGTTCCCTATCCTGCTCTGACAGGGGTGGCGTGGGGTGTATAGGTGTACACAGTGACATCTCTATTTCTTTGCGGTTAAAGCAACTCTTTTAAAGGTAGAATGGCAGTCACCAGGACCTGAAGACTCTTCTTATACCGAATTATCAAATTCACTTGAGTAAACATTACTTGCATACTTTAAGCAAATGGCACTCCACTCTCTTCTGCTGTGGAGATGTATGAAGACCAAACTACAACATTTGCTCATAAGTTATGAAAAAAGAACTGTTAGGCAGCTTTCCAGAACTGCAGTCCCTTTTTTTATGGATTCTGTCACACTCTCTACATTCTGTAACTACTTGCCCTGTGCGTTCTTCCCGCAGGAAATCTTGGTGTGGGCGTAAATAAATCTTAGTAGCATTTATACTTTGTGTATACATCTCAAATTGGCTTTCGTCAAGCCCAGTGGAATACTGGGGGGCTTATAAAACAGTCCTAAATTCTGCATCCCTTATCTCTCTATTCTGAAAGTCCTATTATGTACTGTAACTGAACTCCTACCTTATTATTCCACCTGAGAAACTCAGGGTCTAATAACAATGAGTAGTCAGTGCTAGCAACAATAGCTGTGCAATCAAGAGAGCCCTGACTACCATTCGATGGCTAAGCTTTGTGAATCAGAGTTCTACACATTTTACTTGGACTATGTCCTGTTATCCTTATAATAACCCCGTGAAATCAGTACTATCCGTGTTCCCACTTTGCACATGAAAAACTGGACCATAAAGACATTACTTAACTTGTGCAAGACCATATAACATGTAAGGGATGGAGTCAGAATTCATTCTCAGGAGTCATATTTGAAAGACTCAAAAGAATTTACTAAGGAAGTTTAGTAAGTTTTCATTGTTTTAGCTTGGTGGGTTTTTAGTTGTTTTTTGCTGACAGAATACTTAAAGATGATAGGTCCTCTCCTTTGAAAGAATATCAGACATTTTCAAATATTGGTTATACATACAGTTTAATTGTTTATACTATTTTCACTCAGACTGATGTAAACTTTAATATTTGCCACATAGATGGAGTAGTGACTCGAGATGGATTGTTTTTGTGAGATGAAAAACTTCTTATCACTTAATAGGATAGGTATTAAGAATGTGTACATTTGAAAGGGTCACCCTGTTTTAAGATAATTTTTATAAGCTAGTGGACAATGATACTCTTGAGATCCTACCTGAAAGACACAGAACATTTTTTATTTTTAAATTATGGTGCCCACAGGTTATGCAATTGTAGTCTAATTGTTAGATGTTTGAAAGTTGTATTTCCTTACCTGTCAGCATAAATTAATGCAACTGCTACCTTAAATTTACACATTAAGGAAATCAGATGAGAGGTTGTTTTTCCTTTAACACTCAAACCACTGTTTATTTTCAACACATGATTTTGTTTTTCTGGGTTTTTTTCCCTGTTGTCGGTCTGTCCCTGTTAATATGGATAGTGAATGAAGTCCTTGCCTATATTAACTTTTCAAATGATTTCATAGTAAATAATCAATAGTAAAAATGCCCAACTTATTTGAGTAATGATTTTGTCACCGGTTTTGGCAGTTGCCATTAGTGTGTGTGTGCGTGTGTGTGTGTGTGCGTGTGTGTGTGTGTATGTGTATGGTGATTTACTGAGAAGGGAATAAAAATTACAAATTGAGATGTGTACTTAACTTTGTGTTAATTAGAGGTAATCTATGAATGTTCACTAACAACAAATTAGGATAATACACAGGGGAAGATATAGTTTGTTTTGCAAGTTTTCCCTGCACAGAAAAATGTTAATTAAAATGTTTTCAGACTTGATTTACATAAAAGGTGAGAGATCTCAAAGACTATTACCATTATACTGTTGATGGTGTGAAAAAAGCAAATGAGTAAGGGGGGAGTGTTAAAAGTTGTGTGCGCTAATAAGCAAACTCTTTTTAGCAACAGAAATAATTTTTTAAGCATATTCATTTAATTGAGTTAGTTAAAACTTTACTATGAAATATAGTGACTAAAACAGCACATTACAGACTTAACAGTCTAGTGTATTGAACTTTTTGGAGAAATTGTCCAGAAATTACGTGTACTAGAAGAGAGTTGCAGTATGCCAACAGTAAATTGATCTGGCCAAATGAGATTTTCTCTTGTAGAACTTTCCATTAGGATTTTTACAGTTTCCCTTTATACGTATTCAGGTAAAAGATTGAAACCCAAAAAACCCCTTTTTTCACAATTGTTGAATTCCTCTCTACTGATGTTATTTGAGTTCCCCCTTGGACAGAATATGATATAAGTTTGCATGCCAGAAGTGGCTTGGGGCATTGGTTGTATTACTTTAGACTGTCCTCAATCTGTTACCGAAAGGTCTTCAAAACAGGCCGTTCTGGACTTAGCAGTGTCCCATAGCAACAATGATTATTTTAGGAACAGCGTGTCTCATGCTCAAGTATGCAAGCGTTGTCCTGTCTGTATTGTTGGAATTGCTGCCTCCCTGTCTACCAGGCTGCCTCAGTTAATGTTGTGTCTGAGAAATAACTGTCGGAACTATGGGGAGGACACTAGCCTCAGTTGTAATCTGATTTAACAGCTGAAAGAGCTGGCTAGGAACTGCCTCTACTGTCAGCATTCCGAGCAGTCAGCTCTCCGTGATGTAGTCTGTAGTGGGACACTTACTACCATACTTAATCATAGTTCACAATGTTAAAAATCCGCTTCTTCCTTAAACTTCAGTGAGTTGAAAAGCTGCACATGATGGCATGCACCTGTTTGCCTAGCACTGTGGGAGGGCGAGGGATAAGGATTGCGAGTTCAGGCCCCACCTAGGCAATTTAGTAAGTTAGTGAGACCCTGTTTCCAAAAAAAAAAAAAAAAAAGATAATAATAATAATAAAGCAAAACAAACAAACAAAAAAACTGTTTGGGATATACTACAGTGCAAAGGCCCTGCCTTCAGTCCCTAGTACCAAATTAAAAAAAAAAATTAGTAAGTCAGTAAAACACAAAATCAATATTCAAAATTTAGTCCTCAATTAGATTTTGAAAAGAAAATGCATAAAGTATCAGAAAATAGCTTTAGAAAAGTACAGGATTATGTGAAGAAAGCTACAGAATTTCATTGATAGAAATAAAGTTGATGTTAACATTACAAATATTGATTTATTGGTATACTGTAATTCTCAGATTATCAAAGGGAATTTTTTTTAGACATTTGCAAAAATGACAGTTCGTCCCAAAGGATAAATAGATGAGAATACTTGAAAACCTTTTAGGGGATAAAAAATAAAATAGTTGTGTTTTCCTAGCTATGTACTAGTGCACGCAATAACGCCAAAATAGTAAATAATATTATTCTAATGTAAAAGTGAAGATAGAGAAATGGCACCATAAAGCCAGGTAAAAGAATTCTGGATCAGTATTTTTTTTTTTAGAAATAGGCCATTAAAAATGTTTGTTTAACTTAGGAAAGTTTGTTCATTAAATTGAGGTGGGATTCTTCTCATTTATACTGATTAAAAAATCCAAAAATTGTAAAAGAATTTACATTTTAAAAATAACCCTTCAAAGTATAAGACTGTGGAATTGAGTATCGACTGGGTCAGAACATTGTAAACTTTAACAAGTTAAAGTCCAAAAGAAAAAATATCACTATTTGACTTCATGAAATTAATGGAAGTTACCAGGCAGGATGGCATGTGCCTATGATCCCAGCTGTCAGGAGGCCAAGGCAGGAGGATTGCCCTGAGTCCAAGGACAGACTGGGCTACACAGTCACTTCCAGGCCATCCTGAACTACGAAATAAGAGTCTCAAAAAAAATGAAAACAAAATAATGATAGTAAATAATAAGCAAAATTAAGGCAAGTAGTGATTTGAATATTTTGTTAAAACGGCATGTGATTTTATATTTAATACGTAAAGAACTAGTGTAAAGAAATAAGGACAAGAGTAAATTTTGATTAAATCAAAATTACAAATGACTGGCAAATCCATAAATAAAAGTTTGACTTCTGTTAGAAACAGCTTGAGAGTAACAATGAAGTTATATAGAACTTAGTATTTAGTTGAGCCTACATATTTTCTATGTAGGCTTTTGTGCATTGTCCTGGGATCCTAACAAACCATCTCTGCTGCAATACTATGGAGGTTATGTATTTTAAATTAATGATAATAATAGATATTATTTCTTCTGATCTTACTTTATGCCAGTTACTGTACTAAACCCTTTTTGGGTACTCTTTTGTTTGATCTTTACAGCCCTTGACAGTAGCACCTTGCTTGTGCATTTAATCTTTACAGTAACCCAATTTAGAATGTCAGTATTTTATTGTCCCAATTTACAAACAAGAAAATGAAGACAGAAAGAAATGTGAAATTTCAAACTACTAAAAAAATGCCAGATTTCCACCAAGATTTCCCTGACTTCAAACCTTTTGCTTATAGTTATAAATGCTATCCACCTACTAGCTTGAAGCACAAGATTTCCTTGAGAATTTTTGAGATACTGCGAATGTTGTGTTATAAGTCATTTCTGTGGTTATTTATAAAATATTTTATAGTGTGTATTCTTAATGAATTATAATCATTCATATGAATAAGGTAGTTCAGAATGCACCTATAGAGGTTTACAATTTGTCTTCCATAATACTATAATCCAAAATCTATAGAAAATCATATTTTCATTTCTTGAATATATCTAGAGCTTTTATTTATCTAGCTCATAATATCTGAAATAACATGAAATTGAGCACAGAAATATGAATATATTTGAACTCAAGGTGCTGGCCCAGATAACATGATAGTGTGATGAGATTATATAATATATGGCGTATGCATTTTTCTTGCGTTTGTAAAATATGAAAAAATTTAACAGGTCTGATACACATCTGTTCTGTTTTTATAAAGAATTATAGAGTTGTGCATGTGTCTATATAGGCATGACTGTACATACGTACATATGTATAAATGTACATATATACATATCCAAATTTACCTAAATTTATTTCATTACACTGTAATCAAAACAAAAATTGGCATTATATTCATGAAGCACTGGAAAATCCAAACAGTTTTAAATGTTCAAAGAAATGGAAGAAAATTTATAAAATCTATGTGACTACAAAATGTTATTTTTTCCTTACAGAGCAGTAAACATGACAAAATGT
This sequence comes from Hystrix cristata, assembly GCA_004026905.1. NCBI lineage: Eukaryota > Metazoa > Chordata > Mammalia > Rodentia > Hystricidae > Hystrix > Hystrix cristata. Next base: position 68,150 of record PVJO010001128.1, read on the forward strand.
TCCCTCTCAGTTCAATGAAGTTTTATCTTGGTGTGAAAAAGAAAATGAAGCCTCCGACAAGGTAAAGTTAGAGAGGGAAATGCTGTTGAGAGAAAATTCAGAAAGTGAGTCTATTGAAGGCGTTAAGGATGGGGACGTTAGTTTAACATTTTACAAAGTAAGCTTTAAGCAGATTCTTTAATTGCTTAAACTGTGGCAAAAGGAAGTACTTTGAGAATAGATAAAGGATGATGTTCCCCTGAAGACTCGTGTCACACTCCTTGGTAATGGTTATCTGCTCTGTGTAATGCAAGATTTCCTCCAAAGGCCCCTCAGAAGACCGAAGCTCTGGGCAGCCACTTCTTGGCTGGAACAGCACTGACCAGGGGCACGAATGTCCGGGCAGTCTGCATGTGGGAGCACAGCGCTACCCTTCAGCCTCCTCCCCCTTGCTTGCCTTGTAGAATGTTTTGGGCCTGGTTCCGTAATTTGCCCTTTTTGTTACCACAGTTGGTGGTACTAAACACATGGCATACAGACGTTAGAGAGAATGTGGACCCACCATGCTGATGTGCTGTGAGCCTCTAACTCTTGATCCACATCAGCATCTGGTTAATACCATAATTTCCCATTGTAAATCACTTTGATGAGCTAATAAATGCTCACACTAATACAGTACCTGTTAGTGTCATGAAGTATCATGAACTCTCTGTGCTTCTCAGATTCTGTTACTGAAAATTTCTTTACTTTTTCCTCTATACATAATTTCTTAGCCAAGCTTTTTATCTTTTTGCAATTAGCATATTATGTAATAATTATGATGTAAATAATTCCAGTAATTTTCGTAGACATTTGTCCTTAGTGTATTAGTCAGCTTTGTGCTATTACACTAATATACCTAAGGCTGTCTGCTTCTAGTTACTCAAAGGTGACTAATATAATAAGATGAGAGCACATAGTTTCTGGGGTTCCAGGGCATGGTGCCCACCTAGGCTCAGTTCTGGAGAGGGCCCTCGTGGGTGCAGCACATCATGGGAATGTATGCGGCGTAGCGATCCTGTCTCCCAGGAGGCCATAGAGAGCTGGGTGGGGCCAGGCTCAGATTTTTATCACAGCCTTCTTAGGAGAACTATCAAGGGTTTGTGTGTGAAGTACTTTAATTTCTTGGGTCCTGAATGACCCAAGAAGCTCCCATTAGGCCCCACCTCTGAAAGGTCACATTGCCTCCCAACATCACCACACTGGAGACCAAACCCTCAGCTGATGGACTTCCGGGAGTATTATCTCAAAGACACATTCACCTGTCACCCATAAACATTGCCAGACTACTTTCTTCTGTCTTCCTTCAGCCTGTGTAAATTTATAGCCAAATCCTTTAGCATTTCCTTCTAGATGCACTCTACCTATTGAACCCAAACTTGTGGAAGTCTTTCCCACCATTAAATCTTACTTCCTTAACATCTAATCCTGTCTGTAGTTGTGGAAGAATTACCATTTTTAACGTAATGCTTGTGTGTTTCTTCCTACATGATACAGTTGGGGATTGACCGCATACTCTGAGAAACATCACTGGTAAGTTCATAGCTGGCATTTTTGGGATTTGATATACTGGGGAAAACTTGAGTAAAAGAGTGACTTCATTACTTAGCAGATAGAAATGTGGATCTGAAATGTTTTGCCTAGGAAAAGTTATTTTCCAAATACTTGAAATCTAAGAAGATGAAAATAGTTTCTATCAGGGTCCTGGTCTGTTTCAACCCCATGTATCCTCTTTGGCGACACTACTTAAGTGAAGTTGTATCTTACTTCTTCCAGAGATACTATATGATTGTGGAATCCAGCTTTTAGGAGATAAGTAGGTAAAATTCGGTTTTTAAACATGTATAAGAATTAACTACAATGGGGTTATAAAGAAAACACTTCCCAGTCTTAAACCTGTTCTGTCCACATATGTCCCCCTTTTGCTGGTGACACCCGTATCCCACCAGCCTCCCAGAGATTTCACATCTCCATCCTTGTCTGTGTGTATCTGTTCAGTTGCTAAATCAATCACACCTGATCTGCTTCCTTTTTACCCCCTCATCCACCCATACCTCTGAATCCTTCACCAGCCCTTCTTTTATCTACCTGGATTATTCCAGCAACCTTATGTGCTCTTCACGCTCTGACTTTGCTTTCATTTTCTACCATGTTCTCCATCCAGCCGCCAGAGAGACTTTCCCTGGTGTATCGCGCTCCTCTCCGGCTTTAGAACTCTTCCCTGCATCCTGCTGTGCATGGGACACATTGCAGGGTTGTTGCTATGCATCACGGCCCTTTAAATGGGACTCCATCAGCTTCATGCCCCATGAGTTTCCCTTTGGGACCGAAGGACAGAAGACCATCTGTCTTTAATTTGCTGCTTCCTGTCGACTTGTGTGTTACATTTGGTCCTTTTACTCATCTCTCGTCCATAGTATATGCTGTTTCCTTCCTTGTGACTTCCAGATGCTCCCTGGTGAGCCAGCAGACTCATTTGTCTTTCAGTAGCTCAAATGCCCCTCAAATCTTACCACATCACCCCTACCTCTGGTCATTTATTTGTCCCTACAATATTTTATGTACATATGTACATACATGAGATACTTTTTTTGGACAGAGTAATGAGAAGACACAATGATTTTGTGAAAATTAAATGAAAAAAAACTAGCAATTTTAGATATTTTACTTTTACCAAGTAAATTATATTTTATATTGAAATGTCCATTATTTCACTGACATCGATTACAAATTTTGCTTTTACAGAAAACGACCTTTCTCATCTCCCCCCCCCGACACCTGCTGTTTCTGTGTCTGTACTTGGCTCCTCTTTGCTTTTTCTTACTGTGTTACGATTTATTTGTTTACATGCCCAGTGTCCCTAATAGACTGAGCAAACCTTGAGGGCAAGATCTGAAGTTTATTTAGGAGTTTCAATAAAAGATTACTGAATCAGTGTTACTAGATATGTAGCATTTTTCATGTAGTTTATTTTTTGTGAGTCATAATCATAATGATGGGAGATTATGTCTAAACCTTTTTTTAAAATTCTGCCATTATGAGAATGTGCACATTCTTCTTTCTTTTGAGGGGAGGGAGCTAGCTCGGGGTTTCCAGGGGGAAAGATGTTTACTGTCATGTACTTGAAAAAAGCAAAATGACACTAAGCTTTCTTCCTTGCCAAAAATACTGCTCATTTTGCAGCAGTTTACAAAACCTTTTGTTAGATTTTGTTTAAACCAGCTTATTTATAGTTGCTTTGATATAGTTTACTTAGCATAAAACTAAAACCACTTGTACCAAAAATGTTCCAGTTTGATTACATTAAGCCATAAACCTCGAGAAACCCAAAGAGTTTTCTGATTGCTAAGTCATCAATAAATACAGTAGCCATTAGCCAGTTGTTTTTTTGAATCATTTATCATGTAAACATTGTTTTGCAGGCACCTGTGTTGTGAGAGTTCACAAACCCAGATGGAGTGGATGGCCAGTATCTTTACTGCCCAGGTATAATACCTGTCTCAGTTATCCGGTGGTATATAAAACTGTGTTTGTAGAAAGCGTTGATGTGGTAGTGATATTTCAAGGAATTTTTGTTTTATTTTGAACTCGGAGCCTCCTTCATCCTAAACAAGCACTCTACCATAGAGCTAGCCCTTCAAAACTTTCATTCTCACATTACTTTTATTTAATACATAAAAATCCCACTTACCCAGGAGCTTTTTAAAGAGAGTTTACCCTTCCTGTCCAGTCCCCTGTGTTTTGCCACCCCAGTAGCTCTTTGGCTTAGGCGAGGTGTGTTACTTTGAGATGGCAGCACAGGAAAGAGGGACTTAGCGAAGTTGTCATCCTGCCAAAGTCCCACACAGATCCTCATTTAGAAAAGTGTCCTGTTTCTTGTCTGGCTCTCCCACTATCCCCACCTCTGCCTTTCCAGAAACAAGGACAGGAGTCTCCATTTCTTTAATATCTGTCATGTACCAGACACTTCGTAAGAGTCAGTTCATGTAATCCTTGTAACGAGAAGTGTATACCAGCCTTTGGCTTTAAAACCAAATCTTCCATTGTTTGCTTAGGACAATTTAGTTAATGGTTTAAACCCAGGCTTGTCCAAGGCCAGCACTTATGCTCAAATTCCCATTTATCCTCCAGCCTAGAGAAGGACACACTCTTTCAGGGAAGGGTTAAATAGTCCCATTAATTGGATTGGTTTCTTTCCCAACCTTGTCTGGCTGAATTCCCAATAATGCTTCTCACAGAGCATTGAAATTCATTGGTAACGATTAAGTTGCCACTCTTTATTACTGAGGAGGTACTTTCTTGTTTCTTTTATAAGAAAGAAGTTAACTCACCCCAAATTCTAGTCCTTATTTGTTTTGAAAACCATTTTCTCTGTTCATTTAATTTATTAGCCTTACCAGTGGTTAATAAACATGGCTCTTTCAGCCAGTCTCTGCTATTACTACTTGGGAATACGTTTGCAGAAAAAGACTAGCTGCTTTTTAGACACTTTCCTGCTTTAAAAAATCAGATATTCAAACTACTTAAAAAGCAAAAACCAAAAAAACTCAATTTGAAATGTTTTAGTAAAATTGGGACCATATAGTCAAAAGTGATTACATTGTTTGTAGCACAACTAAACTGATATTTTTTGTTTTTATACTTGAGGTCAGTACATCCTGTAGTTCAAACTCAAGAAATGAATGGATGGGAAGCAGAGACTGCACTCATGACCAAGTTATTTCTCCCTGCTGCTTGTATCCTTGTCCTGGTCCTAGTGACATGGCCTGATTATCCTTCTTCTGTTCCTTCTGCTTCTGGGGATTATTTAAGTCCTCCATTAAGATAAATACAGAGGCCCTCCTGGATATAAGGATTTATGGCTCATCTCCATAAGAGAACAGCAAAGCAGTAGCAAATGCTTTTCCATGCTAATCAGTTGTAAATGTACCCAGAAAAAATTTTAGTACCTATTCCCCTCCTCATCCTTACTTCAAAAATCCTCTAGATTTCAGCTTAAATATCCTATCATCAGAGAAACTTTCCCTGACTTTGAGACCATTAGACCCTCAGCAGCACCCTTTATTTTCTCCATTGTAGCACCAATTAAAAACATTTGTAATTATTTCATGTCTTCCTCACCTACTAAAATATAATCTCCAGGAATAGGACTCTGTTTTATTCTGCTCATATGTATCTCTGCCCCATGTGGCCCCTGCCTTTTACATACTACAGACTCAGTATTTCTAAAATAGGAAAGAGAACAAAAAAGTGAGTAATAAAATATCAAATGCACATCAGTATGATGAAACAATAACTCTGATATGTCGGACGAGAAGAGACTCTGACTGTGGCGAGAAAGGACACTAACTGACGAAGTTCACAGGGGAGCTGAGAACTGTCCGCAAGGAGGCGCACCATCCATGTATCCCAGAGGGGTCACTCTCAGGAAGAGCAGCAGGTCCAAGTGTGATGATCTTGATTTAGCTCATAAATTCGTGAAGGACTGTGTGAGGAAGGATACAAGAAATGAGGAAGCCAGAGGACAGATCTTGTAGTCTCTTTAAGAGTTTGAAGCAAGAGAAGGATGTAACCTTAGTTTAGTAGGAATAATACTTGAGATCACTCTGTTGAGGCTACACCGTGTAGGGTGTCAAAGGTGGAAGCAGGGAGAAAAGTGAGACAAAAGAAGGTATCAGTTCAGACTAGGTTGCTAACAGTGGACGTGGTAAGACATACTCAGATTCAGGAATATTTTGAAGGTGGAGCCAATAAGATTTTTTTTTTTTTTTACCAAGAACATGTATTGGTACATTGTATACATAATGATCACATTTATTGTGGTTGTTTTGTACCTGTACATGATGTGTCTTGGTCCCTTGCCCTTCCCTACCCCTCCCTTCCATTCCCCCTCTTTCCCTATTTACAGCAGATTTATTTACATTTTTCCATTTTTTTCCTTTTCCCTTTCCCTTTCCCCTGCCTTCTTTTCCCCTTCTAGTTCTCCTCTCTTTTGAATATTATCTTTCTTTTACCTAATATCTATTATGCCGCTTTGTCTTTATGTACACTTATCGTTTCTTATATCAGAGAAACAATTTGATGTGTACTTATGAGTGACTGATTTATTTCATGTAAGAGTATGTTCTCCAGGTACATCCATTTACCTACAAATGACTCTAGTTTATCCTTTTTTATGGCAGAGTAGTACTCCATTATGTAGAAAAACCACATCTTCTTTAGCCATTCCTTAGTTGTTGGCCGTTTGGGTTGTTTCCAAGACTTAGCTATCACAAATTGTGTTGCTATGAACATAGTTGTGCATATGTCTCTATGGTATGAGGTTTTCAATTCTTCTGGGAAGATACCAAGCAGAGGAATCGCTAGATCAAATGGAACCTCTAGATTTAGTTTTTTGAGGAGTCTCCATACTGATTTCCATAGTGGTTGGACTAATCTACATTCCCACCAACAGTGGAGAAGGGTTCCTTTGTCCCTGCAGCCCTGCCAGCACTTGTTGTTCGTTGATTTCTTAATAATGGCTGTTCTTTCTGGAGAGAGATGGAATCTTAGCGTTGTTTTGATTTGCATCTCTTGAATGACCAGTGGTGTTGAACATTTCTTCATATGTTTATTTGCCATTTTTATTTCTTCATCTGAGAAGTGTTTATTCATTTCATATGCCCATTTTCAGATTGGGTCTTTAAATTTGGGGGGGTTGATTTTTTTGAGTTCTTTATATATTCTAGATGTTAGTCTCTTGTCTGAGGGGCAGCTGGCAAAGGTTTTTTCCCAGTCTGTGAATTTTCATCTTGCTTTATTAGTGATTTCTTTTGCTGTGCAAAAGCCTTTTAGTAGGATGAGGTCCCAAGCACTGATTTTTTGTATTATTTCCCATGCAGTCTGGGTTCTCTTCATAAATTTTTTTCCTACCCCTATGTCTTCGAGAGTTCTTCCTATTATATTCTCTAGTAGATTTAGTGTTTCTGTTTTAATGTTTAGATCTTTGACCCACTTCGATTTTAGTTTAGTACATGGTGAGAGACATGTATCTAGTTTTAGTTTTCAGCATGTGACCAGCCAATTTTTCCAACACTATTTGTTAAAGAGGCTAGCTTCCTTCGAGTGAGGGTGTTTTAGAGCCAGTAAGATTTTGAATTAATTAGCTGTAGCAGTTTGAGAGATGGAATAGAAATCAAGGAAGAATTCTAATTTTTCACCTGAGAGTTATCAGAGGTGCAGAAGAAAACTGAGAGTTCTCTTTGGGTCACCAGAAATTTGAGATACCTTTTAGATACCCAAATAGATATGCTGAGTAGCAAGTTAGATCAAAACTCAGAATTTGAGACTGAATTACATATTTGGGAGAAGTTAGCATTTAGATTATATTGAAAGCTGTAAGAGTAGAGGGGATGACAAAAGGGAGGGTGGACAATAGGGAGAGCTTTCACATTACCTTGGGACATTCCAAATTGCAAACATCAAGCAGCCTCAGAAACAAAGAAATATGGGATGAAGGAGGAGAAATACCATGTGAGGATTGAGTAGAAGATTCAGTAATTTGCTGCGAGGACAATGAGGTCCTGAATAGTAGGAACAAGAGGTGAGGTAGGTTTAAGGTTTCAGTTTAAGATGGGAGAGTATATATTTTGTGTATATGTTGATGGAGACAATCCAGTAATTGGAGGAATAAAATGATAGGAGAGGAGAGAGATTACTACACCATCCAAGACTTTGAGCAGACTTAAAGCAGTGGGAGCAAACTGACAAAATAGTTGCCCGTTATTGATGAAAATCATTACCCAACAGAACGTCGAGCACATTTGTCCTCAAACTATTGACTGCATATTCTGGCCCATGGAGCAGATGTAGACATGACTGGGAAAAGGTTACGTGTTATCAGAACAATGCTGATTGCAAAGAGGAGGAAAGCTTACCAACACGGCTACGCATGCAGGGAGAGAGGCACATTTCAGGTGGAAAAATTATGTTCGTAAATGATTACAATAATTCGCTGAACTATATCAGTAAGTTTCTGACTTGTGAGGCAGGGAAGGCTACTAGAAATGAGAAGAAATAATCGGTAAAGAGTGAGGATTTAAGTGTACCAAGATAGAACTTTAAGGGAGTGTGGACTGCTCAACTTGAAGCTTACAGTTAAACTTAAAATGAGATGAGTCAGTAGAATAATCTTCCTTGTGTTTCCTTCACCAACAGGCAACTATTGCATAGCAGAATTATGGTTAACTAGATTTAGGATTTTGCAAAGGGGGGAAGTAGGAGGACAGAATTTATAAAGATAATTGACAAGGAAGTGGGTTTATTAATTCATCATGAAATCTAAGCCAAGCAAGGAAGGAAAAGGCAAAAAAGTGGAAAAAAGAATGGTGGTAGTGATGGATCAGCAATCTCAAGGAGTTGAAAGATTATTTACAACGAATGAAAGGAAACGAAGTCAGCTGGGAAGATGAGAGGTCGTGGTTAGAAAATAGAGGCCAAAGTGGAGTTTTGGGTGTAAACATTGATTATAACATTGAAAGAATGTTCCTCAGCCATGTGATCCCTGCTCTGTCACCTTTTTCTGCACTTCCCAGTGGCCATAAATATTAATGTAGAACATATCACTTAGACCTAGAAATTGCTGCTTTTCCCAAAAATATCATGTAACATATGCAGGATACATCAGTGATTTGAAAGTATAAAAAATAAGTCGTGAAAATTACTTAATTCCTTTTAGCCAGTTTTCTCTCAGCTTTACATGTTGGTAACATCCCAAGTATATCATATTATAATATCAAAGTTATTTTTATGTTTGAGATCATAACATAAGAATAGGATTATGAAGCTTCTAACTTTCTCTCTGGTTGAAAAGTGAGTACTTCACCATTATGTATTTGCTGAATCAAAGTAAATGGTCCTGTACAATTCAACAGTATACATTATGCACAAAGTGTAATAATAATAAGACTTACATTGTAGGATTGTAATGGGTCAAATGAAGTAACAAGTACATTGCTAAGCTCAAAGCCTGGAGATATGCCCCTCGATGTAAATTGGCTATTATTATATAATGAATATTCAGTAAATCTTTTTAGAAATGAATTCTTTGCTATAGAAAAATACATTAAAGTGCTAACCTAAAGAAGAACAAAAATTTGTTGATCTCTCTTAAAAATTGAGGAAAATATAGAGTTTAGCTATACAGTTTACCAAATGGTTTTTATTTCATCAAAACATCTGTAAATTTCTCTTTATTCTTGGCATTCTGTGTATCTTTCATAGATTCTTGTCTGAAAATCAATTTGCTTTCCTAACTTCTAAAAAGTTAATCTACCCTGAGGAGTAGAAAAATTCTTTAAATGTTTTTCTTTTATATGTCTGTCTCAAGGATTAATCACTCAAAAGCTTATATTTTTACCTCTGGACATTTATCCTTCATTGCAAAATTAACTTTTCTCCAGTCATATCTATAATTGTTTAGTGGGATATACTGTGGAGTCAATAATTTGAGAACAAATGGGCCATACTCTCTGTTGTACAATGATTTTCAGTATAAATGTATGAATAAAAAGGTAACATTCCTTTGGAATTCAATTAGATGAAAAAGTAACATTTTTCACGAGGTCGTAAAAGAGAGCTCATTTTTCTGATAGCCTTGCCTTAGGTTGATTTGGGATATATAAAATGAAATTATTCTTACATTAAAATCACCTTTGATCTGAGGAGAAAATAAATGTATAGTCATTTTGATTATAAGGCCTAGAAATGTAGGCAAGTGCATTATTTTTCTTCTGCAAAGAGATTTGTGAGTTTCCTCCAATGTTTTTCCCCATTTGGTTTGATAAGTAGTACAGAAGGCATGTATTTGAAACTTAGAAATTGAACTGAGACCTCAAAAGCTCAGTTCACTTAAGAGTTTCACATCCTCAAGCCATGTCGCTGCCAGAGTCAACATCATAATTACAAATGGCCTTCTTGTGGAAAGCACATCACCGGATGTGATACATAGAGAAGGAGCCAAGTGACTACCATGGTGTATCACGTAATAAAATTGCACACCAACAGCATGAAATTGTGTTTCCACAGCATGAAAATGATATATGGCCACCAGCTGGAAAGGAACGTAAACGTTCAATAACCAAAAATCCCAAAATTGGAGGTTTACCTCTGATTCCCATCCAGCATGAAAGAGATGCAACCCAAGCCCGGAGAAATATTGAGGTAGGTCCGGATTTTATTTGTCTGATACTAACTCAAAACGTTTGTTTTCCTGTCTCTTAATATGATTAAAAACATTCACAATCACCTCACTAACTTCAAAACAGCAGTAATGATCACTTTGAAAAATGTAGTAATCTTATACATCAAGAAAACATGAATAACCTTACATCATTTTAGTGCAGTTGCCTGCCCATTTACATATATGCAATATCATTTATTTTCTTATCTCTAAAGTAGCCAAATATTTTTAAATGTTTGTATTAAATAGTAGAAATTCTGGTGGTAAACTAAGTCTCAAAATAGGCTTAAAAATTTATTAAAAACACCTTAAAGTGAGTCCATCACAGAACATGTCTGGAGTCATGATAACTAGATTTTCTACAGACATAGTCAAGGTCCAGTGGTTTGGGAAATGATGGGGTATCTTATTTAATTTAAGGAACTGCAGGAGGACCTCTGAGCATCAATTGGCACTGTTCATAGATGACACTACTTACTTTCTCAGTGTGGCTGTGGGAGCCCCTAAATAGTGTCAGTCTTAATGTGAAGCATGGGCTCTTCAGGAAAGAGAGTAGGGCTGAGGATGTAGCTCAAATGGTAGAGTACTTGCCTAGCAAGGAAAGAGAGTAGGCTTTTCCTTCCAAAATGCATTAGCCACTTTGGAACTGGCCCATATCTCAGTGCCTTATCAAGTCCCTCAAAGCATAAAGAAAAGCATTGAAAAAGTGTATATCATCTTTGAGCTTAAATTTGGGATTAAGCTAGTTGAATCTTTTGCTTTCCATACAGAAGAAAAACCTGTAGAAGACTATCAAATGTTTTTCCATGTATGGAAATGTGCCTGAACATTTATCCCACTGAAAAACTCCATCTCTAAATACAAAGGCTTAAAAAAATAATGGTTTTTGGTTGCCCTACTTGATATTGCTGCACTCGTATAACCAAAGGAAAGAGTAAGTCTCCAAGAAAAAAATGACCTTGTCCCCCTGTATTACCCACAGGTTTTTGCCAATCAAAATTATGGATTCATTAACGAATATAGAATCTTAAAATTCTTGAGTCACCTTCCACAGGAACCCAGGCCAGGGGACACAGGTAGAACCAATAAAGCAAGTACAGGGAATACATATGCCCTCCTATGACCCCAGATTCTCCTGATACTCCGTTAGGCTCAACAGCAGAGAAAAACAAAAGATAAAATGTTAGGCTCAAAATTCTTTACCTAGCATTCCATGTAGATGATTTCAATATGCAATAGTTTATTACCTGAACCCAAATCCACAATTTCAGAGTTAAAATTTTTTAACATGCTTAAGATCAGGAAACTGATGAACTAAAAGTATGAAGATGTCACTGACTAGTGTGGGTCCTTACTTCAGTGATAATGGAAATTAATATTGAGGCAGCAGTACAAATTTATAGACAGAAGCACCAATTGAAAAGTTTGTTACAGAAAGGAAACAAAGCTGGCCATCCCTTCGGCAGCCCCAGGAAAGAGACAGAAAGAGCCCACAAACATCATGCCCGTTTCTCAATAGAGGGAGAAGTGCCCAACAAAGGATACATTTCATTTTTATAGGATCCCTCAAAACTGTCATTAGTTAGTCATGATTTTTCCCCAAAGAGGGTAGGGGTCTCTGGACTGTGTGTTGTTTAGCTGCTGTGCAGGCATGACTGCACATGACTCAAAATGTGCCGAGAAATGCATTACGTTCCCACCAGGTGCAGGTTTGAGCGTCAGGTTTGTCATCAGTTATTTGAAAATCCAGAGAGTTCCATGAAAACACAAAGTTTCTTTTGGAAATCTGCAGCCTGTGTGGCTGTGGGTGCTATATACTAGGGTGGGGTGGAGAAGGCAAGTGTTTTGTCTCTCCCAGTAAATTTTTTTATAGACTCCTCTAGGACCCCTGTCACGTATTTAAGTCCCCAGCAAAGGCCGACATGTGTAGCACACAGGACAAAGGAGGACGACCTGACCTGCTTTTGAACATGGTGATTGCAAAGCAAGAGGGCAGACCGAGGGCCCCACCCGTGGCGCTGGCCACAGGAGGACTCCCAGCTCTGCCCCGTGCGTGTTGTGTGATGGCATCTTGTGTTATGATTCCCAGTGCAATCATTGTCATCAAATTTTCATATCTGTTGATGAATAGCACTGCCCTGAATCCCTTAAAAAACCAAACAGAAAAACCAGTTAGCTACCTGGCCCTTCCTGTGGGAGATGTGCATACTTCACAGAGCATGAGGCAGGTGTGCCTGCATCCCAGAGGCTAACTGGCATGAAACTGGAGCCCGAAGCTAGGCGGCAGGGAATCTGTGGTACACACCAACCAGGGACGTGCCCGTTTGCCCAGCCTGCTGCTCCCTGCAGCTGGCTCCTCAAGAGAAGCTTTTGCAGCCCAAGGAGGTGACCTCAGGGGAACAGAGCCATGCAGAGGGGCAGCTGGAAGGCTGCAGTATCTGCATCAGGCTGTGGCACAGAAGGCAGCCATCGCCTGCTCTGCTCCTGGCCTCATAGTCCATACATAGGTGCCTGTTCCCCTGGGCTCCCTTCTTGTGCAGTCCAGCCTGATGGTCTCTGAGCGGTGCTTACTTTCTGTAGGCACATTGTAGTCCTGCCCGAGAAGACACGTGGCTCCGTGGAGCTAGCAGTCTACAGTGTCTCCATAGGGCCCCCACCACCACCTGTTTGCCCCTCCATGTCCTAGCTGGGCTCTAAAGGCAGCTCGTACCCATGCTCAAGAGACATTTCAGGTGCGGGTCTCGGCTCTGCAGGGCTTCCTCAGGGACATGTTTATGCATGCGTGCCTTTAGGCACCTTCTGGTGGCAGGCACCTGGCAGGCCCTGGAGTGGGCAGCCATTGGGAGAGTCGCTTTACACAGATATGCTTGGCCACTCCTGGAACCTGCCAGTGGGACTCTGGCCCACCCGCTGGCTCTCTTTGTGCCTACTCTGAGACACTGTGCACAGCACTGGACACAACTCCAGCACATCCTGTGCTGCCTACTCCCAGCAGGCCGCAGGTGAGGCCAAAGCTGCATGCCGGAGCAGCTCACATCCAGAACTGGGAACAGGGTGCCCCCTAGCACACATATAGCCACCCCCACCCTGGCTTCCCATTCAAATTCTCTTATGTGACCTCAGACAGATTATTTCTTGAGTTTGAGTTTCTGCACTGTAATATATAGATTATGTACTTAAACTATGAACGACCATATAAAGCTTGAGGTGTTGTTCAGACTAAAATTAGTGATATGATTATATATTTTACATCATGGAGATTATCAACTAATACAGTGAGTTCAATAGTAAAAGTACTTCCAAAGAATTTCTAATGTAATCTACATATAGGTATGGGTCATATTTTTCTTATCATGAGATTGCCATAAACTTGTCCCATATTTCTGGATTCAATCGGCAGCATATGAGAGGCCAGAGTAAAGCCCCGTGTGATCTGCCCTGGTGACCACTCACTGCGCAGGGATCCAGCTCGGGCAGAAAGCCCTGCTCTCTGTAGCTGGATGGGCCCCATTTCTCTCTGGGATCCAGGTTGGCATTACCTGGAGCAGCTCGCCTCATGCTCACCTGCCTTTACACTTTATCTATCTTAATTTTTAAATGAATACCTTGTCATTTAAGGATAGTAGCTTTCGTTCGTCCACTGTAGACATCTCCAGCTCACACTGTATTATTCATGTAAAGCACACCTGGTTTCCTGTACTTCTTTCTCCCTCCCCCACCCCCTATACTCTGACTCTTAACAGATCACTGTGCCCTGCGTTCCCACCTTCACACAAGCTTATAAATCATTTAGGCCAATATTGAACTTTACAGTGTACTTAAAAGTCCAGCACTATATACATTAATACTTGGCTCCTAAATTGTGCATCTCAGTCTTTCTGCTGAAAAGTCCTGAGAACTGTTACTGTGATATATAAAGCCATGTTTTATACTTGACTGAGTTGTGATCCCCTTTGAGAAGCCAAGAAAAGTCTGTGCACTGGATATTACCCAGCCACAATTTGTCCTGCACACTACTTTTAAAAGACCACCTTATTCTGTTGCAGGTGTTACATTGTGATGTACTTCTAGTACTTCTAGGTCCGGACAGTTCGCAGAATGAATATGAACTGATCCACCAATACAAAAGCATGTATTAATATACACATATTTTCATGTTTTTAAAAATACACCCAAGAGATCCTAATAGGCATTATGTAGGGGAAAGGTTTCACTAGTCAGATATATTGGGAGAGTAAAACAGAAAAAACGAGTTAAGCAGATTTCTCTGCCTTAATACTTCTCAGCATCTTGAGTATTCTGACCCATATTATGAATCTCAAAAGAGAGGGCTGTAGCACAGAGCACTTTCCTGGTGCATGTGGCCAAGGAGAGTATTTTTTTCCTCAGTGCTGTGTGCACAACACTTTGGGAACTAAGAGTGCATGCATGTATGGCACTCAAAAGCAGAAGTGAGTTGGAAGAGGGAGGTTTGAAACGAGAGTCAGCCTGAATAAGTAACCTGAAGGACGTCTTTGAAGTGCTGTGTTAAATGCATGTTAAAATGAACTTCTGTTCTCTGCATTTCATTTGATTTTGCAGCTTTTATACCAGTATATAAATTCAGATGTGCCACTTATGTCAAAGTAAAATTAGATCCTACATCACAGAAATAAGCTCTTGTAAAGGAAGCATCAGCTATGACATGGAATGTGTTTTTTAAGCATCCATTTTGCCAAATCTTGCTTTCATGGGAAACGTTTTATTTTTAAGAGTGCAAGGGCAGAACTCGAAAGGCTGCGGCACAGTGAGAAGCCCGACAGGGAGTCCGGGGACCCCAGCTTCAGGGACAGAGCCTCCCTCGTGGCCCAGTGCCTGGAGCACAAGGACGATAAACTTCGGAACCGGACCAGAAAACACCGGAGCTTGGTTTGTCTGGAGGACACAGAGACTGAGGTCCCCCGTGGGCAGCAGAAAGGCTGTAAGGGCCTAAAGACGCTGAAGACGACAGAGGACAGGGACAGCAAAGCTGCTTTGGACCCAGATCGTAAACTGCCATCAAAGGTAATTGAAGAACTTAGTGCGGTTCTACAGCGGTCGAGAACCCTGCCCAGAGAGTTACAGGGCGAACAGATTTTGCAAAAAGAAATAAAATGAATTGCTCCACAAATTATTTTTTTTAAATATTGTATACAATGTGTGTAAAGTAGAAACCAAACTATAAAATAATTCATGAGTTTATAGGCAAACTTGTCTATATTTAAGAAATGTGTCTACCTAAACTTAAACATTTAAAGAGCATTTTAAAATATGTACATATGTGATTAAGTGTAAGATTAACTTTGTTTTGGTCTGAAAAAAAGAATTTGTAAAGTCCAGTTGTATTAACTTTGTGTAAGAAAGTACTGGGTTACTCTAAGTTGTCTACCCTTTTAAAATAGTGGTCTCCTAAGTGGGTAATTTATGAGCAGCAATTTCAGACTGTACTGTATTATGTAAAATGCTGTATTCCAATGAAGCCTATGAAACTATCTGTAACATATTTTGCACTTTGAGAAAACTTGTACATTAAGTTACCGATGTTTTATGTTTACATTGGATCCACATTAGAGCAAAGAAAGGGAATGAGTAGAACAGGGGGAGAATTTATTTTAGTGGCTAACAAACAACATTTTTAAATAGGAAGGAAGTTAACATACACTCTACCATCCAAGGAGGTGACCTAAGATTTGTTCTAGTTCACTAAGGACTAGAACTTGTTAAGACAAAAACTGCTTATTAAGAAAAAAAAAAAAAGCCCAGGGTCTGAGGACGTCCCCAGAAGCACTCGGCCGACCAGCCTGAACGGTGGCACTGGCCGCTCTTGTTTAAGGTGTTAGTGAACAAGCCACACTATACAGTCACTACACTCCAGCTGTTTGTCAGTGCTGCTGCGAGGACACTCACACTTCCCTGGAGAGGTTGTATGCCACGGGCCCGGCACAGAAGCTATTTGCACTGTTGCTGTACGCGAGCGAGGTTTTGGAGTTGCTAACTGTATCTATGGTACGAACGGAATGCATCGTCATGGGATCTTTTTTGCTGCTCTTGTTCTGAATTTGATTTTTTTGTTTGTTTGAATTTTTTACATGAGGTTGTAGTGTCTTTCTCTGCATCGTCAAAATTAACTGGAAAATGCTTAACGTGTGGCCATGTTGAGATGGGGAGATGTTTTAAGTCTACTGCACATTTTCTGACTACCAGTTCACATTCCATTTGGTTGTTTCCAGGGTTTTTTTTGTTGTTTTTGTGTTAATAAAGCACCAGTATTCTGCCTAGGAAAATGACAAAGCCCTCTTCTTTTGTTTTCACATAAAGATCACCTACAAAATTGGCAATTTTTCTAAGACAGACAATAATATTTTATAGCTTATGTTATGGGCAGCACTTTTCAACAGTTTCTTTCCAATTGTATTAGGCTTGATGAGTTTTGATACTAAAAATTACTTTGTGTAGCTAACCTTTATTTGTCATATTTTTTCCTATTTTTCTTACCAGAATTTGTCTATGTACAAAGGCCCATACTTTAGTCACTGCAATCTTAGAACAGTAATATGCTGTTCTTTGGCTTTCTATACTGTAAAATTCTGTTTGCTAGGGATAAAACAGTTTACCATGAGTAGGTAGTATTTATTCTTTAAACCCAAATAAATTGGAATTAAAACTGCAGGGCAGTTATGATAAGTTGCACTCTTGGTGAAACTTCCTTTAAAGCAAGAAATCATATTATTTAGGAAAAAAACTAATTTAAACTGTTATTTCTAATAAATAATGATATTTATATTTTTATGAAATAAAAAGTCCTATGAAAATTAATATGTGTGGCAGTGGGAAAGTGTCTGGAATTTTTAACCTGCCTTACCTGAAATTTTTCTTGAAATTTGAGCTTAAGATCTAATAGCTTCTGGTTTTCTTCCTTTGCAGAACAGTTGTCTCCATTTTTCAAGTATAAGGGCTAACAATGACATCTCATGTTATCTTGAGTTAAAAACTAAAATTGTTTTCCAGGTCCATTTTAATGTGACTCTTGTCTTTCGTCATTGTTTCTAGAAGTTGAAGGTTATTGTGAAATAAATGCATTATCCATTTTTTCTTCCATTAAAAAATTTGAATTTAATATATATTTCAAACTGTGTCATTTTTCCAAATACATCAGTGTGTATATTTTATTTTAGAGGATGAATATACTCAGATATGACATGTGTAGACTGAAGGCATTCTAACTTTCATTTCTGGGTCCCTACTCATTAGTCTTGTTTGTTTAAATATTTGATTTATAAAAAATAATTACTTGATGGTTTATCAAAATGGGATCAAGCACTTAAAATTAAGCAAAAATAATTGGAAGAAAAATGTGACTTGTGCATATAACTATATTACCTGGTGACTTGTATTCTTCCTGTGACAATTTTTAATTCTAAAATACATTAAAAATACATGGCAGGAAGAAATACTTTGTACATATATCAGACTTGTTTAGATAGGTATTTGTACTTTTTTTCAGACTTAACAATCACTCTAGGGAGATGATGAAATCTTGTACCATCCTATAAATTTACACCACAACTAATGTATTATCATTCACTCATAATAAACTTCACTGGACAGAAGATAGAATTAGGTTTATATTGTGCACATTTTTCTGACACGTGTACAGTTATCACATTTATCTCTATCAGGAAACAGAGCACAGAAATGGATCTTACAGATTATTCAGGTTCTTAGTGTATAAGTTATTTTATTTCAATAATATTTTGTTTAAAGTGATTAAATTATATACCCTTATTCTCTTTGATATGGCTACTATTTGTTGAATGTAAAGTTTTTATTAGTCCAGATAGCACTGCAGAATCATTTGATTAAAATGTAAAGCCCAGATACCTCATTTAAAGAGGAATTATAACTATATTGTAGATAGATTTTTGTGTGTGTGATGACTAATATTACACACACAGGGCAGGTATACAGGTAGATATAGAGAGAGTAACACAGTGAGTATTCAATAATCTGAGTTATTAATGTATTGTTTTCTCTAGCTCTCATTTAAGTTGATACTTTTCACTACTGATTTTCAAACTGCTTCTAGCAGGGTTTCTTTTTTTCCTTTTAAAATATGTTAAATCCCAGTGAAGCAGAGTACCACAGGTTATTGATAGAGTTATCTTCCCCCACAATTCATATGTTGAAGCCCTAAACCCAAGTACTTCAGAATGTGACTATATTTGGTAACTTCCTTTAAGGAAGTCACTGTGCTAAAAACAAAGTCATTACGGTGGGCCCTAGGCCGTTCTGACTGGTGTTCTAAAAAGAGGACATTAGGACATACAAAGGGACACCAAGGATGCATCCCAGCAGATGAAGAATCACGGGAGGACACAGTGCGCAGACAGCTACTTGCAGACTAAAGAGACCTTCAAAATCACCAGTCCTGCTGACACCTTAATCTTAGATTTCTGTCCTCCAGAAGAATGATGAAATATATTTCTTTTTAAGTCACTCAGTCTGTGCTATTTTGTTATGGCCCCTACAAAATTAATACATCAGTTTTTGTGTTCATCTGTTAATATTGATATCTGATGAGCAGAAGATCCCCTAGTAATAGCAAGTGTTAGTCATTGTGCTTTTATTGCCCCAAATCTCAGAATACTTTATACCTCTCTCTGTTTAGTGACAGTTATCATAATGATGAATGAAGGGTAAGAGACACAAGATGTGCGTGTATGGAAGTCATCTAAATGACTCATACACTGAAATAACAAGGTCTAACCCAAAATTGTGGCTCAAAAAAATGACAGCTGATAGCTGCTTTTTAAAATTCAAATTCCCTGATATCAAAAACTACTATTCCGGTGTTGGGGATTTAGCTCAAGTGGTAGAGCGCTTGCCTAGCAAACAAAAGGCCCTGCATTCAATCCCCAGCATCAAAAAAACAAAACCAAAAACTACTGTTCCAGCATAGTAAAGATGCTTAATCCTATACAAGACCTAATAAAGAAATTGTTAATCTTTCCAAAGAATAACTAAGAGACATATCTGGTTAAACAATGGAGCAGCATCCTAGACAAAAGAGAAAAGCTGGAGAACCCAGCTGAACCAAGCCATGATTCTATATTCTGAAGACTGTCCCAACAACAATGTCCATTAGCTAAAAGTGCTATTTATTTTTTTATAAGTGATATTTCTGATCTCCCCTTCCAGTTATCTCATTTGTCATGCAGCATTTATCTCTTTTGTTTGTAGCAAGACTCTTAGTAAAATTATCTAATTTGCTGCCTTCTCTTTCTTTCCTCTCAGTCTCTCTTTGAATCATCTTCATCCAGCCTTTATTTCCCTAACTGTTCCTGGTAAGGCCAGAACACCTCACTGTCAACTGTAATGGATAGCTTTCAGTGACTGCACTTGACCAGTCACCGCCGTTAGTCTTTCACACAGTTAATCACCTCTTCTTTGTGTAATTCATTCTAGTATGGGTCTCCAGGATGACACTGTCTTGTGGTTTCCTCATTGGTCAGTCTTCTCAGGTCGTTCACTAGAAAGCTTACCTCCCAGAAGAACTCATTGGTCTCCTAACTGTAAATACAGTGTGTCTTCTGACCACTCTACATGTTTAACTTTGATCTCAACATGCCGTGTTAGTCAGTTGTATGTCACTGTGACAGAATGCCTGATATCACATAAAAGGAGAGGTTTATTTTAGCTCATGGGTTTTGGACCTTGGGAAGACAGAACATTATGGTGGGGAGAATGTAATAGAGCAAATCGGTTCACCTCACTGTGGTCAGAAAGCAGTCAGAGGAAGAGGCCGTGGTCCCAGTATCCCTTCAAGGGCACAACTGCAGTGGAATGACTGCCTTTTAGTAGGGTCACCTACTCAGGATGCCACCAACTTTCCATGGCACCATGGACTGGGAACCAAGTTCATCAACACGCAGACCTTTAGGGGACATTGAAAACCCAACATAACACCTGCTATGGATGACCAGGTTGTAACTCGCATTTCCATGAATATGCCACTGGCTTCTCAAGTATACCATATCTAAAGCTTTTTACCTGCCAGTTGGCTTTTGTTTTCTTGCTTTTCTGTTGCTTTCCATTTCAAGGACTTAGGGACAGGAAGATTAAGCAGCATTATGCAGCTAGTGAGGAGCAGAAGTGGCATTTAAACCTGTGTGATCTAGCTTGAGTGGACTTAAGGTTTCCAAGGTCCAAGCATTAGCAGGGAAAGAGTTACTGATATGTATTAAATTGTCATAAAACAGGGACACTGCTTTAATATCTAGGGTACCCGTTAAAAGAAAAGTAAAAGAACCATGGCTGTCATGGTTGTGGAGAGAAAAATGGAAAAATAAAATGAGTAATTCAGCAGAACAAGAGAAACAGGAACATAAAACAGATCAAGATGAAAATGATGGTAAGATGATCGACATAAGGCCAAATACATCAATATTTACATCAAATATAAAATAAATATTTCAGTACAAAGCAACAATTTATATGCGACTTCTCAGAAGACACACTTTGAACACCTGTAGAAAGACAGGTGTTAAAAGTAAGGGCTTAAAGAAAACTTAATGCACACTATCCAGACATGAATTCAAAGAAAATTGGATTCTCAAAACTGAGACATACGAAGTTGTCTGTAAGGCAGGAAGTATTACTTCCGGTAAAAGGAGACATTTCTTATAAAAGAGAGGCCATTCTGCAAGGGAGATACAAGTGAATAAGCTCACTATATCCCCAGGCTAGTCTAAGTTCCAAAGTTCATGCTCATGCTCTAAGACGCTACAGACACAAGTGCCAGCTACACACAGATCAAACCGCAAGTATGTCCTGGTTCTAGTGCAAGTGTATAGACCTTCACACACTTTTTCCAACTGACTACTCTGGTAAGCTTAGACTGAAAGTACAGGAATTATTTGAAGGAACCAGTGTTCTTGAGTAGATTTGTATTAATCTTGTTAATAATTTCCTTACCAGCTACTCAATCACCTAATAAAAATAATGAGTGTCCTTTAATGAAATACATTTTTTCTTTGGTGGATGAATTTAACTTTTGCTCCCTAAGAATGTGTATGGAGTGTTCTATCGTGTGGATATTATTCTAACTGTATACCAACTCTCATCTCTCTGTAAAATAAAATTGTGAAATTAATTGATACAACTAACCTGAAGCAGAATTGTCGAATCCGTTATTTTCCCAGTTTGAGTTCTCAGTTTGCCAATTTGAATAAGGAAAATTAGGCATCCAAGTAATATTTTAGGATAAATTGGAAATTATACATTTAACATGTTAAGTCATATTAGTAGAGATGTGATGTTTCTTATGCTTTTGCAAAACAATAACCTTTTCTCATGGCATCTCAAGGAAAGTAGTGTGTCGTTCATAGGCAAATAGTATGCACACACTCCAGATAAATCAGAATTTATCTGAGAGTTTATAATTATATAATTGCCAGCATTGAAGCCACTTACAGGACTTTATTGAAATTACCAAATGTCATTAGTGACAGATGTTGAGCAAAGTCTACAGAGGGATTCAATTACTTTTAAAATATTTTAAACACTCATTCAACCAATACAACTGAAATACTAGAAATGTTTGTCATTTGTATCAGTTGACTATTAAAATGACAATATTTAAGAGTTGCTACATATATTAAAAGATATAATCTGCCATCATTTAAAGTCCTTAAACTGGAATAGTAAAATCCTGGCAATAAACATTTTAAATTACTACTATAGGCTGGGCCACAGTGACACACACCTGTGTCTGCACGCCCTGCACTCTGGGAGGCTGAGGCAGGCTCACAAGGTCCAACCCCGCCAGGGCAACTTAGCCACATAGTGAGTAAATGAATAAATAAGCTGTGGATGTTCATCAGTGCAAAGGTGCAAGGTTCAACCTCCAGGGAAAAAAAAGTCATTACTGCAAGACAAACTGGAACAATCATTCTAAAGTGTTCCATGAGTAGCCTACAGGCCCTAAGGAGATTTCCCTTTATGCCTCAAAACAAAATGCTTAATAAATGTTTCTTAGGTGACTGATAGATATCTGCAGTCCTCAGCCCTATGCTTAGTGAAAATTATTTCTACACTCGTGATAAATCCTTATATGGTAGTCTCTGGTAATGGTGTAATATTTTTGTTTAATGTTATTTTTTGTATATTCTTTGTCTTCCATTTGCTTTTTCCCCTCCTTGCTTAATGGCTTTTAAATGAGGAATCGGGAAAGTCTCACTCATTTGTTGTTTATAGACATCATTTTACACTGGAAGTCTAGATCTGGTCTCTTTCAATTCTTATTAATATTCATTTCCTAGCTTGATTTTTGAAGCTACATATCTTAGTTTCTCATCTCACTTCACAAATAGATTAAAATTTAATTGCTTTTAATAAATAGTACTAGAAACATATACATCTCATATCAGAAATTCAGGTTTCTCTACTTAGCAATTAAAATTGAAAAAATCATCCTGAAATAGTTGCTAATTTTTCCATTTTTAAAATAATTGGGCTATAATTGATCAGCAAATGCAAATTGCCTATATTAAGAAAAATGTTCCTAAGTCTCTAGTCCAGACAAAGAGGGAACTTTGGGATGTAAAAAGTTAGGCCTGTGGTAGATGGATGATCCAATTCCTGCTCTGCTGTCCTCAGAGATGAAAGACCTGTAGAAAGACAGAGCCTGTATATTTTGGCAGTGATGCATTGTAGCGGCTGTAATGATGTATTGGGCTTTTACAATGTGTGAAAGATTAGCAAAGCATCTGTGACTCGCAAGATTTTTTAGTGAAAAACAAGATAATTTTATTATTTAAAACGTATAGCTCTCGGCTAAGTCACATGTCTTGAACATTTAATTCATGTTAGTTTCTTTTTCATTCCATTGTTCTTTGATTCACTTTATTTCATTTAGCAAGTATTTACTGTACATCTACTGTCTAGCTAGTATTGAGCTAGTTAGCACTTTTACAACTGGATCTAAACTGGTAAGATTACCAACTAGCTGAAAAACAAGAAACATATCCATTATTCGTCCACAATGCAAAAGCTTGCTAACACTCAGTTTTGATCAGAACTTGGCTAATTCAGTCTCCAAGTAGACACAGCCTCTTTTTTAATCAATTATTTTTATTTTAAAAATACTTCAATTTTTATACAACTACTTGAAAAGTACATAAATATTTTACAAGAACAGTTTGAAATAATATTGAAGAAATCTCTTTAAAAAAGCATTGCTCTGGAAAACATTTTTAGGGTAATTTTCTTGGGGGGGATGGAGATTAACTGCAAAGATACTGAGGTAACTTTCTGGAGTGAATGGTAATATTCTGTATCTTGATTGAAGTTTATGCTATACAGGAGTGTGCATATATCAAAACACAATATGCACCGAAGATACGTGTATTTTATGGAAATTTTGGGTAAAAACTTCATGCTAAAGTGTACAGGGGAAGTTGAGATACTTTTATCTTAAGTAGAAATAAAATGAATTCATGGATAGATAGAAGAAGAAATAGAAAAATGGATAGTATGATTGGGCAAGTATAATAAAATGATAAGTGTACAGGGGCCGGGGATTTAGCTCAGTGGTTAGAGTGTTTGCCTCACAAGCATGAGGCCCTGAGTTCGATCCCTGGTACCAAAAAAAAAAAAAAAAAGAAAAAATGATAATTGTACAATCTGAGTAGTAGATTTGGAGACAGTCCCTAAAAGTAGCAGATTTAGGGACATTCAACTTTGCTGTATGTTCAAATGTTTGCATAATGAAATGCTGGGAAGAACAGAATGCAGCATTTAGGGTACATGTATTTATTCTCACTGTCTAGCATTTTTATGTCAATAAAAGTATTCAGGTTTGAATTAAATTGCATTTCATTGAAAGCTCCCTTTTTAAACATATCATAATAGTGAAAAACGTTTCCTGCGTGTGTTTTATTTAGAACTCAGTTAACATTGATTTGTCCACTGCTGCAGATTATATTAACACTAACAACTTAGAATAAATTAGTGTTTGTTCTTTATGAATAACTGCTTTCATTCCTACTTCCTTTTCAGTGTGTTCTAATAAAAAACTTTTTTTTTTGTCTCCTGGCAATTTTATTTTTATATTTACATTGAAATTACTGCATTACCGATATGCATATTTTCCTAATAAATGTCAGATTTTGTTTCTTATTTCTATGTACAATTGTAGTGACTACTTCAATATCCAGCATTTAACTACAAAATAATATCTCATCGTTCATAAATTTAACATACCCCATTTGTAGGTCTGAAGTATTCTAATAGCACGCACCAGAACATTAGTCCAGAAAATGATTCAATTCATTACAGGTGTCAGAAGACTGGATAAGAAACATTATCTGCACTTCTTTTTATTTTTAGAAAACTTTATTAATTTTTTATATATAGACTGGCCAGGGCACACTCCCTTGGTCTTTATCAGACGGTTATATATCACATAGTTTATTTCAATTTCCTAAAGAAACAGTGATGACTTTGTGACATGAAAGTATATTATATATACTTGGTCACTTATGATTTAAAAGTATTTAATAGTTTTAGGCAATTTAACTCTTATATAAGGTTACTAAGTTCAGAACTATTCTAAATCTAAGATTTATACAGAAATTTATAAATATGTTTAACTCAGTTAATGCTCAGAATATACTCGATTCAAAAGGTGTTTAAAAACATCAAGCAAGAAAAAGGGAAAAAAAAGGAAAAAAAAGATGAACTACAGAATGAATACTTATACTGTGAATATAAGAAAACAAGAAAATTACTAATGCTTATCCTCCTGATCACAAAATTAGGAAACGTCATAGCTTTGTTATGCATTAGAACAACAATGTTCTGAAGTAATCTAAACAAAAACTCACATAAAATTATGCTTATCAGTAAGGCTTCTTGAAATTGTATCCATTACCATTAATGTTGAACCTATCTCTAAAGGAATTTCTTATCATGCAATATTTACTAATAATAGGATGAAGTCTTCACAATCAACAGCAGTTTAAGATATGGAAAAAAGATGACAAATCTCTGCTCTTTTTAAGAAGAGTTTTTTTTTTTAAAGTTATTGGTACTCAACATTGCAGTTCATAAAATTTTGCTAAAATAAGTGATTATGTTTAGAAATTACTTTTGATCAGTAGGCAGAAAAATAAAAAAAAATAATTGAACAATGCCTAGTTTCCTCCATAGCAGAAAACAAACAAACATAAATGTGTTTCAACAAGGAAAAATTCTAGAAAGTGAACAAACAAGTGCTTGTTGGGAGGTACAGAATTCATCTGAAAGTACATAAATAGGCCCCAATTTTCTAGATTCCGTTTTAGTAGTGAAATACATAAAAAACTACTTTTAAGCACTTCTCTGAAAATTAAGTAATACATTTTTTTCAATAAATTCTAAATATTAAAACAAAAACACTTGCTCTGCAGGAAGATAGGTAAAGCGATGTCAGTGTAGTCAAGCACTTGCCACACAGACGAATGCTGGTTGCACAGGAAATAGTGTCAAGTATGAGGAAATAAGATCATATCAAATTAAAAATCTCCTGTACAGCAAAGGAAACAAAC
Organism: Hystrix cristata; assembly: GCA_004026905.1. Classification (NCBI taxonomy): domain Eukaryota; kingdom Metazoa; phylum Chordata; class Mammalia; order Rodentia; family Hystricidae; genus Hystrix; species Hystrix cristata. Next base: position 93,992 of record PVJO010001128.1, read on the forward strand.
AACAGAAAGAAGAGACAACCTACAGAATGGGGGAAAAAAAAATCCCACCGATTCCTCAGAGGACTAATATCTAGAATATACAAAGAACTCAAAAACATTATATCCCCCCAAAATAAAAGACTTAATGAAAAACATGAGTAAGTGAAATGAATGGACAATTCTTCAAAGAAGAACAAATGACCAATAAATACATGGAAAAATGTTCAACACTGCTGGCCACTAGAGAAATACAAATTAGAACACCACCGAGATTCCATCTTACCCCAGAAAGAATGGCTATCATAAGAAATAAAATAATAAATATTGGTGAGGCTGTGGGGAAAACCAACCCTTCTACATCAGTGCTGGGAATGTAAACTAGTACAACCATTATGGAAATCAGTATGCACATTTCTCAAAAAACTAAAGATGGAAATTCCATTTGATCCAGCTATTCCCTATTTAGATATCTTCCCCAAAGAGCTAAAGACATATTACAGTAATACATGCATACCCAGGTTTTTAGCAGCATAGTAAATAATAGCTAATTTTTGGAAGCAGCGTACATGTCCATCTACAGGAGAATAGATAAAATACAGCATTTACAAACAGTGGAGAACTACTCAGCCATAAAGAAATATAACTTGAGTTGTTTGTAGGAAAATGTATACACCTTGAGACTATGATGTTAAGTGAAATAAATCAGATACACAAGTTTAAATATAACATGATTTCTCCTATATGAGAAGCCCAAAATGTAAACAAAAAGCAAAATAAAAGATAGTAGGATGGAGGGAACTAGAACTTCTTCAAACGGGAAGGGGACAAGAGATGGAAGGAGGGGCTGAAGATTTAGCTCAAGTGGTAGAGCGCTTGCTTAGTTTGATCCTGAGCACCCACACCCTCCCCCGCCAAAAAAAGGGATGGAGGGAAGGGAAAGGGATGAAAAAAAATTAAGGTGTGTTATGTACATGTACCAACTCCCTACAATGAATATAATCACTATGTACTGCAAATATATACTAATCAAATGAAAAAAATCAGTGTCTACTTGAAATCTCTTTAAATATCACCATTCATGGATCAACTTCTTTGAGAAGGACAAAAAGCAAATGCCAAGGAGAGAGTACCACACACGAATGTCATTCTCTTGTCATTCAGAGGCACAAGTTGCAAGGTACTACTTTGTTCTAAGGTTGTGTGCTTCAGCTCTGAATGTCCTTATTTTGTCAGAGAAATCCAAGGTACTTTCCCACTGGCTAAACCAAAAAGCAAAACATTCCCTGGTTTGAGTTTCAGGTGAGATAGTTTTGACCTTCTGGCTGTGACGCGCCACCGGTACCCTAGCTGCAGACATCATAAATCACAGCGTAATGTATGTGTTCAGAATGCAAAGCCGCTGGATGAGCACATCACTGTGGCTGAAGTTACGAAGGGAGACACTTCCTCCTTTAGTGATAAGAGATCCCATTCCTAGCCATGAAAACCAAATCTCGGGTCATCATCAATTATGCAGCTTCCAAAAACTCTTTTTGTGGAATTTTCCATGAAGTATACACTGAATAAATCTGTGCTAAATAAATAAATGAACAAATAACTTAGAATTTTAAGTACAACCCAAACATGCTATTATCTTCTCTTCCTAAGATTGTTTTAATAATGCATCATTAATTCTAACAAAATTCATGTAAATATAAACTATTTTCAAAGATATACTCTATCAGGCAGGATATTTACTCACATATCTGCACTCAAATAAAATACTAAGTGTTACAGTGCATACTGACTTCCTGTGACCTTTTCTAGAGTGCAGTGTGTCCCTCTTCCTATCAGCTCTCTTTAATCAACATTTATTAAACTCCTGTGTATGAGGTTATTTAGCACTTTTACATGTCTTATTCTAATTAGACCTAAGTACCTATAAATGAGGCAAGCTAAAGGTTTGAAATGTAAGATTCAATTTACACACAACAGATTTTGAAATAGCTGCATGTATCAATCCCAAAATCAGGGCATTTTGAAAACAACTGCAGCAGCCTTTCAGCAATCAGCTATTGCTCCTGAAAAACCACATAATCAGAAAAGGCCAAGGCAGCCTCTTGTTAGATGCCCGTGGCCATCATTTCAATGCTCGGACTCAGAGCAGGAGGTCTATTTCTAGAACGAGGAGAGCAGTTTTATAATTCTTTCAGTTTTGCCAAGGATTTTCCTCCAAAGGACCTGTTTTTTAAAATAATAATTTATGTATACTGTTATATGGAATTATTTTAATTATACTGGAATGATTTTAATTATACTGGAATGATTTTCTCAGAGAAAAATGTTAGTCAACTCAAGTTGTCATTAAATGCAAGGTTAAATTATCACCAATACAGTACAATGTATCCCTATCAAAAATTCCAAACACATTATTTTATGAAACAGTAAAAGACAATTCTACGATATATATGGAACTATAAAAGACTATCAATAGCCAAATCTATCCATCACACATCCTTATTTCAAAATACCTTATGCAACTACAGTGATCAAAGCCATACTAAACTGTGAGAAAGTCCATATATCAGATGAAATGGAGCACCCAGAAATAAATATCTGCATACACAGGCAACTGGCCAATGAATTTTATATTTTTGATAGTTATATGTAGCATTATCCCTAATTCATTTCATTTAGTAACACCTGATGAAAATTTGCTTTCATATACGTTATGTCTGTCAGAGACAGGCTTGGCCCGAGAGCCGGGGTCCAATCGCCTTTGCATCTAGAGCACTCAGTGGTACAACAAAGTATGTTTAGGTATATTCTGTTAAGGAAAAGACAAGACAGTAAGAAGAAATTCAGACAGCGCATCATGGTTGGATGCCGTTTGAACTTTCTGGTTCTATGTCTTCCTAACTGTAGGGCTTTCGGAAATTCATTTAATCTCTATACCTCCATTTTCTCACCTGAAAATGCCAATAATGACACTAAAATGGGATTACATGGCATCACTTTTTAAAGCTATACGAGTCGCAAAACAATGAGCAATGTTCACCTGAGGGGGAAGCAAAAGAAGTGGTAATCTCAAGAATGAGATGAAATTTATTTTCGTCGAATGAGAAAAAAAAGATATTGAAGAAAAATGAGTTCATGATTAGAGAATTTGGGGTTCTTGTAGCATACTGGAGAGTTCGATAAAGGCGCAACAAGAGAAAGTGTGAACCTGAAACTGGTACATAATAGGATGCCTGTACTGAAAAGACGAGGTGGCCAGGTGGTCTACAATTCTGATCAGAGTTAAAGTTATGAAGATGGGAAAGCTAGAGTTAGCTTTAGCACAGCCGCTAGAATGGACTTAGAGCTTTCAGGTGTCATCTGTGTCCAGACGCCTTGCACCTTCTTTAAGTCCCAGATTCTCTCACATGAGGAATATCTCATCCCCTGATGATAGCCTGCACTTATTGCCCAGGCACCGAGAGTTCATTTCTTACTGGAGGATGCCGGTTTGCAGCCTGTAGGGGCAACAGCTGAAGACCGAGTCTCCCCCCGCTGACTGGTGGGCTGCAGGAGATGAAGACCTCTCACCAAGGCAGTCAGACCCAGCTCACCTGTAAAGCGTGAGATTCCCAGTACGTGCCTGAAGTTCCGAGGGACTCCAAAGGTGCTACCAGCTTGAATAGTCTCCAGAGAGACGGGCACCTGAGAAGGTTCTGCTTCTTGATTATTCATGTAAGAGTGAAAATGTATTAGTATTGGGTAGATTTATACAAATGCTAATCCAGCCAGGGCATGCTGTGTTCACACCTTCCTGACCTAATGAGGCGATTGAGTGTGCAATTCTCTGTCACTCTCTTGGTGGTTTTGGTGAGCCTGACGGCCTGACAGGAAGCACAAGAGAAATGAAAACATGTAGTCTCCTCATTCTGCACTATTGAGGTGGGAGAATGTTTTCCTTGGTCTCGGCTCGGGCCTCTGAGCAGTCCCTGTGCTGTTGTTGCTTACACTCTTCTATACCGCCTTGGAGGATGATAGCCAATGCTTTTCCACAGAAGTTCAAAACAAAGTCTTTCTGTAATTTGCACAGGAGTGTTTTTTAATGTACGTGTGAGAATTTTCCAGTTAAAAATGTGTGTTTTTAAAGGGGCTTAAAAAAAAAAAAAAACTCAGAGCAGAGAACAACGGTCAGAAACTCTCTTCCCTGTAAAGTGCTAGAATATACATATGCACTCAGCTTACAACAAGTGGGCTGGTTATTCCCTCCCCTATTCAGGAAGTGGCCACACAGCACAGGATTTGAGAGAAGAATCGACAGAGTGATAGATCCTGAAGTTGCATTCCAGAGCTCCCACTTAATAGAAATACCACAGAACTGGGCCACACTTCTCAGTGCTTTGTGACTCAATTTCCGCATCTGTAAATTGCTCTGACATTTAGCCTTTTCTTGCTTTATAAATGTTTTGTTATTTTTCCATGCTTTTTAATTGACAATAATTTCATATACTTATGGAATACAGTGTATGATTCATGTTTACATAGTGGAAATGTTTAAATTATGCTAATTAATATACCCATCATTTCACTTTTTTTTTAAATTTCATCTTCTTATCCTTTCTTTATGGTGAGAACATTTAACATCTACTAGTTTAGCAATTTGAAATATATAATACATTTTTATTGACAATAGTCACCAGAGCACAGATGGGTGGCCAGTAAGCATAGTGGTATTTTGGCTCAAGAGCTTGATATTTTTCCAGGATTCTGGCAGCAAACCAAGTTGGACAAGAATTGAATCGAATTCAATGATTAGTTTCAATGTTGACCTTATGGGGAAATTTGATTCAATTTATGTCCAGAATTGTGGAGAGAATTGAGTCTGTGAACTGAGGTACCACTTGCATATGTAAAAATAGCCAGTGTCTTTAGTTATTAGAGAAATGCAACTCAAAACAACCCTGAGAACCCATCTGACTCCAGAAATAAGAGGTATCATCAAGAACTCAGAAACAAAAAATGCTGGTGAGATTGTTGGGGGAAAAAGGAGACTTTGTACTTTGTTGGTGGGAATGTAGACTCTTACAATCATTATAGAAAACAGTACAGAGATTTCTCAAAAAACTAAAAATAGAAATTCCATATAACCCAAATATACCTATTTTGGGTATCTTCCCAAAAGATTTAAAGACCTCATATTACAGTGACACATGCATAGCCGCGTTTATAGCAGCACAACTCATAATAGCTAAGTCTCAGAAGGAGCCTATATGCCCATCAATGGATGAATGGATAAAGAAAATGCGGTCTATATCCAAAATGGAGTACTACTCAGCCATAAAAAGGATAAATTTGAATCATTTGTAGGAAAATGGATGCACCTTAACACAATAATGCTATTTGAAAAAAATAGGTTAAATTTCACATAGTTTCTTTTATATTATAAACCCAAAATACAAGTACTTTAAAAGAGTACAATAAAAGGCAGATGACAGGAAACGGGAAATAAACTCTGTGGACATGGGAGAGGAATCTATGTGTGGGAGAAGAGAAGAGGGTGAGGAGAGGAAGGAAAGTAAAACTGATACGATACATACCAATTCCTAAAGATGACTGGAATCACTGTGTACTGCAAACGCATACTAATAAAAGATTTTTTAAAAAACAGAAATTAAGAGGTGGGTCCTACTGCACACCAGTCAGGTCACTGGAGGCCTTGTCCTTGGAAAACATGGAGGTATCTGAGTGTGAGTTATTATAAAAGAATGAGCCTGACCCCTGCGTCACGCTCTGGCTTCCGGTCTACCTACGTGTTCTCTTTGGTATGTTTTCCGCTATTTTAGGGTCTGTACCTTTCGGCCTCCACCAGAGTAGAGCAGGCGCCAGCTTTACTCTCTTAGCTCCAGAACATGAGCTAAATAAATCTCTTTTCTTAACCGGTGGGGGGAAGGAAAGGGGGAGGGGGAGGAGGAGGAGGAAGAAGAAGAAAAGAACAAGAAGAAAAGAAGAAGGGGGAGGAGGAGGAGAAGGAGAAGACAGAGAAGGAGACGAAGGAGGAGGAGGAGGAGAAGACGACGACGAAGATGAAGATGAAGACGACGACAACGATGACGACGACGACAAAGAAGGAGGGTGGGAGGAGGAAGAGGAGAAGGAAGAAGAGAAGAGAAGGAAAAAATAGGCATCGTGCTGTGAGATAGCTGACTGGACCTTATTCCTCCTAACTGAAACTTTACCTCCATTAACCAGCATCTCACCTTTTTCTATTTTCCCTTCACTTGTCATCCTGTGGTAACTACGATTCAACTCTGTCTTTCTTTCTTTCTGGTTTCTGTGTGTGTGTGTGTGCCGGGGATCGAACTCAGGGCCTTGCGCTTGCTAGGCAGGCAGTGTAACCACTGAGCTAAATCCCCAACCCCAATTCTGTATTTCTATTAGTGCAACTCTTTTAGATGTTGCATATAAAAGATGTCATGTGGTGATTGTCTTTCTGTGCCTGCCTTGCTTCACATAACATCATGTCCTCTGGATTTATACGTGTTGTTACAAATGGCAGAATTTTCTGCTTTTGAAAGCCTGAACAGGCTGCCACGCAGCCTAGTTGTATGTCACGTTTTCTTTTTCCATTCTTCTGTTGATGAGCATTTATGTTGCTTCTGTGTCTGGACTCTTGCGAATAATGCTGCAGTGAACGTGGGAGTGCAGATGGCTCTTCGACTCGCCGATTTCAATTCCTTTGGCTGGCTATCTAGACGCGGAGTTTCCGGGTGACACGGTAATTCCATTTGTACTCTTTTGAGGACCCTCCATATCCTGTTGTCCACCTGGCTATGCGAATTTACACTTGCACCAACAGAAAACAAATATTCTCTTCTCTCTACGCCCCCGACAGTACTTTTTTTTGGAGGGGGCAGTTTTGGAGATTGAAGCTTTGCCCTGAGCGACATCCTCAGCTCTACTGTTTCATTTGAGACAGGGTCTTGCTGAGTTACTAAGTCACACAGGCTCAAACTTGCCATCCTCCTGCCTCAGCCGCCCAAAGTGCTGAGATTTCAGGCCTGCACCACCACACCATCTTTATCTTTCATCTTTTGGCTGATAAGCATTAGTACAGGTGTGCGGTGAAATTTAATTATAGTTTTTTGGTTTTTTTTTTTGGTACCGGGAATTGTAATTATAGTTTTAATGTGCATTTCCTTGACGATTGGGGAGGGTCAGCGTTCTTTTCCTGTATCTGTTGACAATCTGTATGTTTTCTTTTGAGAAATGCCATTTCAGGTACCTCGAATATTTTTAAACATTTGTTATGAAAGTTTGAATTCCCTATACGTTTTTGGTGGTTGCCCATCGCCCTCTTGATTTCTGAGTATTTTCTCCCAATCTGTAGCTTTTCTCTTCGATCTGTTTCCTTCGATGTGTGAAAGCTCTGTCGTTTGATGTAATCTCTATTTGTATAACTTTGTTTTGTCACCTCTGATTTTTGGGTCAAATTTAGGAACTAATTTCCCAGACAAATGTCATGAAGCTTTGATCTACGCTTTCATCTAGCAGTTTTACAGTTTAAGGTCTTGTGTTTTTAATTTTTAATCCATTTTATGTCAACTTTTGTGTATATGGGATGAGGTAACAGTTCAATTGAATTATACTGTATATTAATAGTTGTCCCGGCATACAAATATTTCATAAAGCTTCTTTCTTAACGAGGAAGAAAAGGAAACCAGAAAATTCCCTGTCTTGATACCATGTTATTCATTTGCTATCTCCCAATCAACAGCAAACACAAAGAGTATCTTCACAGTGTCTTATTTATTCATACTTTCTCTTGAAATCTCTTTGATCGGGTTTCCTCTGAACAAACGTCTTCTACTCAAGATCATGAGTGGTCTCTACTGCCAGTTAAACTGTTTAATTCTCACGCCTTCCATAACTCATTGAATCAGTGGCCTCTGATACTGTGTCCTACCACTCCTTTTTCAAATTGTTTCTGACTTGATACACGAGCCTGTGCATGTGAAATAGAAATACAAGCCCCAAAATACTAACTTGCTTAGTCTTTGAATGTCATCCATGCCCATGTTCATTCCCAAGTTATTCCATCTAATACATTTGCTTTAAATAACATACATTCACTGTCCAACTATGTATAGCAGGCTACTTTTTCATCTTCACCTATTACGCGCTTCTGGAGTACAAATGTGCATGCTTAAACTTATAAAATGGTTTCTGTTACTTATAAAGTCAAAGTCAAAATATGATTGCCTAACTAACCTCCCAGGAGGGTTGGTTCTGATTCGAGCAGTAAAGTCTCTGTCTTCGCTAAGAAACAGGCAAAGCAATTTTTGAACAAAAGGCCCTCATTTGAATGTACGTAAAATATGGGGAGAATGCAGTTCTCTGAGTTTCCCTTCAGTCTTTAGCACATTAAAAATATTAGTTGATCAAGTAGCAGTTATTGTGTTGCAATACAGAAACACAAACTTTGGGGCTGTATCAGGGTATCTTGGTCAGCATTTGTGAGGCTACTTACACATGGGTCTGTCTAGACTGTAAAATCAAGAAGAGACAGTGTCAACACACGGCTGTCCACAAACTGTTTCAGAGAAAGAATGCACTGATGGTGATGTGTTTATTGAGTCAGTGAAAACGTGAATGGCCAGTGGAGGCTAGACCACTAGCAGGAGATCCACAGATGAGACGGTGAGTAGGTGCTGTGACTGAACCATGTTTAAGAGGCGTATTGGACAGGTCTCTTTGTCCAACAAGACGAACAGTTCTTACTTTATTTGGACAAGTCTCATCAAGCCAAGGATGTTTTAAAAACAGTTATAAATATCCAGTCTTGGGCGAAAATGAGTGCAAAAAAGCAAGATACATTGGAACAATGCAGTAATTGTGCTAAATCCCTTAAGGTTAATGTCCAGCACATTAAGCATGTTATAATTGAGCTGTTGAGAAACAAATTAAAATTTTAATGATGCTTCCTCCCTTTGGAAGTAAATGTAGCTCCTTATTACCGATGCTACCTGAACTCATATCACTGTCTCATCAGCACTTAATGACCCGCTCGTACCACCTCCGATTTTATATAATTAATGTGCATGTAAAAGAGGCTTGCAAATGTTTTATTTTCATATACTACCTGTTGGAAAAATAAAAACAGTCCACTACTAGATGTGTACTTTGGAATCTCCCAAGATCTTCTTCAGTATTTTTTCCATAGATATGGGCAGCAGATGTGTTTTGTGTTTGTATTTGTACACTACAGCTAGTTTCTTCTGCTCACCGCCTACACTCCCCAGGCTGTTGGGTACGTCTTTGGATGTCCTGTTAGGGAGGAGATTAGGGCTGGGGCAAGCCGAATTATCAACCAGACGGACGTGCAAGAAATCCTAAAAACCCAAGGCTGGTTTTTATGACTTTTGGTTGAGCAAAACATTTCCTAAAAAGAAAAGACCTGCACAAAACACGGGGCCCAAGGTGAGTCTACTCTTCTGGCTCCTGAACACTGTGCATGGACCTGTTTAGAAAAGCACCACTTCTGATCCTCAGTTTGATTTGGTCCTGTTCATGGGGCCAATCTGAAGATGCTGTTCTTTACATATAGATAGGCATGACCAATCAAAAGAACCTGTTCCCGATCATCCACATCTGGTGAGAAGCCAAGTGAGTTTTCGATAGGATATTTGTCCCAATGTCTTATTTAAATGAGGTGGGGACTAGTCCATGTATTCTAGCTACTTTTTTTCAGCCTTCACTACATCGACAACCTTGCTGCTGTTCTGCGCCTCTTGTCCAGTCACTGTTCAGGATACCGAAGACCTGGAAAAACACCCCTGGGACTGCCATCCAGTAAAAATTGGAAGGAATAACAAAGTAAATGGAAGGAAAATTTATTTTATGAGAAAAATATCATTTAACTTGTGAATGCTAAAAATTTCCTTTGTTCAGAAGTAGTCACAGAAATACCTTTTCACATCCTGCCCTGTCTGCATACTCATACAAATACATCTGTGAGTGTTTAAGTTCTCTGAAAATGTCCCCCCTTCAACAACTTTCCCTAAATCGAGAAAGTCTATTACCACTTCATCCTTCACCGTTTTCTTTTCTTCTCTGGCATTTGTCTCTTGGTAAATTATACGAGCTTCTCTGCCGAGTTAATATGTGTCCTCAGAACTGCTCCATCCTTACCTGCCACTTAGTCTTCATGCCTTTCCCATCGCTTCCAGCTTTGCTGAGCCTCATCACTGCATCTTGGTGAGTCAAGTATATTTGGAAAGGCTCAGAATAATTTTAAGCCAAAAGTCCCAGACATAGATGGATATTATACAAGAAAATTAGCTAAAGGAAAAGAGGGCAAAATGTTGTCTCAGTGTATGGGAACAAAGCAAGAGTAGAATGTGGGAAGAAGCCAGCTTAGAAATATGAGCAAGATTTTCAGGCTTAGCATTTAGGATAAGGATGACTTCCAAAAGCCAAGGCAACCAAAAATATATACAGGCAAAATAAATGAGGACTGTACAGACCAGGGTTGCAGAGGCCCAGGGGAGTTAACCACCAGCAGCTCAAGTTGAAAGGAAGATTTAAACGGGAACATGGCAGTTATACAGGCACCAACCCTACATTCAAAGGCCTGAGGACTAAGTCTATGGAGGAGGGAGATTTTTAAACCAGGTGACTAGGAACAGCTGTGCAGAATCTGGAAGCAATGTATGGATTTATACCGTGTAGGACGGTTAGCTCCAGAATGGGGCGTGATTTATTCATCAACATTGTGTTTAGTCCCTTTTCTAAGTGTGAGTGAGGCATGACATGTGCGCCAGGCTCCACGGGGCGCAGCTTGGCAGGTGCTTCTGTATGCAGCAGAAAGTGAATTCCTTACAAAATCTTTTCTTCCTTCTTATCTCCATGTCCTTGACAAATACCTTGAATCCTCCTTTTACTCTTTCCTTGTCTGTATCTCTAGTGAGAAAGAGTGATAATTATTTAAATAACAGCACTATTTGTCAAAGGCATTTAGGCATAGTATTTTTCCCCTTTAATGAGGTAGGAGTGATATTGGGAAATTTTTACATTTAGTTGGCATAAATGTTCTCTGAAAATTAAAATAAATGCAAAAGATGACATTTTACAAGATTGCTTTCCATTCTTACCATAATGAACAATTCAGTCACTGTTGAATAGCCCAATCTATTTTATTTCTTTGAACAAATCCATTGTAAGAGCCAACATCATCCATGTACTTCCAAAGCAGAATGTAATTACCATCACAATTAGCTTTTACAATGATATGTGTTTTCCTTACGGCAGGGCTTCCCATCTTCACCTTCCTCTCCAATTTGTATTCATACCTTCAAAGTGTCTGTATAAAAAAGATTACTTCTTCTGCATCTACTTTCATAGTTCTATTGAGAAACTTTGTATCAACATTAAAATATACATAACTGTTGGCTGAGTCATCAGTTACATTTTAGCCAATACATAAGGTCAAGAGATATTTTATAATATCCTTTCAAGATTCTGAAGGCACTTCAGAAATATAAAATTACCTTACCCCAAAGGAAAATATTCAGAAGACTTTTTTTTTGGTTAGAGAAAACATGAGGCTTTTAAACTGCTTCTCTGACCTCCGTTATTCCCACATCCTTCTTTGGAGTCAAATGCTTTTAACTATAATTGGATATGCCTTAGAAGAGATAGGAAGCAAATGCAAAGCTGGACAGATGAACCTTTCGCCCGCACTATAAAGCTGTGTAGGTAGACAGGGTCCAATGTGAGACATTCGTGGCTCCCTGAGGTATGAAATGACATCAAAAGGACTAACATTCACTCAACTCCTGTGGTCAAACGTTCCAGAATTCACTCTGGCTTCTGCTAAATAGTGACAGAGAGAGAATGTGGAAAGAGCATAAAAAGGATCTAATGTATGAATATCGTCACATTGTCATAATTTTTATCATCAATGATTAGTGATTTTGTCACATAAATTCCTGTGGGTGGTAATTAAAACTCTCTCAATTTGAAATGAGACAAATGAGATTATTCCCTGTAAGTTAAATTTCATCAATTAACTTGAAGAGATGTATCTAAGATGTACACTTCGATGGATTCGAGCTTGCCTCCTGTCCAGAGCGAGGTGAAAGAAACATTAGTGGATCTTAAAGAATTATTTCTTAGCATTGAAGATTGAGCAGCACGGATTAGAATATAGAAAAGCAACGCTGCCCATTAGGCAATCAGTGACAGCAGCCCCCTCCTCTAATGCTATTCTGGGATAAAATAAGTACATTTACAGAGGAATTCCACCTACTTAGTTTTGGTGGCAGATACATCTCTCTTCTAATGGAGAACGAATCTGTCTTTCAGGACCCTGATGCAATTACATGTGGAAATGCCGAACAAATTCCCCTCACCCCGATTCTCTGCTTACCAGTCAATTTCGTGATTATAATTTTTAGTTTGGCAAGAAGTATTTTTCCTTCAGGGAGGGAAAACTAACAAAAGCACATGGAGGTCTAATCTTCACTTTCAAATTTAGTTAGTATGAATGTATACCCAAAGTATAGAATCCTACCGCTGCCAAGGTCAAGTCAGAATGCAGGCAAAATTAAGGAATAATGGTGGTGAAACTAAAAATGTAAAGAAAAACTTAGAAAGCTGCTGACTGACAGCCAGAAAGCCTTTTGGATGACACCACATACCATCCACTGATGGCATGAAGGAACCTAGTTCAAAAGGAGAAGATATTCCTAGTCTACTTTTGCTTTTTGGACCACATCTACACTAATGGCAGTACACTGATGAAGGTGAAGAGTGCCTGCAAGTCACAGAACAGCGATGCAGAGAAGCCAGAAAACCAGCTGCACAGAAGACTAGAGAAGATGCTCACTCTAGTGATGAGGAGGGAGGAGAATATGGAAATGAAAACTGCCTTTATAATCTGAAGGTCAGCACATGGAAGAAGATACAGACTGGTTCTGTACGGCTCTCAGAATAAAAAACAAAGAGCAGGCTGGGGAAGTGTCTCGGCAGTGCAGTGCGCGTGTAGCGGGTACTAGGGCCTGGGCTCAGCACTGCAGGCAAGCAAGCAAACAAAAACAAAAATGAAGAAACAAAAACTAACAGACAAAAACCACAGAATGAACATTAATAGTAATCCAAAAATATTTCCCCATATAATTTTTAATAGGTAGGTCTTCCCAGTAGTCTGTCCCAAGAGAAATGAATTTTCTAGATTTGCAGTTATTTTAGCACAAGCTAAACAATAGCAAGTTTGTAGGGTAGTCTAAATAGATACTTGATGTAGGTTCTTTTACTGATTATTTTTAAATTACATTTTAGGAGGTGGGGATTTAGCTCAGTGGTTAAAGTGCTTGCCTAGCAAGCGCAAGGCCCTGAGCTCAAGCCCCAGCCCCCCAAAAAATAAAATAAAATAAAAAATAAAATAAAATATAAAATTACATTTTATTCAATCCCATAAATAATAACTTTGCAATTAAAAAATATAACTAAAGGACTGAATGCCATCAAACAGTCCTTTAAAATACAATAACTACGTTGCAAATCAATAAAATGTGTTCAAGGAATGCAAAAATAGTTCAGTATTAAGACATCCACTTATATATCTCACTCCTAAAGCAAGTAACATGTTTAATGGGTAAACATTCAGTGGCTGTATTAGTTACCTTTCTAGAGTCCATGGTTTGCAAGAGAGCAGGTTTAATACAGGACATTTATACATTACAACATCCACACACACAAGTCCAATGCAGGAAGATCGCAGAACGTCTGTCTATGCACCGGAGACCCAAAAGATCCAATTAAGGGCAGGGAGCCCACAGCACTGTCTCATGTAAGTCCGTGCCTGCACCAAAAGGCTGAAGAAATCTATATGGGAGCCAGGGCAGAACACCCACAGCAGAGATGAAAAACAGAGCGCCCCCAAAGCAAACAGCAGCAAGGCCCCATAACAGCAAGGCCCAGAGCTCAGTAATGAAAACAGCTGAGTTCCCTTTAGGAGACCCAACCACAACACAGCTTCTCTGGGGAAACAGCTGGCCCTCATGTTCTACTCCCATTCTCCTTTGTGTTGTTTTGGCAACAATCCTCAGGAGGATCCTCTATGCCCAGAACCACACCAACTCAGTTCAGCTGGACGTTCCTGCTCAAATTGACTATATCAGTCCACCACAACCCACCCCTGACCAACTTGATAACCAGACACATTTCTTTAAACCGTAGTCTCCAATGGCAGATTTGTAAAGAGTGAACATATCTTGGTCTAATCAGATTTACATTAACAATACAATTCTTAGTGCACTCATTCCCACATCAGAAACAAATGTTCAAAGAATTTTCAACATTGATTACAAACAGGTGTCCACAAATTACAAATACACATACAAATATATAACTCCATTCTGTCTCTCTTGCTTGTTCTGGAACAATGAATAATTTGTTTACAAAGTACAATATATCAACACAGTGCATCCACATTAAAAAATATGGCTTCAAATTTTAAAACTGTTTGGTTTCCATAAACTTTATCAACAGAGCGTGGCAACACTAAGAGATACTTCAAAGATTCTCCTGCACCCCAAATATACTCTTCCCTTCTGGTCAAAGGCCTCAGGTCATTTTTTCATTGTCCTGTTTCTTCTCCGCGACCACATTCTCCTCTGTTTTTCCTTGCAATCCACAGCTCCCCTCTGGCCAAGCACTTCAAGGCACCCTTCTGGCTCTCCACTCTTGATTTCCAACATAGATCCGGCCCAAAGCCCTCAACAGCAACTATGCTGCTGTCCCAAAGCCAGACTGCACTGAAATTTTTCTGCTATCCAGGCAGTATCTCCAAACACAAACAAAATGCAGACCAACCTCTGCTGAAGGACACATACACCGCCTGGGATCCCGCAGACAATGCAGTCCTTCCCAGCAGAGGCCTCCCAAGCCTCATCCTAACCAGCAACATTTCCATCAGTTACTCTAGTTTTCCACACTCTGACCAGAGTCTCCCATATAATAAGTTTAGAGCATTCCAGGGCTGCCTTTTTGGCTGGACTCTCAAAACATTCCCAAATTAATTCCAAAGCCTTTTAAACCACATGGCCAGGCAATGTCACAGCAAGGACACCACTTCTCTGATAACAGTTTCTTGCACTAGTTACCTTTCTAGAGTCAATGGTTTGCAAGAGAGCAGATTTAATGCAGGCCATTTACACATTACAACATCCACACACACAAGCCAAGTCCAGGAAGAGCACAGAATGTCTATCTATGCACTGGAGACCCAAAAGATCCAATCAAGGTGCTGGGAGCCCACGGCACTGCTTCATGTAAGTTTGTGCCAGCACTAAAAGGCTGAAGAAATCTATGCTGGAGTCAGGATAGATACTCACAGTGCAGATGAAGACCAGAGCTCCCCTGAAGCGAACAGCAGCCATCCCCAATGACAGCAATGTCCTGAGCTCTTCCTGCAACAAGAACAGCTGAGTTCTCTTCAGGAGCACCAGCCACAACAGAGCTTCTCCTGGGAAACAACCGGCGCCATCTTCTGTGCCTGTTCTTTATACTGTGTTGGTAACAATCTTCAGGTGGATCCTCTGTGCCTAGAACCACACCAGCTCAGTCCTGCTGGGCCTTCCTGCTGAAGCTGACCATATCAGTGCACCACAGTGGCCTTCCCATTAGCTCTTGCCAGGGCTCACATTAGGAGCGTGCATTCAGTGTGGTCAGACAGGTAGACAGGTGTTCATGCTTCAGAGGGCTTCACACTTAATTTAAGGTTCTATTGAAACCATCTTGGAGTCCTTAATAATTTCTTTATCTTGTTTTCTCTCTTCCTCGCTCTCTCTCTCCCTTTTCCCCTCTCCTTTCTTTCTTTTTGGTACTAGAGATTGAATCTAGAGCTTTTACATGAAGCTATATCCTTAGTTTTTATTTTATTATTTTATTTTTTTGAGGCAGATTCTTGCTAAGTCACTAAGTTGCCCAGGTCAGGTTTGAACTTGCAATTCTCTTCCCTCAGCCTCACAGAGTGCCAGGATTACAGGTGTGTACCACCAAACCTGGCTTTACTAATGTTTTCACAAGTCATTATTATTAAATAACATATTGCACACTGGGCAAAGGCAGATATGGATTCAAATCCCTTAGGTCTACAAAAGAGAGACCAGATACAAGCTGAAAACACTATATTAAAAAATATCTTAGGTGATTCATTCGTAATTGTTATATTAAAAATAGGAGGACATCAGATGTCTTTTTAAAAAATAGGGAGAAATTTGTATGCTCTTAAACTCCACCTACTACATTTGGCTAAACACCTCAAAATATAGGTCAATACTAAAGATAAAAGGCTTACATCAAATGTTACTGACTTCTGCCATCATCAGTATTCTACTTTTAATATCTGTCTCCTGGTTATTTAACATGGTTATAAAATAAAATTCAAAATAAAATTCAAAATTCAATAACTTGCAAATGGCCTTGCCCTCTTTTCCAGACTATCAAAAGGTGATGGTTAATCGAACAAAAATACCCATCTTCCTCTGTTGCCTTTAGATCAGTCAGAGTGAGATTTTACATCCCTGGTTAGCCAAGGATCTCTCCTCAGCCTGAAGCAGATATACGAAGGTGGATCTTTGACCTTCTGCACCCCTCAAGAATAAGGGATCACCAAGAGACACAATGTACAGGTAAAAAAACAAACATATTAAATGTGATCAATATATGGACAATGTACCAATACATGTTCTTGGTTAAAAAAAAAAAGAATAAGGGATCAAAGTCTCAGGATGGGGAATGAGGTAGGATGGAAGAAATAAAAAATTAGGCAGAAAAGAGACAAGGAAAATCAGAATTTTTAAATTGCAAACTGCAGCATCAAGACATAATTTAAACATTTTTTTCTTTCTCTTCTCCCAAAACACGATAAGCTTAGGCAATTCCCTCACCTACACGTGGATTCCGTGGATTCCGCCCTTCCCGTTTTTTACTTGCAGACGGCTTTCACCTGTGAAGAGACCGCCTTTTCACCTGTAAATTAGGCTTTTGTATGTCTGCCTGCAGGGCACCTCTGATTTGAATGTGTGACATTCTCACTGGCTTAAACCAGGGCTGGTACGTGCGTGCGTGGCTGTCTCATCAGGTGGCGTGGGATTGTTGCAGTGTGGTACAAGCCACTAGTGCTAAGAAGTCATGCATGTACCAGCAGTGATTCAAGCCACAGGATGGGACAGTCACACAAGTAATGCTGGTGGTTCAAGCAGGCAGCACCGTGTCAGCAGAAGCTGGCAAACCCGGGAAGCTTTTTCGCGGCTCTGGAAACAGTTTCCTAGTGTATCCAACAATGTGGGGTGGGGGAGGGGAAGTGCACGGGCTTTATGTTTTTCCCAGTCAGTGAGAGAGGCCCACAGATTCACCTCAACTTTACCTCTCCTTTTCTTTCTACTCTTTCCTGTTTTGGGCCACTCATTGCACGTATGAGTTAGGTAAGAGGTGTCAAAGAGCCTGTTATTAACCCAGTTGCAGAGCAGATCATTCGGGTTCCATGTGTACGATCAAGAGTTTAGTTCCTGATACATTGTTCAGCTTTCACACTCTAGAGGGCGCCTACTTGTGCTCAAAGTTTCATCAGCACTTGTCTCCTTAGTGAGTTGCTTCCTTTTGTCTTTGTGCATCATAGGCCACTTTCCCACCATGTTTAGCAGCAATTTTGATTTCATCCTGTTGGTCAAATGGTTTTGTCAAGGTTGGTGGCCATTTTGGTTCAGCATGTGAACCAATCACATGGATCAATCATGTTCATCAGACATTTTGATTGGTTGCATGGCTTGATTATGTGGTTCTGCAATATTTGTTCACCATTTTTTTTTTTTTTTTCAACTGTCCTCAGGGACACCAGAAAATCTCGCCTTCATAGAAAGGAGCTAAGCCTCTACTTTGGGGAGACATATGGGCTTCCTTCCCACTTACCTTCTAAATTGAGTTAGATCTCTCCTTGTTTTTTCTAACAGAAATCAGTTAATTTAGAAACGTGAGCCTGAGGGCCTGAGCAAAACAAATGGAATGACGGCCAGTAAAGGTCAACTCCAGAGGCTGTGAGTCAAAGTAGAGCTATCCTTTACTTAGAACTTTTTCTCTTAAATGCTAAAAAGAGATTTCTAGCTCTACTGCTGTAAAGAAAGCACCAACGTTTTTATTATTGGATAAACATAAGGGATATCATTTCTCAGGTGGCTAAGGAAATTTCTAAGGGAGCCCTTGTGGGGTAGAGGGCTCTATCCCTCTCTCTAAGGAACCAGTGGGCCACAGTATGCACCATTGAAAACACTGTCCAGATCCCAGCTACCTTGGCATTAGGCAGTATTCTCAATAGTGTTTTGGGCCCAGTATTAACTAGGAAACTGTGAGAGATAGGTACAGAATGGCAGCTTCTATTCTTCAGTTATATGTTTTTTTTGAAAAAAGCAAGAAGAGTGGTGTGAAATCCCTTATGTTCAGGCTTTTATGGCTTTTTAACTCTGAAAAGGTCCAAGGACTATGATACTTTAAGAGGCCCCTAAGAAAGAGAAAATAGATGCTGTTATTCTGACCTTTGATTCCTGGCTGTTTTTCAGAGAGATGTGGGTCCGTCCCACCTATTTCCCCAGTGGGCCAGTATTTTCCAAAGATCTTGGTAGGTTTACTCATGGGCCCCTGGATCCTTGTGACCCAATCACTGGGCACAACTTTTTCTGTGTTCAAAAATCAAGATCTAGAATAGGATAAAAGGAGAAGGGCTGAGAAAATAATACAGACCAGAATTATGCCTGTTGCAGTTGACAGTGTGTTAAGCACACCCAAGTTGTCCAAGGGAAAACCTAGGACCAATCAAGACATGCTTTAAGTACAAACTGGACACTAGGCCTGTGATTATACCAAGCCATTGCACGGGCCCTGCTCCATGTGTCAGGTAGCTGATGTGCCTGGCTCATAGCACTCCCAAAGAGGGGCTAGAACAGCTAAAACTTTCATTTTCCACTCTGATGAAGAGGACTAAAGGGACCCACCTACAGTGTCTCTGCCCATGGACATCTCCATCTTCCGTAAAAAACCCTGGGTTACTCTGGATGTCATGGGCAAACAATTTCAATTCCTTTGGCATCTGTTTTAACTTTCTTCTGTGGAAAATTCTCCTGTAGATCTCTAGCCACAATTGGGGTCCAGGAGTGCCCTAGTCTGAGCTTCTTTACTCCTGCTTTGACATGTTAATTCAAAGGTCAAATGTTCAACCATGAGATTTTAATTGTTCCACAGGGTCCTACTGCCTTACAGGAAAAGATTTACTAGTAAAATTGGAGCCAGTCTATCTTCTGAAGAGGTCACTGTCATTCATTATGAGGGACCCAGAGAGACGTGTCTACAGTCTCCTTGGGAAATCAAAAGACTGATAAAGAAGAAAGAAGGGCATCCCCTCAAGCCCCTACCCTTATTTCCAGCTCCTGAAGAACCATTTCGGTCCTTCCATACAAAAACTGCACATGAGAAATGGTCACTTGAATTTTCATAGGACTAGGCTCTTCCTGGGGACCTTTGGAAAACCCGAGGCTCCTCTTCAAAAAGCAAGACAGCAGTTCTGCCCTAAGCACCAGTAAATAGAGTCTCTAACAACACATAATCTACCACAGTTTAAATAGGCATGTGTATCGAGACTCCTGTTTTTAATTAGATTCATAATATAGGTAATCTTGCTAGAGTTTTGGTTCTGAGACTCTTGGTAATTTATCTAATATCCTTCTTTGCCATACTTTCTCCTCCACAGGACACAAAGATCTGACCTGCTCCTTCTCATATTTGGGCTCTAAAGTTACTCTCCTGAGAAATTCACCAAGCGTTCTCTCATTGAACAGGCAGCTCACAGTTCTACACATATACTCACTAACTCCTTTCTTACTGTCTTCTCACAGTTTTCTATTCAACCCAGCCATGACATCCCAAGGTAGCTGGAGAGCACACAATCCCCGGTAGGTAGGGCTTATGGTCCCTTTCAGCCAGCAATAGCTGTATGAAGACGTAGACCTCCACACCCCTCAGCGCCCCAAAAACAATGGGGATTTATGTCTCAGGGGGAAATAGGGCAGAAGAGTGAGGCACGGCAAAGTGGCTGGATAAGTGGGTGTTACTTGTCAGTCATGGAGATTTAGAAGCCGTGAGCTCAAGCCCTGTACCTAGAACAAATCAGAAAGTGCTATCTTCAATTTTTCTTATAGTATTCACAAGGGTTTTTGATACGAGAGCCTAACCCTGACATCGGCCTGAGGAGTGCTAGGTACCAGTGATGGCTGCCATTAAGCTTTGGGCCACTGTGCTCTCTCTTTCAAAGTGGTTCGCTCTCGCCCTGCGGATGTTTTTCCTAGTGTAAACTGGCCCACACTCACTCCACAGAGTACATTTATTTTCCTACCTTTAATAAATGTAAGACATCACTACCTTTTGAGCTTGTTTTGTTCAGTTCTTTGATCAGGACAAGAAGAACCTAGAAAGCATCTCTAGAAGGAGTGCCTGGCACCCCCGTACCTTGTAACAGTTTCAGATTTTGGATTACTTACATATATAATGAGCTCTCTTGTGGATGGAACCCAGGTATAAACGTGAGACTCATCTTCCATACATATTCTCTAAACGCACAATGAAAATAATTTTTTACAATATTATTTTTACAGTGATTTTATACAGCAGTTTTAGTGCACCTGCATTTTGACTGTGAGTCATTACACTAGGTCAGGTACGGAATTTCCCATTGTAGCATTATGTTAGTACTCACAGTTTCAGATTTTGAAGTATGTTGGCTATCAGATCTTGGAACTAGGAATGCTCAACCTGTGTGTGCCTCATAGTTATTTTTAGCATTAAATTAGCATAAATACATAAAGTACATAAATGAACACTTATATACTCTAAATGACAGATAAGTGGCCTATTATTATTCTGGGAAATCTGTATAAGATAAAAGATTTAAAAGAAGTAGGCGAGGGTCAGTTCACAGAAATATTGTGCTGCCAGCCAGTGCCTCTGCATGTGATCTCACGCGCAGCAGGAGGCCACTGAAGTGTTTAAGCAGAATTGTGACATAATCTCTTCTGCCGTCTAGAAAATTGTTATGACGGTATTATAGAGACATGGAGAATTGTGAAATAAATGTTGACTTCCAGTTGCTGTCGCCTTTCCTGTTGACATATCTGACAAAGCCAATTTCAATTTCCAGTGTAAGAGATAGCATAAATTCTCTGCTCAAGAAAGTGTCTTCCGTCCACAGCATTGTCCTGGAGAAGGACCCTGGGAACCCCGCTCTTCATCAGATCTTTGGCAAACCAACTCCAGGCTTATGGAACAAAAGCTAATATCCTGTTGAGCGCTTTAATGCTTCCGGTCCCGTGGTACTCAGTGTGATGCCTGTATCATTTGCTAGAACTGCCAGAGGAGCCCTGGATGCAGGCCTGTCAGAGTCATTGTCATTCACAGCCACTGTCATGGTAGATAATCTACCGTGTTGATTGAACACCCACTGTGCTTGGAGCACAGGAACAGGGTTACAAAAAACTGCCGCAGCAAACAAAGCAGTAGAAGATAGTAGCCCTTGTGTGGTCTCACACCCCTGTGGATAGGATTCTCTTCCCCAGGCCATTAGGACTATTCAGTACAACTATCAGTGTGACTCAGTCTGCACTTCTGCTTATTTCAAAGGTGTTAGTCAGCTAGGGATTCATCAAGCATTGGCAGTCCTGAGAGAAAATTTTGCATTTTCTTTACGAATCAAAGAATCCATCAATTAGTTGTACATGGTCAATTACCTTTGTATTCCAATTTCATATGTTTACTCATTGTAATCTGTTTCAACCAGCAGCAGCTATTTAAAAAAGTGATAAAAATAATTCATGAGCATTGTATTGAGTCAAAACTTCCAATACTGTCAATTCTAAATATATTGTTTCCTCTATCAGTTTGGGATATTCTATTTGTTTAGTGAAGAGAAACCATTTTGAACTCTCACAGAAGGAAAAAAAAAATGGTGCATACAACAAAACTGCATTGTGAATTTTTTTTCCTATAATTTTTTCTAGCACCTCTTTTTCATTATTTAAGATACTGGCCTCAAAAATAACAGGAGTCATTGACATATCACAAGCATTGACATTAAAACCAAGCTTCTTTATCACAAGTAGAAATTTATTTATCCCTTTCTATAATTTTTCCCTGTATGTATGAAAACCATTTCCCTTATCATTTTCTCAGTGTCAGTTACTAAGTATTACTGAGCTGTTGTGGGTGGTTTATCTCCCGCACTTTAAATTTTCTGTTTCCTGCATAATATAACTTTCCACAGCCATTACATAATTATATTTATAAAGACAGATGAAAGACCTTGCTACAGATCTCAACCTCATCCCCCCAAAAGGAGACTGAGCAGGATGTCAGACTGTTCAAATCTTTCGAAAGTAAAACATTCTGGAAATTCAGTTTGTGTGACAACAACATGCATTTAACAAAACAAAAAATAATCAATTCCGTGCTGGTGACAGGAGGTGATCCAGGTAACCGCTGACAGTAAAGGTTGTTTAGCAGGTTTCAGATTCCTAATTGGGTGTCTGGCTTGCTAAGTAGCAGCTGGTCTTTAATTAGTTGAAAAATTGTTACCACTAAGAGTTGCTTTAAAGAGAAAAAGAACAAAATAATTAAAATGTTAGAATCCATATGGTGAGTGCTTATCCTCACTTGTCAATAGCTGTTTTCTTTCTTTATCAGTAATAAGTTTTAAAATATTCCTGTGCCACTTACTTTTTAAAGTGTAAAGGGTAAATGTAAGATCCCCAAAGACTCTCGGAGAGCAATAGCTAAAAACAAAATATGTGTTACTTAATAATTCTTTTTGGTTGTGAAATGATCTCCAACACCCGCTAGAGTCACTATTTGACTGATAAGTGAATATTACAACAGATGTCATTATTGAAAGGACCCATAAATATAGTAATATTGGTGAAAATATCGGTACCTTACAGACTATAGGAAAATTGCCTTTCACATTAATTCCTTTTAAAAATTATCAAGACATTAATTTTCCCAGTGATTATAAGAAACTCATATTTGCTATGATTCTGTGGCCATAATGCTAGCCTATTTAATATAAAGTTTTATAAAAATATGTTACTGAGGTAAACTAGGTCATGAAATCCTAAATTCATTTTATATATGTGAAACAGCTCTTCACTTCCTATGTTGACATAATAGTGCTTCTCAGACCTAATATTTTAAAAAAAACACTTTATGTATTTTTTGATTGGAGGGTGGAAGTTTAGTAGAAAGTATATGAATTTTAGGACTAGTAGAACTGAATTCCAATTATGAATCACTCTTTTACTAAACCAGTATGCCTTAACGCATCTTTGACTCCATGCTCTCTTTGACATGCAATAATAACAAAATACAAACCATAGTATTACTGTGAACTCTACCAAGTATCTACCCCTTCAGTAAATACTTCTCTTATACTCGTTTCCGGAGACATGTTGTTTCAGTTACCTGGAACAGTCAATTCTTGGTTGTATCTCATGCTCTTGTGACATGGTGTCAATATGGAGCTCTTGGGGCTGGAGATTTAGCTCAGTGATTAGAGTGCTTGCCTTGCAAGCACAAGGCCCTGAGTTTGATCCCCGGCACCACAAAAAAAAAAAAAAAAAAAAAAAAATGGAGCGCTTTACTAAGGATCCAATGTAATCCTGAATAAATATATCATTAACTCAAAATCCTTCAGACTTGGACAGTTTTTGGAAGGTGATGATCATCTCTTTCCTATGATGATCACCCTGCATTCCAATAGAGACAGTATATCAGTTAGAGCTCCCCAGAGGAACAGATTTAATATAAAGGATTTACTAAGTGGGTTTACAATGCCTGCCTGAGGCATCAGAGGTAGAAGAATGCAAAATGGCCATCTGTGCACTGAAAGGCTGCATGATCCAGTCAAAAGTCAGAGTCCTGGAATTCACTGCAGAGTCTGTTGTGAATTTATGTTAGAAAACTGAAGGGTCTGTGTTGGAACCCTAGAGTCTGCACTGGAAGCCTGAAGGAATTGAAGGGTCCAAAGGTGATGGTAAAGACTGGAGCTCCTCTGAAGAAGTAAAAGAGAAGCCCTCTTCTTTGCCTTTTTATTCCATCCAATCCACAAGCCTACTGGTTGGTGCGACCCCCACGGGAAGTGGGTTTTTGCTCCTCAGTTTGCTGGCTGCAGGTCAGTCATCCACAGACACACCCAGAACTGTGCCCCACTAATGCGCGAGATGTTCAAATTGACATTAAAATTAGCTATCACAGATAGTAAGAAACTGATTCGAATGAACATTTTGGCATAATTTTTACCCTCTATCTTTTGGAACCCTCTAACATACAGGAAGAGGGAGAGATCTCATGTAAGTTTACAGCTAATGTTTTTACATAGATATACCTTTTAAGAAACATAGACTTTATGAACAGAGTAATCGCTTCTCCAGGACGGCCTGCCTTCTCTCGACAGAACCAGAAGCTGGTCATTTATTTGTAACTTTTAAATTCTTCCCGAAACATTTCTTTTCCTTATCTTAAAAATGAGTTCTTCAAATTAACTCTAGGATAATAAAAGGAATCATTTGTAACTAAATTTTTCTATCAACCTTTTCCCACTTTCCTGTCTACTTTTCAACACTGCATAAAGTCTCTGCCCATGAAATTTCCCCATCATTATGCTCTCTGCATGTTGCCGAGTCCAACATCAGTGATCAGTAAATATCAAATTATGATGATCAGGCAATATCAAGTGGGAAAGATACTAACATGTGGTACAGTAAGATGCAAATCAGGCAGTATAGATTAATAGCAAACATTTGGTTGACATTTCTAATTTTGCTTGGGTTGAAACTAAAACTTTATTGCACTTCTCTGTGGTCTGCATACTGCCAGCTGCCTTTTCCACAGATGCTCTCAACATCTGAAGCACAGCCGGAGCATTGACCCCTGCTGCATACCAACAAGATGCTGATGATAGTGCAATAATTGACTCCCTCTTCAAGGCCTAACAGTTGATATGACATGATGGAAAGCCTCATTGTCACACACTGTTAGAAATGTATGTAATTATTGCTCCTATACAACTAAATGATTCAGCTCACCCACTTCATCATACTCAGGGGTACCCAAGTGATAGTTTTTTCCCCTGACCTTGGTTTTCCCCAATTCATAGCAGCTGGCTAACTCTTTGGCCTGATCACGAATAACCTAACTAGGGCATTTGAAGTTTTACTGTGTCTAGCCCATGTAGTGACAGCGACTGTTTTTGAGCTGATTAAGAACAAACTATGAACCTTAATAGAGGCTAGTCTTGAAGCTATGCTGGGTAAACTGGGGAAGGCAGGGATTGTCACAACTCTGCCCTGGGCTTTAGGGTAAACACAGATCTGAGAAAATCATAAGAAAAGGTGGCATGTCTTGGGAATTTTTGCATAATTCACTGGATTTTCTCTTGTATGTATTCTCTGATGTTGCCTGAAGTCGCTAATCCTGGATAGAGCTCGGATTCTGACGGGTGTTTTATCCCTTTACAACTTTGAAGTTTAATACAGTATGCTAAATCTGTTTATCTTGCTTACTGATCAGAATGGAGTTTTTTGGGTTATATTTTCTTGCCCCTCTTTTATCTAAAAAACAATAATTTTCTTTAAATTTAAATTTTCTACTGTTTCTCTCTAGCACCATCTTTTGATCATGCCTTGAGCACTTGACTCTCCTCTGAGCAAAACAGTTGCTGTGAGTTTCTTGAGAAAAGACGAGGCTCCTGGAATTGATGTGCAGTTGGTAGGCTTGTGATTCCCACATTTATCTTAAATTATTACTTCTTCACCCTCACATAAGTGTATTTGCTACTTTATTATCACTTTTTCCCCTCCCAGGCTCCAATCTGTTGATTGGTTGCTCACTTCTTGACCATGAAAAGCTTGCATATCTGGCCCCCAAGTCCTCCTTTTATTGCCAACTCATCTTATCGATCATACTGGCTCAGATTTACCCAATGTCCCAATCTCATTCTTTGACCTCATGTCCAGTGATCTTATTTTCCATTTTATAACAGCCATCTACATGTATGGGCATAATTCTTATACATAAAGTTTCCTTGAATTGCCCCACTTCTGAAATCAAAGAAAAATATGTACACCTGTTTTCAGACACCAGTTCATCTTTTTTCTAATCTGTCCTTCAATTATTTACAAGACCAATTCATAAATCTCATTGACAAGTTCACTTGTAGTTTTCCCATTTCCTCTTTACTTACAAATCACCAATCTTAGTTTCCTTTTCAATGTATCCTGTTTTCTACAATTTTTTATTTCATATTTTATTTGTAGTACCTTCAACACACTTGCCCCATGAACTTTCTCTCTCACTTGACTAGAAAAAACACAGAACTTGATTGACTTTAGCTGACTGCTTGTTCCTCACGTGTAACTGGATATTGAGTGATAGAGAAAAAGTAATGGAAACTGTGGCACCACTATAAATTCATAAATATTGAACTCCTTTCTGAATGACTCCACAAACAGCTCTAACTCAACATGTCTAAGGGAACATACCGTCTTTCCTCCTCATCTGTTTCTTCTTTGGTTTTTCTAATCTAATTGAATCGTTCTGAGAGTCACAGTTTCTCAGTTATGTGGGATTCTCTCTTTCCTTCTCATTATTCATAAATCAGTAGTTAAGATCAGTGAATTCTCTCTCATAAATTTTTCTTAAATCACTTTCTATCCCAAATTTTATTACAACTCCTCGAATCTAGGCCACTGTTATTCTAATTTAAACCTCACAAATCGGTCTCCCTGCCTTAGGTACTCTCTCCGTCTGGTTACATGTCTACACTGCAGCCAGGAGCGACCCTTTGAGAATGTGTTTTACATCCACACTCTGCAGTTTTATATCCTACAGTCTAGCAAAAGCCTTTCATTTCTCATAACCACTCCTATGAGTTGCAGCTTTCGCTGGACCCTCATCTTTCTCTCTTTCCTTAGCTCGTCTCTCACTTCTTCTACCTTCAAACTCTCTGCTCTGGTTCTTCAAATACTATCTTACCCTAGACCTTTTGGCTATGTGATTTACCTTTGATTACCTTTCTTATCTTCACCAGACTAACACCTATGCAGTAGTGCCTTGGTTTGCATACTTCATTTAAAATTAGGGGGAGGATGGCTTCATTTGTGTTTGTGTGGGGAAGACGGCTATGGTTGTGTTTGTCACCAGATGCAGAGTTTGGGAACAGAAGCAAAATTTTGTCAAACGCTTTTGTTTGTGAACTGAGTTGTTTTCAAACAGAAGCATTCAAGCACCAGGGTGTTATTGTTTATCATTCTCTCTTTGCTTATTTCTTCCTGTTGGAAGACATCCTCTGGTTTAATTCATGTGTGTGCACCCACACAGGTATACACAAAGAAACCATATTAGACAGTTTTTAAATTGTCTTTTTTTCTATTAAACTAAAAGTTTTGTGAAATTTTAACTATAATGCCTTATTTGCCGTAGAGTCTTTAACTTCTAGTTCTTTGTCTGACAGAAGCAAACATTAATAAATTAAAAGGGTAGTCAACTGAATAAGAATGTGTAATCATCTACTAAGAGTAAATGATACAACAGTAGAATGAAAGTCAACAGGAGCAACATCATTTGGGACATTATGAAGTCTTCATTGCAATACCATGACTTACTTTACCATTTAATAATGTATAACTAAAGAGGAAAACAACTGAAGAGTACCATTATGACAGAAATAACTTTCTTTTATGTCAATTTCTAAGTGAAAATATTTTTAAAAGTTGTGTATTAAATACAACATCAGAGATCCCAAAATATTATTTAACCAAAAGGCAGACTTTATTACTCTTATATTCTAAATTCCAATTGGGTATCCTCTGGTCAGGTGCCTTCTTTCTTTTATTTGCCAGTCTCAAGGACATTGTTTTCATTCACATTGTTCATAGAGCTTTAATTCTATGTCCTCCACACCAGAAAAAGGTGGAAAGAAAGAAAGAGAAATCATACCTGTTCTTTCTAAGAGTACATGCTAGAATTTCCTCGTGTCACTTTTCATATCTGATTGTCTAGGACTGAGTCACCTAATCACACTTAGCTGCAAGGGAAGCTGACACAGTGATCATTATTTTCAGATGACAGATAACTTTTACTTAAATGGAAAGATAACTTTTACTGAAATGGAAGGTTAAATGGAGTACTATGCCATAAAGAATGATAAGCTTGAGATATTTCTAGGTAAATGGATGCATTTTGAGATCATAATTTTAAGTGAACTAAATCAGACACACATGTTTAAATACCACATTGTTTCTCTGGTGTGAGAAACTGAAAGTGTAAATAAAGTCTAAAATGTGTTATATTGGGAAAGGGAAGAAAATGTCCAAATGGGAAAGGGAACAAGGGAGGGGAAAAGGAACAGAGGGACAAGAGAAATAAGAAATAGAAGGAAAAAATGGAAACAAAAGTTTTGTAAATAAGGAGGGGGGAGAGGGTGAAGGGGAGGGGAGGGGAATGGGAAAAAGAAGTAGCAAGATATATCACGTCCAGGTACAAATCCCCTATGATGAATGTTATCACTATGTATATCTAAAATGTACTATTAAAATAAAAGTTTTAAAAAAAGAAGATATTTGGAGAAATAATCACTCTTTCTCATGAAGGTAAATGTTTGCAATTTATTTGCTAAATACCTCATATTTATCCCCATTTAGAATATGTCTAGAGCTATCATTCATAATTTTGGGGTTACTCTTCTCAATATATTTTAATTCTCAGTTGTGCTTTTGAGAGGTAATGATGAATTCTGTCTCTTACTCAATGAAGTATGGTAGTTGCAACAATTCTAGGCTACTGTTTGCCAAGCGCAGAGCCAGGTATTTTATAATAAGAACCAGAGTTGGTGGTTTGGATCACCAATTTCTAATAGAACATGAAGGTTTCTAACATCTAAGTCATAAGGGGCTATTCTAATTCCTCAAAGAGGGCCTGGCCATGGTACTCCTTGAAAATTTTTAGTTTATTCTAACAAAGAAAGAAATAAGCAGTAGAGCTCCTCAAGTGCTAGGCTGTATGGCCGTAATAATTCTAGACCAAAGATACTTTGAGCTAGCTACACTTTAAATTCTGGACACTAGGTCATTTCATTATAAATTTAAAATTATATAAATATTACATAATACAAAAGTAAATACATTTAATGCAACTAATGAGTAATCAAAATAGACTTCGTCCAAAATACTGTAATAGAAGGAGCCAAATAATTGTACATTATCTTTATTTTTATTTTTCTTTTACTTTCAAATACCTTACTTCCAGCTTATGTCATCTCTTGCCTCCTCACTTGTCTTCTTGTTTTCACCTTATCTATATGCTATTCCTTGCCTCTGAAATCTTCAGTGTAACAGCGAAAGTACTTATAAAAGTCTTTTTAAAAAGTGCATCTCACAAGGTCACAATACAGACCTTTACTATTCTCTGATCTTTTTTCTACACTCTTCTTTCACATAATACTTTGCAGGTATATGACTTATTCTTTTTGAGGTACAGTAAGAATATTTCACACAAAGTTCATTATATATGTTGTTCCTTCTGCTTGGGACACTTTTCAGAAATCCTTTTTCACTTTTTAAAATTTCTGCTTAAATGTCAGTGTATAAATTAGGGATTACTGACAACTACTCTTTGTAAAGATTGACACTGGCCGTCTCCACACTCCTCTTATATGCCACATTCTGGTTTGATGGTTTCCACATCGCATATCACAACATGATATATCTAATTGTTTGGTGATTATCTATCCCCAGTAGTATGTAAAGCACATGAAGAAAAGGAATTTCTTTTGTTCAGCATTGTCTCCTTAACACCAAGAACATAGCTGGCATTCAGGAGGCTGTCTTTATATTTGTTAAACTAATAAATGAATGAATCTATCTCATTTGAAAACCACCAATTTTAATTGTGTCATAATAAATTGTGGCTATCAAGTTTTCACTTTAATTTTGACACTCAATTGAATATCTATATGGAAATGAGTTTTATAAAAATTGTGCATTTTTTCCACTTAGTTTTCATCTGTCACCTTATGTCCGACACTTCAGGCTTTTCAGGCTTATGTGATTTTGAACAGCATATGGTAAAACAAATGAGCACGGGTTTGACACAATCTGACCTTTAAATGACAATGAGTGTGAAAGGGCAGAATGAATGTGGCCTTGTCAGACTCTTATGAGAATAGAAAATTTCTAGCAGCCCCAGAGAAGGTCAGAAAAAGTGTACCATAAATGGAATGAGGAAGCAACTTAAGGTTTTTTATTGAATGAAGGTGACAGACAGGTCTCTCAAAGAATATCTAATGAGGATAAGCCAAGTTATTCAAACTGAACAGTGGCCAAGAGGTTGTGTGATTTAGCTCACATTTTCAAGCAAGCATGATCATTACTGATAAATAGTATACTTTAAAGGTGACAAATAATCATATTATAAGAATTCAGTGTATCAAAAGGTATAAAGTGAGAAATCTTTTTTATCTACTTTAACTCTCTGATTCACTTCCTCAAAGTATTTATTGATACTAATTTTTTTTGTGTATGTGCTGGGGATCAAACTCAATGTCTTGTGCATACGAGGCCAGCACTCTAACCACTGAGCTAAATTCCCAGCCCCTATTGATACTAATTTGTTTTATGAATTTCTATTTTTTTGTTAGTGTATGTTTGTGAGAATTATGATCATTTTTTCTCCCCTTCACACCCCCTACCCTCTCCCTCCTTCCTCCACAGTCTGGATTATATTTCAACTAAAACTTTTTTGGCCTAGGTGTGCGGCTCAATGGTAGAGTGCTTGCCTAGCATGTACAAGGCCTGGGGTTCAATCCCAGGAACAGACAGACAGACAGACAGAAAGAAAGAAAGGCCTTCCTTCCTATTTAAAAAATTTCTTAACTCTGCAAGATTTCAAGCAAGCAAGAACTCTATAGGAAAATATAGGAAAATAGAACAGACACTAGTAAATATACCAAACAGATTATATGAACATTAACATTTGTTCAGAATGTTTATGTATACGTTAGAAAAATTAAATATTACAAATGCAGTTGAAATGACTAATGCACTTCTATCCTAATGTAAATCTTATACCAGGACTAATGTGCATCTTTCATAAAATTGTGTTTTATACTCACATAGTATACATCCATAGCAATATAATATATTGTCTTGCTTTTTGGATTTACCTAAGTCCTAAAATAATGTACATATTCTTTTGCAACTTGCCTTTTCACTTGAGATCACAAATTTTAAAATGCATACATATTGACACATATCTTTAGTCCATTCATTTTTAACTAATCACTATGCAATTCCTTGTTTATGAATGTACTCTAACTTATAAATCTGGCTTTTAGATCTTAAATTGATTGTTTAGACATTTTTGCTTAATTAATTTTACTACGATAGTGTCTTAGTTTGCTTAGGCTGCTATAATAAAGTCCCATAGACTGGGTGGCTTAAAGAACTCTTATTTAGTTTATTTTCTCACTGTTCTGGAGCACGGAAGTCGAGGTCAGTGTGCCAGCACAATTAGGCTCTTAGTGAAAGCTCTCTTCTTGGTTGCCAACAACTGCCTTCTTACTGTATCTGCACCTAGTGGTGGGGAGTGGGATCACTAGTCTTCTTCTTAAAAGGACACTAATCCCATTATGGGTTGCCATCCACATGAGCGAATATAAATTTAAAAGGCCCCTCCTCCAAATACCACCACATTGAATGTTAAAATTTCAATACAAGAAGTTTGCAGAAACAACATTCAGTCCATAGCAGAGCGAATAAGATATTGTACGCTAATAGTGTTTGTCAGTTGGTTCTTGATGGTACATAGAAATTCTATAGAATGCTACTTGATATCGTAATAATAATGGTGCTGAATTAATTTTCTCTAATATTTGTGTAATTTAATGGATTTTTTTCATATAAATAGTCATATAAACCGTGAGTGAAGACAATCACAGTTATTTTTTTTACTACCTTTTTTTTTTTTTTTTTACATCAATTAGGACTGTTTGTGTGATACTGGTTGGAAGATATGGTGATATAATAACTACTTGTTTTTATTCAACCATACAGGTTTTCACTGCTTCTTTTTTTTTTTTTTTTTTTTTTTTTTTTTTTGTGCCCGGGGATCAAAGTCAGGGCTTTGTGTGCTTACTAGGCAAGCGCTCTAACCACTGAGCTAAATCCCCAACCCTGTTTTCACTGCTTCTAAGTGTAATGTCCTAATGAAACGCTTATTTATTTTCTACCATATTCAATGTTTTTGATGTAACCTCTCTCTTTTCTTCTAGATTTCCCTGAATGTCTTTATCTTTGATGATTCACAACTTCCATAGATCTGGGTTCTTTCATGTTGTTGTTGTTGTTGTTGTTGTTTTCTATAACTTTTCATTATGACAAATGGTGTTTCACTAGTCTTAAAATGATTCTGTTCTATTGCATTTCTGAGTAGGCTAATTCTATTATTCAATCATTTCTTGATATGATTTGCAATAGCTTTCTTAAATTCTACTGCTCCCACTGGCAAATACACTAACCTATCTTCATCTAAACCCATTTTTGCTATTTCTCTTCTAATAATCTTCAGTACTGAGATTTTGTGGGCTTTCAAAATCTTACTACCTAAATTGCCTGTCTTGTTATTTTCTCTTCTCTTTACTTCTCACAAGATTTTTTTCTTTATCTTATATTATCCTAGCCAGCATTTAAGCACATGAAAACAACCTTGAAACCACACGAACACACAATTAATTCTTTTTCTCTGTTTTCAGTGAGAGCTCTTGGAAGAGATTTCTATACTACTCAAGGCCACTTCTTATCTGTCTCTTCCTTGAGCCCACTTAGGAAATGGTCCTAAACCATGTAGACAAAAGGTGACCATATATCCAGGCTGCTTTATAAGATTCTAAACTTTGAGGATTTCTTGGGTCATTTTCTAGTCTTTCTACTTTTTTTAGCCATGCCTTTTTTTTTTTTTTTTTTTTTTCCTGACAGGGGTCTGTGTAGTTCAGACTGGCTTTGAACTCACTATGTAGTTGTAGCTGGCCTCAAACTTGCAGTGATCCTCCTACTTTAGCTTCCAATGCTGGGATTGCAGGTGTGCACCACTATGCCTGGCGTTAACTCCACTTTTAAAAAGAGTATCTTTGTAGTGTTATTAAAATCTGCCTCACATGGAGTTCCCTCCAGTGTTTCCCTGCATACTGTTGCATATTTATTTTTTATATTAACTTTATAACCAGTTTTTCTAGCTCAAAATAAAACAAGTACTTACAGATAACTGGTATTTATATTGCATTTATGTTAAATCCGTATACTTAATATAGAGAAAACAACTTCTTTTTCAATTGGAATGATTTTATTCAATTAAAAGAGACGTTTTTCATTGTTCGAATCTATTTTGGTGGCTTTGAGGAATTTTTTTTTGTGTGTGCTGGGGATCGAACTCAGGGCTTTGTGCTTGCAAGGCAAACACTCTAACCACTGAGCTAAATCCCCAGCCTCTTTGAGGAGTTTTAAAAATTGCTTCTTGTGGATTTTACACAGTTCTTAAGATTACTTGTAAATATTTTATCTTTACTATGTTAGTCAATATAGCTTTTTCTCTTCCACTGTATCTTCTACATTTTTGTTTGAAAAAAAATAAGAACTATCGAATTTTGGATATTAATTTTATATTCTGTTACTGTGCTAATTTTTATTATGGATTCTTGCAAGAATAAATGCTAAATCTTCAGCTAATAGAAATTGTTTTGCTTCTTTTTTGTCTTTGAAAGTTTTTATGCCTAGATTTACTTATCTGATTATAACTGCACCACAATGTTAAGCAGCAGAGGGACGCATGGATGCCCTGGCTTTCCTCCTAATTCTGATGGGGAGGCCATAGCTTTCTACCACCCTGCAGAAATCTTTACCACAGTAGGGGCTAACTAATTGGCTTTGAGCAGGTAATCTGCCTAGAGATGCTTCATTTCAGATATATATATCAAACAAATGGATATAATGCTTACAAGGAACTTCATGAAACCATCCTTTCAAGATCTGTTAATAAAAACTGCATGCCCCATCATTTCATATTCTTTTTCTATAGTGTTAATATCCTGAACAGATTATATAGTATAAAATATCCCATGTTTAAAATAGCTTAATATTAGTAAAAGGAAACTTTTTAGCAAAGGGAAATCTGTAGCAATACCTTTCACTGGAAAATTCTTTTCTATCTCTTAAAACTTAAAGTTGTTAATTCAACAAAAAATCATTCCCACAGGATAAAGCTTCATTAAATAAAAAATTATACCCATTATGATTTCTACTATATGGGTATTAACACTTTTAAAGTCTTTATTAAAGCACTTTGCTGCTTTGAAAGGCCTACGTTAAAAACTCTAGAGTGTATTTTCCATTTTAATTTTATTCATTTTTAATCCTTGTTACTTGCATAATGATTTATAGAGCAAGACATGGCCACAGTTTCTTGATGATTTAACAAAGCCCAATACCACGCGTTTTTTGAGAAAACTTTCCATGTCTAGCACAAGAAAGAGCTGAGATCAGAATAAGAAAAAACACTGTAAAGAGAGCAGAGACCACCGCTGACACGAGGCTGCTGATGTGCGCTCTGTTCTGCACCTGCGAATCTCTTTTCTTCTCGGAGGGGACCCGGATGTACAACATGAAGAAGCACGCCCTTTGGAAATGTCAACGAATCCAGGTAAGGTCGATATAGCCCTTTAAATCTGTTCCTCCGATCTCTCAGGAGCTGAACATTTTGAAAATATGGGTGGGTGAGAAATTCGATGTGGACGGCACGATCTTCTGTTATAGGTTATATGAAATTACCGAGGCAGGGCAAACCATGCAGAAAATACCTGTCACATTTACACTGAAGCACACAGTTCTCTTATATGCATATTGATAAAGCAAGGGCACACTCAACACCAAGAAAAGATGAAAACTCTTCAATATTAGAAAGGTACCAGTGAAGACAGCTAGGTGGTTGGAATATTTAAAATAGTATGCTTAGCCATGAAGAGATGGCACATCTTCTACAAAAGTTAAGTATTTTAGTGACCCAAGGCCTAACTTATATCTGACAAAAATGAAATATACCGAAGTTACGAGACTATCACTTTTTGCCGCAGCAAAATTTTACATCTAGGGAAAGGGTTTCCAGACTACAGAGGTTTGTGTTTATTTATTTATTTATTTGAAAGTAATAGCACAATTGACAAATTCTGAAGAACTGCAGAAATTCTAAATCAGGAATTTGAAATTTTACAATTTAAGCATCCTCCATAAATTATTTAATAATGGTAAAAAACTTGAAAAATTTACTCAAAGGCCACTTCATGCATGACATGAATGACATTGTGCTTTAGATGTTTTAGAATCATTAACACATCTAACATGTTATTACTTTAAATAGTGAAATAATAATTTATTAGTACCATTTATAATTTTAAAAGTATTTTCACTTTTATTAATTTAAGACATATTCTAAACCTACCATCCAGGGCTGTCCCTGTGAAGAAACAGAAACATCTCCCTTGTGTTTGAGATCAACTTAATTCCACAAATGCAGTGCTTAGTATTTTAACATGCGCCATTCATTCTAAAGGGTGTATGGAACTATATGTTTAAAGTATATGACAATAGGAATAGCTGAATGCACAATTTCCAAAGTAAGAGGAACAGTAAAGGCACAATTGAAGATTCTAGGTCTTCCTCCCAATGGTACCATAGTCCCTCTCTGCCAGAGTTCACTAATGATAATAAGTGTTGATATTCTGCCCCAAAAAGGGCCCTTGTAGATGTATCTAAGAGAGTTCCATGGTCAGATAGAACTGGGAAATTAATATGCAAACAGGTTTTAAGGGAGAGTTTGTTTGCCGTGGGAATTCACAAAGACTTATGCTAAAGAGCATTTGACTCTACATAGACATTTATTTTCTGCTAACTTACTGTGGGATATATTTTATGAAATAC
This sequence comes from Hystrix cristata, assembly GCA_004026905.1. Lineage (NCBI taxonomy): Eukaryota > Metazoa > Chordata > Mammalia > Rodentia > Hystricidae > Hystrix > Hystrix cristata. Next base: position 130,057 of record PVJO010001128.1, read on the forward strand.
TGATTTAGGTATTTCATTAAACTTTTCAGCAATTCATACTGAACAAAAGATCAGATGAATACATTTCTTTCTAAGACATAAAGAACTTTCAATGGTAGCTGATTGGATGAATAAGCTGGAAGAGTGTATTAGCTTTCTAGTCACTGGGCCACAGTACTTGACACTCACAACTTAAAGAAGGAAAGATATATACATATCCAAATAGTTTATTCTTATATATATCTTCTTGTATACAGCAGCTTTTCTCAAACATATAAAAATAATTCCAAATTATAATTTTTTATTGCAAAGGCAATCTTTGAAGATCTATGTAAACAATTTAAAATATTCAAATCCTTGCAAAAAGACTCCATTTCCCCATGATTCTTCTTCTTCTTCTTCTTCTTCTTCTTCTTTTTTTTTTTTTTTTGTTTGTTTTTTAGACAGGGTCTTGCTGTGTAGTCCAGACTTATCTTGAACTCCCTAAGGAGCCCAGGCTGGCCTCGAACTTGAGGCAGTTTTCCTGCCTCCGCCTCCCGAGTGCTGGGATTACAGGCATGTGCCACCATGCCTGGCTCCCCCATGATTCTTGATGGCAGTGAAAATCAGTGAAGAGTCTACAGATTTTGGAGCCAGAAATCCTGGTTTCTGTTGTTAGTTCTACTGAATATTAACCATATGACCTTAGGGTAATTTTTTTATCTTATTTTCTACCTACAAAATTCCATAATAATGCTATCAATTAAGTAATAGGTGCCTCTCAGTGTTTGGGATAGTGCTAACATGCTCACAAGTACTCAGTAAGGGCCCTTTATATTGATCACTATCATTATTAGAGAGTATCCCCTAAAAATCAAGACAGTGAAAACCTTTTCCTTGACAGTCCATTTTTGATCACAATGGATTCAAAATTATTGGGCAAGAACCATGAACCTTGCACAACACACTCCATTGATTTCATTATCCCAGAAGCAGAACATTTCTCCCTTAGAAACACATCCCTATTGGGCTCCTCAGGTCTTCTAAAGCTTCTAGTTTCTTATCTATCTGTTTAAAAGCTAAAACAAGCATTATATTTTAAAATCTCATGAGGGAATAAAGCATTCAGTTCCCTGCCATATTCTGGTTCTCCAGGTCATCAAAAAGAATCCACGTGTGGACAAAAGTGTTGTCTGGTCATCTAATGTTTACTGCCGCTACTCTACCTGCAAGGTCCTCGAAGAAAAGGGACCATGAAGCTTGGAATGGGTTCATTCCAGCACACAGGTCTTCATTTTGAGGACCTTTGGAGACACTTTTTTTTCTGATAATATTAGAAATAAATGTGCATTGTCCTATCAGTTGGTATAGAGTTGATTTTAAGAAAGTTTAAAATATGTGACTTGCCTGAGTTTTCTTCATGAGTTGTCAGTTAAACAGCTTGTAGGCAAAGTTGTGGTCCGCTATGGCAGATGTAGAAATTTTGGTTAGTCGCATTTGTACATTTGTGGGCTGATTTTCATGGATTTTTTTGTTTTATATTTGCATAACTATATTCGCTTTATTAAATTAATTCCATTAACTCTGTTGACTTTTTTTTTTTGGTGCCTGAGATCGAACTCAGGACCTTGCACTTGCTAGGCAAGCGCTCTACCTCTTGAGCTAAATCCCCAGACTGTTGCACATTTTTTTTCTGAGTCATCTGAAATAGTTTTTGGAACAAAGTAACTTGGTAATTCATAACATGTTTAGAGGCAATTATAAGATCACTTCATAACTTTATGTATTCATCAAAAACCTCAGGATTTGACTGATGAAAAGGCTAATTATTAAAATAAAAACATCTAGTTGATGAGGCAGATAAAATTTAAGTTATGTTGGGGAATAATGCAATTCTAATTTATAATAAAATGTGTAACATAAATATAGTGACACATTAAATTCTTAACATATCACATTAATTTTATTATGTATTAGATGCTAAAATTATTCATACAAAGATTTTTAAATTGCTTTGAAATACTGTGAGCAAAACTCATATTAATGACCTTTGAATATTACTTTCATAAAATTTAATTTCTTCAGAGCATACAAACTCTTGTCATACATCTGAAAATTTTTCTATAGAAGTTTTCTCGGGGAAAACATTCTAAATGTCAAATAGTAAAAATATGTAAGATAAATTGGACAATCTATTTGTGAAATTATTTTTCTTTTATGAAGTGATTCTTCAATTAAATCTTGTGGTGCTGGATTTTGGGTTAATATCAGGTAAAAGGTTAGAATTTGCATGTTAATGGAACATTTTATGAAAAAAAATTGAAAGTAGGGTTATATGTTTTTTTTCCTTACGCATTCTGACAAAATACTGAATTATGAAACACAAGGGAATATGCCTCATCTGATCAATACTTACATAAAATGATCATCATGGTCTTCCTCCTTGTATTATGGATTGATATTAATTTTTAAAAATGCATGATAAGTAAACCATTTAGAGAAAGGCAGTTTTTTTGTGTTGACATGTATTTGTCAAAAGAAATTATCTCTCTTCTAGGTCTAACTCTTTGAGCACTCAGAAATGACAAGCATTTGTTACATATATTCTGCTGACAATGAGGCTGTGTCATCTGAAAGACAAATGAAAAGAATCGGATTAATTTAGTTATAAAGAGATTTACATTTTGCTGTTTCCAACACGTCTCTTGGAGATGGATGAATAAGAAATGAGATAAGAAAGCCATTCAGAAGCTACCATTGCTGAGTATTGTAGAAAAATTGCTCTTGCTAGAAGATGAATCAAGCTCCTGTCAGGTAAAGCGAGGGAAAATTCTCTTGTGTTATCAACTAATCTTACTAGAGAGGGAATATTATGTGAGATGTATGATTCATTCCCTTTTCAGGAAATCAAGTGCTTTTGCCCTATACCAATCTACAAGGTTTCTGTACTTTCATTTTATTTATTTACCAGCTTAACTATCAGTCTAAGACAAACAACTATTGTCTGATCTTTGCTTTCCACTAAGTTTCTTCTGGGAGATTTTCACCACTTAAAATTAATTATGAAATCTTTTATAACAACAGTAGCACTCATATTACTGAAATTATTCGCTTGGCTCTTTTCTAAAAACATTTAAAATTTCCTGCCCGAAGTATTTAGCACTGAGCAAAATATGAGCAATCTAAATTTAAGGAACACATATTCTGTTCTTTTGCCTGCTTATAATGTTTGAAGTATATGTTTTCTGTTAATCAGAAAGTTAATTTCTTTTTCTTCACTAACCTTTATAATCAGTAGCACAAAATCTCAGAACAGTAATTTTCCGTAATTCTAATACTCTGTGGATTTTAGTAGTGTTTTTCCAACTATGACAATTGAGTCAAAATCAACTTAGCATGTAAACTTATTCCAAGAAAAATATTTAAGCAGCCTAGACATAAGGAGCCTAGAACGAACAGGCACGAGAAACAAACTGCCCATCTAAAACAGGATATTTTTCAAGTCCCACAAGAGCTATTTGGGGCAGGACTTTGAGGTCCTGAAGTTACACTCTCCAAGGGTATTTGGAAGTGTTTGGATATTGCAGTAGCTGATCCAGTAGTAGTACCTGGGTGGGGAAGATAACTGATTCAAGCGTCTTTTACTATTAAAACAGATAAAAATAATTTTGAGTATGTCATACCATTCCCTGCTTTAAACCCTAGATTGTTCACTTAGAATGAATCCATATTCCTGACAGGACTTTCTTCCCTGTTGCCTGCTCTCATTTGCCTTCCCACATATTCCCCTTTGTGAGGGCTTCTCCCTTAAACCAACTCTGTTCGAGTCGGAGCAGGTCCCTTCAGGTTTCTCTGCTATGCTAAGCGCCTGCTTTGGGTCCTTTGTACTAGCTATTCTTCCTGCTTGGAGTGTCTTGTCTTTTCAGTTTTGTTTCAGATATGGAAACGCTTAGGGTTACAAAACTTTTCATGCTTATCTTTTACTTCCTTTCCCATTTTGCAAATGATGAAATGGAATCTCAGTGAAGGTGAAATACATGTCTTCTGACATCAAGTGGCGTGTCATCCTCTAATTTTATGTTTCTTTGGCCCCAGTTTTGAACAGGTTCATGTTCTATACCTCCTCTTGGGTCAGTCTAGATATCTATAGTGTACAGCTGCCTCTGGTGCCCACCTCCCTGTGAGACACACAGACACAACCCACTCAACTCACTCCAGTGAGCTGGAGCAGATACGCTGCGGTGATCACTTCTGAGGGATGTTTGCTTGTTCTAACTCCACTTCCTAGAGCTCAAGGTAGAAAGCCAGGCTCTGTTCCCTAAATTGCTATATTCCAATGTCTGGACAACAAATCTCTGAGAGGCTCTTACTCTGCTTCTCTTTGCTCAACCATCTTCCTGGAAGTCTCCCAGGAAGTCATGCTCTGGACCTCTCAAATGAGGCCTGTGTCCTTCTGGCTTTCTGTCGCCTAGTTGAATCTTTGTACTTGCAGCTTTTCCATTGGCTCTTGTGGATACCCATCTTCTCTTGTGAAAATATGAGTAAAAACTTTTGTTTTATCATTTGTTTTTGTCGTGCTGCTTTCTCTGTGTCTCATACAACCAACACACCTACTCCTAAATTTTCTCCCAGTTAAGGGTCTCATAAAAAGTGGCTATTTTGATAGAAATAAACTGTACGCAGGTCCGGGAAAAGCTACAAGGAGCATCTGCCAGGATAAACAAGCTTCCTGTGAGAGAGACACTTGGCCACTGGTCAGGCAATCAGGCATTAGTTAAGCCATCTTTGGGACAAAAAATATAACATGGTCTTCACACTGTGAACATCTGCAAGTAAATGCCCTGGAGCCCTGTCAGAGCAGGAACATGGTTTATGGCTATTTTCCAGGGAGAAACCTCCACACCAAATTAGAAAGAAATGCGGAAAATGTCAAGGGTCTTCCCACAATATCCCTTACAATTTCTTAATGCCAAGGCATTCTAAACATCATATTCCTTCTTGTAAATGCTTAAAACATATGTAAACATAATAAAAAATTTAAATCATGTATATGATTTTAAATGGATGTTAATGTAATATTTCCTACTGTTAAAAATCAAGGTGAATGTACAATATTGAAAAAATGTATTATTCAAATTAAGCTTACTATAAAAATTGCGTTTGCTATTGGGAAGCATTATGGCAAATTTATTAATTGAAAAAGAATTTGAGTGAGCGAAAAAGCAAAACCAATAAAATTAAATAAAATCTAACCAAATAACAAAGAAAATAAAACCTCACTAGTGTTCATTTTCAGGTCTTGAAATCAGTGCTATGATTGAAGAATGCACAATTGTTTTTAAGTTGCTTGGTTTCTTCAGTGAGATAGAGATCGTACACAATAATCTTTTAGTCATGCTAAGAAGAAAGATTGGAACAATGTGAAATTTATTTTGAAAAGGCAGAAATATAATTCTGTTAGAATGGCAAGTGCAGAGAAGTAAATCCATGAATCTCACTGGAACTTGGTGGTCCCCTTAGTGAAAGTCAGAGGTTACCTGTTGGAAGCTGAGATTTGTTCCTTGTTTTCAAAAGCAGTTTGGAGTCTCTATTATAAGGGAATTCTTAATCAATTCTCAATTTTGTTTTGGATGTGGAAAAATTTAGAATTAGGAAATATCCATGCTTGTCTATTGTTTCCTTTCTCCTAAGTGTTTCTTATATTGACTTACTTAATACGAAAAAATTGAATTAAATATAATTGAAGCAGAAAACATGTCCTAATGTGGACCAGAGACTGAAAACATGGGGCACGATGGCTGAGGCCTAGCTAACCCTAACCCTAACCCTATAGAGGCAAATGCATGAGGAGTTTTCCTTTGTTCCAGGCAAGTAGCTAGTAAGGGCCCAGATGTTCTTTGTAGAATCTTTTGTGGCCACAGTAACTATTAATCTGATTTCACTTGTACTTTCTTCACACACCACTGTTGCCCGTGACTTCTTTCCTTCTTTGATGTGATTCTAGTTAATTTTTCTTAATACAGTGACTTCTCCCTTGAGCATGAGAAAAAAATGTTGAGATCCTCTAAACAGGCATTTCATTTTGTAAATACCTAAGCAATAAGATTTGAAGGAACCTACAAACTATGGCTTAATATTCTCTCCACAGTGTACGTTGTTATTATAGAAAAGGCCCCTCTCACCAATGCCCTAAATTTCCATCTGTAGCCCCAAATATTTAAAGCATAGAGAATAAAATACTGGTTCCCTAGAATTATCACAGCCTCTTTAGTTCCATTTTCATGCTATATGATTAAATGTAACTGGAGTTAGTTAGATCATGAATGTATAATTTAAAGTGATTTGCTTATGGAAAGAAGATGCCTCATTTGTCAGTTAGGGATTGTTCATTTTATTTTAAATTTTAGCAGTTTGATGAAGACAGAGGTTTTTGTAGCCACAGATGCAATTCTAAGTAAAACATATATAAAAACGAACTTATTTTTTCCAGAGTTTAAAAAAAAAAAATCAACCTACAAGATTTTTCCTAGGTAGTGGGTTCTTTTGGAGTATAATATATTATATTTCAATGTAAGATTTCATTTCAAAGATCTGCTTTTGCTTGTCAAATCCTAGTCATGTTACATTTGAGTAGTGGTTCTCAGACTTCACTGTGCATCAGAATCAGCAAGAGAGCTTGGAAAATATTGAGTCTAAGTCTCACTCTCAGAATTTCTGAATATCTAGGTCTGAGGTGGAGTTCTAGTGATTCCATTTCCCAGACATTCTTAGGGGATACAGATGCTTCTGTTTTAGGGACTACTGTTTGAAGGGACTACTGTTTGAAAGGACTACTTCTGTTTAGGGACTACTATTCTGCTTTGGATAAGCCATTTCCTTTCATTTAGTTCCTCTCTTCTCTTTTCTCGTCTCTTTCTCCCCTCCTCTTCCTTCTTCCCCCTCCCTTCCCTTCCCCTCCTTTCTCTCCTCACTCCACTATGCCCTCTTCCCCTTCCTCCTCTACCTCCTCCTTCCTCTTCTTCTTCTTTCTCATCCTCTTCTTCTTCCTTCTCCTCCTCCTCTTCTTCTTCTTCTTCTCTCTCTCTCTCTCTCTCTCTCTCTCTCTCTCTCTCTCTCTCTGGGGGATTGAACCTAGGGCCTTCACACTGAGCTATATCTCTAGTTGTTTTTAAATATTTATACTGTGACAGAGTCTCATTCTGTCACTCTGTTGCTCAGGCTGGGCTCAAACATGAGATCCTCCTGCTTCATCCTCCAAGAGTACTAGGATTACAGGTATGTGCCACCATGCCCAGCCTGCAATTTAATTTCTTGTTATTCTTCTATCTCATCTATGAAATAGCAAAGTTGAATTAAATGATCACACAAGCGTGTAATGACATTTATGTGTCAAGTATGCTAAGCAAGCTCTTTGTCCTTGAAAAGATTACGGAGGAGAAAATTACTAATCCTGTCTGTGATAGAAGAATCTGGGGACACTTTATGGGGACAATAAACCCAAAACCAATGAAGTATATTGTTAAAATTAAAACCTATAGAAATACCTGGGGACATAGGTAGAGCTTATGCATCTATATCTATAGCTATATATCTATAATCCTGGATTCAACCCCCCAGAAACACACACACACACACACACACACACACACTCTTATCTCTTGGCCTCCATTCTCACCCTTACTCCACTTCACAATTCCCGCATCACAGACATAACAACGGAACAGTTTCATGTGAAATTTGTCAAAATTTTGCCATATTCTCTAGCTTTCTGGATCAAATCAGTAAATATCCAAATAAAATGACCCAAGCTTTATAGCTCAAATACTATTTGAGGAAATACTTTCCAATATTTCCCAGAATTCCCTATTGTGTAAAAGATGTTTTACTGTCACTTCTAGCTACAGATTCATAAATTTGGTTCCATTCTTATCCTACACTCTTAGTTCCTAATCCTTTTAGATGCTATTCTTTGTTCTGCATTGCATAATGCACAGGATCTTAACACCTCCCTCCCACAGAACATGACATATCCACAGCTGTTGCATATAATAGATTTATGCTAAAATTTTTGGTTCACTGAGGGTAATTCACACAGCATTTATCTCTCGTCCCAAAATTCCCATTGGTTATTTACAAATACTTAAACTTGTATTACCATTTATTTTAAGTATTTATTTATATTTAATTTTACATTAATATTATTATTTTATGATTCAATGTGTATATCATGTGTTGCAGTGGGCATAATGGGCATACTAAATGCATCCATCTGGCTGATAATCTTAACTGGGGCTTATTTGTGGAGTAAGGCTTATAAGAAACCTGAAAAATCATGCTAGGGCTTACTTTTGGGTAGGTCTTATTTTGGGGGAAATATGAATATGTACCAAACTTTATTTGGATCTAAAACACATTTTAACTCTTTATATTTCTTCCTTCTTAGCTTTCTTGCTTAATCTACAGAAATATTTGAAATTTAAAACCACTTAAATTAAATGTGTATTAGAAATTAACTTCCTAATAAATATCACATGATAGTTATGAACCTAAGAGGAAGATTCTTACACTCTCTTCCCTGGGGTCATGTACTAAGTAGTGGATGGAATAAAAGAATGGACTGTTTCTGTGTTATTAATTATGTAACAGCAGTGTGACCTTGGAAATAACCAATCTGTAGATTTTCTCATCCTCATCTGCCAAAGAAGGTGAAGTCCTTGATTTGATAATTCTCTTTGACAGTCTGCTCAGTGGTGTGTATGCATATGTTTCTGCCTCTGTGTGTATGTTTGTGTGTGTGTGTTTGTATGCATGTGTGTCTACATTTGTCTGCATAAGCAGATGTGACAAAATCACAGATTACAGTGCAAAGCAATTTCACTCGAAGTTGTTCCTATTGTCCTCATTTCTATCTAAGCATTTATTACAACTATATGATAAAGTTTATAAAGAGAAATGAAAGGAATATAATTCTGGAGACTCAGATTTACATTTACTTTAAATTCATATCCCAAGTGTCAACGCTGTATAGGTATTTTACTATGTGGCATCACTGAATTTCACAGAAACCCCAAAAGAAAGATTCCTGATCTCACTTTTATTAAGGAAACAATTTGAGAGACATCAAGTAACTTGACCATGGTCACATAATTAAGTGGTAGAGAAAATGGAAGGATGGGAACAAAAGATGATGGATAAGAAAGGTGTCACGAGAAAGTCAAAGTAGTGAAGAGGAAATAAAAGAAGCAAGTCAGAGTAACCTTGTCAGGTTTTTAATTAAAGTCTGGTTAGTTGGAAAATTTAATACATCAAAAGGAGAGTGCCCCTGTGGTCTGCAGCTTCCCAGTGCTAACAAAAAATCAATCAGTTCTAGTTAGCACATAATAATGGAAAGAAAATTGGACAAGAAAGGGCAAAAACAAGAGAGGCTATTAATCTGGTCTTGGTTCTACATTTATTAAGCATCTTCACTGATTCTTACTAAGTTTTAATATGCCTGGCACTATCTTCTGTTCTTATATACTAACTCATTTAGTCCCACTAGCAACCATTTGAGCTAGTTAACGCTTATCATGAGCCTTACTTCACATGTGAGTAAGATAAGCACAGAGAGCTTTGTTAATGTGTTTATGGTTACACTGTCAATAACGAATGGACTTGGATGCAAATTCGAACCTCTCTCTAGAAGTGCACTGTGCAGGATGCCTGCCCTTTTCTTCCTGTGCCTAATAAGCTCTTAAAACAGGCTTAGTTAAGATATGCTGTAGGTGTAAAACAGACACAGGATTTTGAAGACTTTGTATGAATAAAAAATTTATAACTATTGTTCATATATTAAAACAATCACATTTTGTGTACATTAGGTTGAATATGGTATAATATTAAAATTTATTGTACCTGTTTACAATGAAAAAATGTGGCTACTTTAACTTAAGAATTATATCTGCATCTGACATGCTATTTCTTTGGACTGTGCTGCTGTAGAGCACAAATAAAGATGTCTTTATCACCATGCAATACTCCTTTCTGTTATCTGGGTGTAACAGAATATATCAGTCTATATTTCTGTTACTGCTTTAGTCCACTGAGTAAACTCCCATATGCTCCAGGTAGAAGTGAGATGGAGAACACATTTAGTTATGCAAATGTGAGGCACCTGGGTCCTCTGAGTTAGAACTTGTTTAAAAACAGAATGGTTTGGCAAAAGCTGCTCAATTGAGAAACAGAGTTAGCAACTGGATACAGAGTTAATACATTTTCACAAGGTGCTCAAGGCATTATGAAGGGAAAGAAACCAATATTCCAACTGCATCACTCCAGAAGTCTAAGTGAGGGAGTTAGTTGGAAGGAAAACATAGATTACAGCCAGAAGTAGAGAGAGTAATTAATCCCAGAATCTAAATGTCTTTGAGGACAGGAAATCTATTCTCATGGAAAGACCTGAAATTTTGTGTAAGATGATTGCTTTTGGCAACAGGCTATTGCTGGAGCTAAGACACAAACAACGTTGAAAGTCCCTGAGAGATAATGGATAAGGAAGCAAACATAAATAAATAAAGCCATACTTTTTGGTCCCCATTGTAGAAGCCACTGCAATATCAGTGGGGAAATGGAGGAGAGAGGCATCACTCCAAGTAAGATGCATTTGTTTAGTACTTATTCCTCAAGAACAATATTATAGTACAGCAGGAGGAAGCAAGGAGAACAGTGAAGCAATCAGACTCGAGTTCTCTCCTCCACTTTTAGGCTCAGTCCCTGAGACTTCTGGTTATTTTTTGCAGGGGAGGCCCCAGCTGGTGTTTTGATCACCTCCTGTTCACCTTCTTGGTAAAGGAAGGATTTCCAGCCCTACAGCCCTACATAGTGTGGAACGGCTGAACACACAATGCACGGCCTGGGAGGCTGACACAGAGAGCAGTTTATTAGTCACATACACTCACCATCCAGGGGAGGCGAACACCACACACCATAGAGGACCACGTGTGGATCGCACTCAGGAGCAATATGAATACACAGCCGCTGTGGGAGGAGGCTTTGGAGTGAGGGGAGGTGCCCCCTGACTCCTGTAGGAAGATGTGATTGGTTTGTTTGAGTAATTTCTAACGCTAGCAGGGAAATGAAACCAGCTAAGTTGAGGATCAGGTGGAGTGCAGTTGGTCTGTCTGAGAAAGGCACTGGCCTTTTCCGTTGGGTGTGGAACTTATCTGGGCTGATCAGGAGATGCACAGGACTTTGGGAACCAGTGAGTCTTAAAGATGTCATGGGATTCTTAACTTTACGGTGCAGCCAGAAATTTGGGGGATTGCTATGATTGCCCATGTAAACGCCCAAAGAATTAATTGGAAAATTCATGAAGTGTGGTTTTAGTTTTACACTTGAACATCCTTAGGAGAAATAGCTTACATTTCCATAGTATGATGTGATTTTACATTTTACTCTAGAGTATGTGAAAGTCCTTCAGAAACTAGAATGTGCTGAACAAATTGTATTTTTGTGAAAAAACATGTTAGAATACCATTTTGGCGACTTTTCCTTGGAGTTGTTGAAGCTTGAAATGGTATTTCAGAATCTTATTTTCAAATAAAAATTAATTTCAGATGCTGTATAGAAAACACATGTTCTTTGGCTGGGAATGTATCTCAGTGGTAGAGCACTTGTCTAGCAAGTGCAAGGCTTGGATTCTAAACCAGAATTCCAGACAGCAAAAGAGAGGAGAGAGAGGGAGAAGAATCCTAGTCTATAACAGTGGAGGTAAATATATCAAAGAAAATATTTATGCACATTTACATAGTTATCTTCCTGATTTTCTTTGGGATCATTTGGTTCCTACAAAAACTCACTCAAATTGGTTTATCTACAGGGATCTGGTGCTGGGGATCAAACTCAGGGCCTTGTGCTTGCTAAGCAAGCACTGTAACCACTGAACTAAATCCCTAGCCACAGAGATCCTTATATTGGAGAGAAACAAGGGTATTTTATAAAATTGATATGAACACGTATGCTGAAATCCAATGAAGGAATGGAGTCAGGAGTTTATATTTAAGCTTCTGATGGAAGCTTAAATTTCAATTTAGCCGAAATTGAAAATGAAAGGGGAAAATTAGGGAAGACTTATTTCCTAAGTGATTACTCCTACTATAATTTATGCTCTCCTTTCCTAGCAATAAAGCTTAGTTATTTACTTAATTGTTCTAAATGAAAAACTGTCTAGAGTTGAAAGTCCGTGAGAGCAAGAATAACTCTCATCTTTTCATGCCTATAGCAGTGAAACTACGCCAGCAGTGTGGGACCAGGCAGAGGACAGATGTATGGCATGCTGCTTGCTATTTTTATTATTAGAATTATGGAATTTCTTGTAGGCATTCATTTAATAATTTTCTGTTCTATTTTATTAGAAATTATACCATATTTAATTGTTTGGGAATAGACTGAGATATTCTAATAGAAACCTGAGAGTTTATGGCTTAAACAGGATCTATGTTTACTTCTGTCTTTGACGAAGGGGGAAGTGCAGGGAGGACACCCAGAGATACTCTGGACCTGGGTGGTTCTATAGTTTGCAACAAGTTGCATCTGTCACTCAGTCCAACTCGGCTGCTCACATTGTCACAAATTCTCAGCTAGCAGGAAAGGAAAAAGTAAATCATAGTATCAGAATCTTCCTTTAAGAAGAAAGGAAGATGTATGGAAGTCACATACATCTCTTCTCATCCTTTTAAACCAAACTTAGTATGTGGCCATGTTTAGCTTCACAAAAGGTTGGGAAATTTGCCCTCTCTGGGAGTTCTGTTAGTATTCCTGGGTGAGGGAAAGAAGGGCCACTGAAAGACAGTACGAACATACATACCAATTTAGCTTCCTCATATTGTTAATGCATAGACAAAGCTGTTCTAACATATGTATCTATATATCTCTAACATTTTTCATGAAACAGCAATTGACACGAATTTTGAGGATAATTGAAAGCAGAAAAGGATAAACAAAAAAGAATCCAAGGGTAGCTAAATGATGCGATGTGATTTAGTTACATCTTTTGTTTGTATATTATAGCACAGCATTAAAAGCATTGTCAACATATGCTTATGAACTGCTAACTCTAGCCCAATACTTGATGTCAGGAAATAGTGAAAAAAGAGAACTGACATAGTGTCACCTTCAAGAAATGACTTTTTTTATTTTGCTTTTTGAGTAGAGAAGTCTAAACAGGCACACTTACTGCTATTCATGGTGAAAAAACTGACAGTAACAGGTGAATATCTTTAGAACCCAGCCTTCCTGACTCCTAGTACACGGGGTTTTTCTTTACATTGTGCTGCTACAGATGAGTAGCATCACTTGCCTGTATATACATGTACCACATGTTTCACCTCAAGGTCAATGAAATGGAGGGTATTGGTCAGTTTTCCCATTGCTGGAACAAAGTACCTCACACTCATTACCTAGAGGAGAAAAGGTTTATTTGACTCACGGTTTCAGAGGTTTTAGTCCATGGTCAGCTAGCTCCAAGGCAGAAACATCATGGCAGAAAAGTATGGCAGAGGAAAGCTGCTCACCTCATGGCATCTAGGAAGCAGAATGCAGGACAAGAGCCCAGAGTGAAAGGCACAGGGGACCCGATATACCGTGGTCTCAAAAGTTACTCTACCATGACTCTCCTAGACATTCCCAGAAGTATGCCTTACTAATTGCCTAGGTCTCGCTCAAGTCAATCAAACTGACATTCAAGATTAACTGTCACACAGAAACAATCAGTTATAGTTTATTTTGATAGTATATACAGAACTGAAAGTTCTAAGAAAAAGCCAGTAGAAAAGTTGAGCTTCCCCAGTGCTATGGTCTGAATGTGTCCCCCAAAATTCATGAATGGAAACCTATTCGTAAAAGTGTTTGTATTAAGAGGTGGGGAATTTTGGAAGTTGACCAGGTAATGAGGATATGGCCCTCGTGAGTGGGATTAGTGCCCTTACCAAAAAGTCCAGAGAGATCTCTTGTTCTTTCTGCCATGTGGGGAGATAGCTGGAAGGCATCAGTGATGAACCAGGAAATAGGCCTTTACCAGACACTACGTTTAAATCTTGTGTTGTTTTTTTTTTTTTTTCCCCAAGGAAGGGGTGTGGCAGATCAAATTCAGGGCCTAGCGCTTGCTAGGCAAGTGCTCTTCTCTGTTGGTGCCCTGACCTTTGTTTTCATGGCCTCCAGAACCATTAGAAATATATTTGTTTGTAAAAAACAATATATATATATATATATATTTGTTTGTATCTCATCCATTCTATACTATCTTGCTATAGCAGCCCAAATGTAGGCACTTATAGAAAATGGCTTTTCATATTGTCACTACCCACCAAATATGGCCCATGGATGATTACTCTTGTTAAAACAACAGTTCCAATTTTGATAAAATAATGAAAATGAAAGACAAACTGGATACAACTAGGAGTTCCATGTTACAATGCTTACTGTCAAACACAAGGGCTATAACTATGGCTAGCATTAAATGATGGCTCCCAGGGAGTAAATCTATGTATTTAAATCCTGAAAATGTCTCCAATCCTATAAAATTATAGCCATCCATAAAATAAAGCCAGGGATACAGTGTGGGGAATGCATTATTACACAATTTTCATGTAGTATGAACCTAGAGTAAATGATATTGCCTGCTACACATACAGGCTCTATGATACCCCCACACAAACCTGCATACACATATTGGGTCAGCTTTTGCTTGTAGGGCCATGAACTAAATAACATGAAAATAATCAAATACAAGAGAAAACGATGCAGGGAAGCAGTGCCAGAGAGGAAGGGGAGAGGCCTCAGGTGTAAACTCTAAGGTCATGCTGCCATGTCCTGCACAGACACACCCAGAAGTATGCTTCGCTAATCCTTTGGGTGGTTTTGATCTGACCTAGTTGACACAATCAAGTTTAACTACCACAAACTTCAAATGCTCCATGGCAATGTGTGTAGACATTTGAGAATTCAATGTGCAAACATATGGCGATTTGTTAGCTTTCCCCTACCACTAAAGCTGGCATGGCCCTCGGAAACATGGGCCGATAAAATAAAACAATCTCTTCTAGAGTATAGACAGATTCAATCGTTGAGAAAATACCTCACTGTCTTATTGCTTGTGTGGGACAACTTGGAGAACTGTTACAGTGTTAGAGGTCAACGGCTAGACTGAGTCACAGCTTCCTCTTTTGAATAGCTGCACATTTATTCATTCTGGCTTTTGTTTGTTTTTGTGTGTGTGTGTGCTGGGGATCGAACTCAGGGCCTTGTGCTTGCAAGGTGAGTACTCTAACTACTGAGCCAAATCCCCAGCCCCCGTTCATACTGTTTTGACTTCCTTTCTTTTCTACTCTCAATTCTCCAGTCTGCTTGTGCTTCATGAGATCACCTCATAAATAAAGTCCTTGCAATCAGTTTGCTTCTGGGGAACCAAAAAATTTTTTTCCTCAAAGTTTTAAAATAAATTATACAGAATGCACTAGATAATACTTAGTATTAACTAGTGTTTATTAATGAGTATTTATTATGTGCAAGGTATGAATCATTTATGTTCACACTCCCAATTGGTGAATGTTAGTAATTATTGTGATTTTGCGGAGTATATTGAGGCACAAGTTGCTTAATAAGGTTGTTCAAATTCACAGCCACTAATCATCTTGTTGTGATTACAACTCAACAACAAATCAGCTTTTTGATTAAAAAAGTCTTGCCATAATCACACTTAAATGTAACTGATTTACCATCACAATCCTTGTTGAAGATAATACTTAGGAGATTTGATTATAGTCTTTTGTCTAAATGATGTGAATGTATGCATTTATTATTTAATGTAATTGATAGTTACATTTATAATAAAAACAACTTGTACATAGTGAGGTTGCCAAATATCTGGCAAACGTGAACTGTGGAGAGATAGTTTATGTAATATTGGTTTCCAGAAAAGCATACTTGGAACATGTATTATAGGAGTTCATTGTCTCTGACTTGTTTTCCTGTAATTTTTCCATTCTATGGGTGTCAAATTTTCTTTCTTATTTTTCTTTTTCTTCTATTTCTCTTCCTCATTCTTCCTGGATTCTCTTCTTACTGATGCCCCACGCACCCTCTTTAGTCTCCTGTTTTGCTTTGTGCTTCGTAATGGTCCCCCAAAACTTTGCTTTGCTCTGTAGATTATTTGTACTTTGGGGTTCTCATGGAGGAGAAACCATTTGATGCTTATGTTTCTGTGTCTGATTTATTTCACTAAGCATTATGGTCTCAAGGTGTATTCATTTTTCTACAAATAACTCTAATTTATCTTTCATTATGGCTGAATAGTTCTCCATTTTGTATGTAATAGAAAACAGGGAAATAATTCTTTTTTAAATAGGAAGGGGATCTGTAGATGGAGAAAGGGGAGGGAGGAGGGGGCAGGGAAACAAAAAGGATTATAATGTAATATGTACACGTATCAAAGATGAATGTATTCATTATATACCACAAACATGCACTAATAATAAAAACAATAATAAATCTCCAAAGAACCTAGTTTGCTTTCTTTTCATCTCCCCTTCTCTGCTTCTTTCCCTTTCTGGCTCTCTTTTTTCTTCCCTTCCCTCCTTCCTTCCTTCCTTCCTTCCTTCCCTCCCTCCCTCCTTCCTCCCTCTCATTTTTCCTCCCTTCTTTTTTACTTTCTTACGCATTATGATTTTAATGGTTAAATTTCAGAAATTACTTTTAAAACTAAGGAAAAATTTAGACAACTATTAATCATCATTGATTCAGATTGCAAAAAGACCTGCCGTACACACAACATTTTGCTGAATGATGTGTCTGAATTTTTTTCTTTTCTTTTGCCAGGTGAATAAAAAGGAAATGCAACATTCACTTCAAGAAAATCATATAAGCACAAAATGATAAAGTAGCCAACTGTGGACAAATACTACACACTTTAAAATATTACATTTTCAGAGCCAATGGGAGAGCTGTTTTTATAAAATACCAGAAAGTTAGATGTGCACGTAAGTCAAATAAGTGTGAATAATGCAGGAGTGAAGGCAGGACAAAGGGTGTAGAAATACTTCTAGAAGAGTGAATATCTATTCCTGGAAGCTAAAGTTTAAAGTTTGGGTGAGTATATTAGTTCATGAAAACTTATTACTTGGAAATAATTCTTAACTGTAACCACTAATTTTTGAACAAAGAGATTATAAAGAAATAATTTTTCCTAGATTTAAAATAAATCTATTTCATAATTAAAATGTAACCCATCATAGAATTTCAGGACTGTAGAATCCCCATTGGCATTGCAGACCTTCCTTACACACACAGGCATTATTAAATATGTAAATGTATCATGCCTCCATGCTGAGTACAATCACTATGTATCACAAACTTATTCTAACAAAAATTTTTAAAAAAATCTTCATTGCATTCCAAAGCCACTTCTATGTCAATAAAACCAGACTTTTTTGATAAAATATAACTTTATGAGAAATTTCTATCATGAAGATATAAAATTTTATAATTAAATAGCTCTTGCAACTCAAGATTAATTTGTAGCTACAGTACATATTTTGGAAGATTGTTACTATTTATCTACCTCTCTGTTGATATTGTTTTTTGTTGCTCTAAAATGCTTTCTTGTTAACAAAATTTTATTTTTCACAATTTACAGTCTAATTGGTCACATTTTGGGGCTCACATAAGATCCAGAGTCATCCTTGTGCCTTTTCAATCTTCTTAGTTTGATTTCTTTGGTGATCAAACAAATTGTTTAAAAGACATCTTCTAACAAAAAGAGGGAAATAACCTCTTATCACATGATCCAATGTATTTAGTGTCCCAGAAACACTGATTTAGAGATTGACTGTTAGATTTCTAGTTGACATTTAGCTTAGAGAGATGTAATATACATTCACAATATGTACTATATGTGCATGTTAAAGACATATACTATGTATCTGAAACTATAGTTTGTACTGTCTGTAGGTTTTAGTTTAGAGATATAGCTGTACTTTATGTACTCTACTATTCTTGTTGTATAGTCTCCAAGTTTCCAGTGGATTTTACTCTCAGCATCTTTGCCATTCCTTGATTCATTCTCTTCTTCCCAGAACATCTTCCTTTTAAGACAATAGCATTTAAAAAAATCTGACATTACATTTAAATATGTAAAGCTGTGTTCATTTGTCATTAGGCATAATTTGTTCTAATATATTCCATAGTGTATCAGCACAATACCTCGCAAATGTTAGACACAGTGAATGGATGGTGAAGTAATAAATAAGCAAAACATTTGATGAACGGGTTATAGAGTTCAGAGTAGGTACAGTGGGGTCCTTGTGTTTACCCTGCCCCTCAGTTCCTTTTGACAGATGGTGAGTCTCTGCCCTTTTCTGGACTACACTCACCTCATTTGTAAAATAAGGGTCTGGGCCTGTGTGTCCCCCAAGGCCCCTTTCAACTCTGACTTCCTGTGAATTTATGAGATGGGGGGGTCAGAATAATGAAAGTCCAGGAAAGAGGAGAGGTTATTACTACAAGTCTTCTGGTACCCTGATAACCAAATCTTGCCTCTTGCTAGATTTCACTGGAACAAACCCCATTTCACTAAAGTGGTAACCATCATGACATGGAAAATAATTTTTCGTTGACTTACTACTTTATTTTACTTGCTTTTAGAACTTTTATGATTATAAAAGGAATGTATGTATGCATATGTACTTAGTACCTTAAATGTGAAGAAAAAAGTAATGAAGAAGGAAATAGATTATTCATAATTTTTCACCAGATACACAGCTGTTACTATTTTGGAGAATTGTCTTGATCTAGCACATTTCCTTATAGCTCTTTAAAAAGTCAAGAACACAGTATATGTATCTATTTATTGACTCATGTATTTTTTTTATCAATACAGATCAGTTAATTATAGAGATCCACATATCTTATGTGTTCATTTAAATATGGCCTGATTTCCCAATCTCAGTTAAATATCTTTGGAGACATTATCTTCCTAGACATTTTAGTGGATTAAGATGGTTGAAGTTTTGGTTTATCCAGCACCGTTTAGTTCGTTCTCCCTCCTTCTTTTGGTAATGGATACACTCTTTATGCAGAATCCATTCCAAGGGTTTATACATGCTGTTATAAGTTTGGGCACGTGACCGAGCCAGGCCCAGTCAACGTTTCATGCCTTCCAAAAGAAACTGTTCTGACTAGCACATTTAGGTATTCATCATACGGAATTTAACACATTTTCTCCTGTTTGTCATATTACGTTTATCCACTTTTCTCTAATAAACAACATAATCAGTTATTTACAAATTAATTTTCCCATATATTTGAAGAAAGAGGAAGAATAGTTTCCTCAAGAAGAACTGTAAGAATGAAGGTTCTGATATTTTTAAAGATCATATATATTATTAAAATGCTGTTAGGAAACTTGAGAGCTTGAATGGCACCGACGATAATCTTGGAGCTATGCATGAAGCTGGTGGGCTGCAACACAAACCTCTATTTTTGTCATCTATGACTATGTTTAATTAATTTTATGGGATTGTGTCTTCCTGGTCCCTGGACCAGGCAGCCCCAGGACTTGATGATCTCCATGTCATCATGGAAAGTTTATTTAATACAGACGAGAAAGCATCAAAGTCAGGAAGGCCACTTGCATGGCTTCAATCTTTTTTCCTTCCATTTTATAAACCAAAGATGCACACCTCTCCTCCAGGGTGAAGAGGCAATAATAGGAAGAAGAAATCAAAACAGAGAAGAAAAGGTTTTATATTACTGCTTCTTTGGTGATTTCTGTGTCCCTGGGCATTTAAACACTCTCCCTTGAGAACTGTTGGGGGTTCTTTGAACTCTTCCAGCAACGCGGACCTTACCACCATTGCCAAATGTTTCTCGTTTGTAGTTGCATTAATAATGGTCAGTGCTCCTTCTCATTCCTCTTTGTTCTTTCTACAACCCTGTGTGTCTTTCTTTTCGGGGGGGGGTGTGATCTATTCTGTTAAAAAAAAATGTTCCTGAAACATATATTAATAGTACATGGTGGCTAAATAATGGAATAGTATTGATATAATAGAAGCCTCAGGGGTCCTATGTGATTTAGCTTTCTAGCAATATTAATATTGTAGGCCACCAGTAACAGCAATTGAATGCGAAGTACACTAACAGAGTTTAATCTCAGCAAACTGCAGAAAGTATGCAGCTGTGGAAAGGAGGCCTGGGCACCTCCCATTCTCCCTCTGGGCCAATTTGGGCCCAATGCTCTGTTTAGGAAGTGCTTATCACAGTATTGTCTTTATTCTGTGTTCATTTTATCCTACTCTTCATAACTTAAAAGTCTCTAGCCTTCTAAAAGTAGCCTTTACATTGAACTACTTTTATTTCTAAGATAAAATCCTTCATTTTCTTTATTATGTATTTCACAAGTCCTTTGACATGTTAGAATTATTCAGCTCCTTTGGAATATGTGTATGCATGTGAATTTTCATTCTTTTTTTTTTTTCCTTTTAGCGATGGGAATTTGAGGTTGTTTAGATTTTAAGTGACATGACCTTAATACATTTATCACATAAACTCAGATTATTATTGTTGCAAAATATCTGCACTTCTATATTCTCTCTTGTAAGACCTATTTCACTTGCCAGGTACCTCTTTTTGACAGCAGGCCACAAGATGAGTTAATGTTGATTCTCTGTTGCTACTACCTGTTATTCATAAGAATGGAAGTGGTATTCTTTTCTCCATAAAAATTTGGGAGTATGACTCTAACAAATACAGAAATTTATTTTTTCACTTTGCTATGAAAAGAACTACAGTAACCTCATATGTTGCTTGTACAATTCAAGGTGTGTACAAGAGAGGAGTCCTTTGTGTTTTCCAATAAAGATACATACCAAATATTCTAAATGGTGTCTTTAAGCCCCTCTCTCTTTTTACTTGAGTTAGGAAACAGTGTAACTGACATATTCTTCATGGAGTATATATTTTGAAATTTGGTACTCCCCAGTGAATCTTCTTCAACATTCCTTTTCTCTCTCTTTCTGATCTCTTATCCCTTTTGTAATTTTCATATGAATCATTTTATTTTTATTTCATCTTGTTATACACACAAGAAACAAATATATTCCTACTTTTAATAATTCTGACATTAAAGATCAATTTCAAGTCATTGGGGATTAGTACCCTTTTTCCAAATCCTGTTTCCTATGATCAAGTTGATGGATATTTTAATTTTATGAAATATTTTTTGTGACATTTAAATTAAATTTAATATTTGATTGATACATGAAATTTGTACATATTTATGAGGTACAGTGTCATGCTATGATTCATTTTTTTATTGAGCAATAATCAAGCCAAGGAAATTAGCATATCATGTCCTTAAAATTTTATCATTTCTTTATAGCGAGTACATTCAAAATGTTCTTCTCTAATTATTTTGTTTTTTATGTTTTCTGTGGCATAGGATTTAAAAACTCTCTAATCCATTCTTGGCCAGATACTGTCTAACTTCTGTACCACTTTAGAAATTATTGGCCCTTATATATTCTGGAACTTCCGTTTTAAACTCCTGTTAAATATATTTCTATGTCTATACTCATGTATAACTATTTTGAACCATATTGCCGACAAGCTGGTAAATTAGTGCATTATATTTAACTCACAAAACATGTAAAGGCTCTATTTTCTTCCATTTTAGACTTCCTTGCATTTTAACATAAAAAGTGATTTAATTTAAACATCCAGAGTTTTAATTTATTTGAAAAAGTGTTATTGCTCTGAAAACAAATGGAGATACTTTAAATGGCTCTGTGAGTTATGGGCACATGGCTCAGTGCTGTGGAGTGGTTATAAAAGGATGTATCACATCCCTCAGAGTATACACAGTCTTTTATCACTTCGGTCAGAATAAATGTTGCTAGTAATCATGGACTGTCTTTCTAAATATTTACCATGTGATTTCACCCCCACATTTTTCTTCTTGCCAGGGCATACTTCTTCTGGAGCCCATGGTTTCAGCTCATCATTCTCAGTTTCCACAGGCATAAATGCCAAAACACACCATCGATAACAGTATATAAGCCCTGCGTGGGTTCGGAATCATTCTCTTGAGATATAAGTAACAGCAGACTACAGAGACACTGTCTGACTTAAGACTTCTTTATTCAACTCCTAAAGGATAATTTTTTTTAAAAAAGCTAAAATCATGACTCTCATGCACAATTAACCAAGCACATGTCAAAGATTTATTTGACTCACTAATGAATGAAGAATCAGTGACATTTGACAATTGGTTTGCAAGATAACTTGAAGAGTCGCACTTTTATAATCAAATAAGAAATGCCAAAGCAAATTTATAAATAGATACCAACCGACAAAACTATTGAATATATACAAGGTCACAATCGTTTGCATTCAACCGGATGTAATTTTCATGTATATAGATAGAAATTATTTACATCATTATCACATACTAAAAGTTAATGTTTTTATGTATAAATTAACAAAATAACCTAGTAAAAGGCAGAAATGTGGATTACCAGGTGGATTAGCTAGCCAGGATATCTGTCAAATTTCATAGCTTTTGCAAGTGTCTTTTTGAGAAGCATATGTCACATCTTTCTAGGCACTAATTCACATATTTGGCGGGGCTAATAAATTCTTTATATTCTACATATACACTAGTCAGAACTTTGTGCTAAGTCACAAAGAGAGAGTCACCTGATCCAGCTCTGCAGTGTGCGTTGTGTCTTGTAGTTGAGCTGGATTGTCTTGCAGATTGGACCCTCACTACACTAAGGGCTCTTGGACTCCTGGCTCACACCAGGTGATTAGATAATGATGAAAAAGGCATAACTGGTTTGAGGGGCAATATTCTAACGTCACTTTGTCAACTTAAATGACCATTGTTTTCTTCCCTAGAAAAATGTATTTATTCAAATGCAGGATTTGAAAAAAGGACCTCAAGATACTTTATGCTTATTTAAGGAACAAGTAACTTTCTATTTTCAGTCTTTTTTTAAAAAGTTTTAACAAATTCATTAGTGCATGTAGTACTAATGTACATGTAGTACATAAAGTTTAAACTCCTTATAAGAAACTGCATGCCACATCTTCATTCCTTCTGTTCGTTCCCACTCCCACCTTCCATCTCTTGATCCCTTTCCCTTTGAGAAAGATCTATCTCCCTACTTCTTATTATCTATCTTGTATTTTGCTTTGTTTTTACTTCAGGTTTCTCATATGAGAGAAACCATGTTGTATTTAAGTCCATGTGTATGATTTGTTTCATTTAACATAATGGTCTCAGGGTCCATCCGTTTTCCTACAAATGACCATGGCAGTGTAGTTCTCCATTGTGTGTAAATACCACATTTTCTTTATCCATTCATCTGTTGGTGGACTGTCTGTTTTTTGCTTTCTTAAACATTTTCCTTAGAAAAAACATTATTTGGAGACGGCTGTGCATAGTTATATTTCTATGACGTATTTCTAGTGTTCAAAGCATTCTTCATCCTTACTTTGGAGCGGTCGGCATTTAGACTCCAAGGAGCAGCTTGGGTAATGATAGAATATATATGTTTTGTGCGCTTCTGGTGCAGCCAGTTATGTTTGCAAACTAAAAATTAATTTTTAGACAGTAGGCTTTTGTGACCATGACACTGACGTTAGAATCTCTTTTTGGCAAAATTATTCAGCCTCCTTTAGTTATTGTTGATGTTCTTAATTTTAAAAAGCTATATTTTATGCTATATTGGTAACTTTACTCCAAAATTAATATTTAATCCAAGAATATTAGAAAATAAAACAGAATTACATTAACATTACATAAGCCTGAAGTTAGTACAGTCTTAAACTTTCAAATGGAGTGTCCTAAAAACAAGTAAATTAAGATACTCTACAATATTTGGAGCTGTTACGTCCGGAGGTGGACTGTGAGCTGCTGTCCTACTAGAAAATATATTTCCCGGCAATCGTAAACCCAGCTACAGTAAAGAATTAAAGAAACCAAGTTTAAATTAAGAGAAGACAATTTATTTAGAGGACAATTTATTTAAAAGTGGTGAAAAGGGGGGAAAAGGAGATGATACATAGCTACTCGATGAGTAGGGAGCTTTTGAAAGCGAAATACTCGTGGGCCCTTCGTTGTAGCCTCTTTTTATTGAGGTTTTTCCCTTGGGTTGGCCCTTGGAATCTGGTTGGCTTCTGGGCTCATCAGTTATCTCTGCCTCGATTTCTCATAGCTCTGTGACTTTTCTTTGAAAGTACGGGTGGATGGCTTAGGGCCAGGTAATGCAGAGATTTAAGAATCAAAAGGGGGACTTTGTGTTCTTTATGTTAATCAGATTACCTGGGAACCAGTCTCTTTGCCTTTGACTCTCTGACTGTTGGAATCTGGCTGCCTTTATGTTTCTGTTTGATTATAGCTGTCTGGCTTTCTGAATCTAATGAGGCCTTTACCCTATCTTTTCCCTACCTAAGGGGACCCCTGTCCCTACAGAGCCAGTGGTAATGGGGAAGGAGACAGGCATGGCTACAGCTGGCTGGGACAGTAGGTGTTACCTGTTAATTACAAATCCTAAACAGATGCAACATCTTGCATCTTGAGAGAATGGCCTAGACCTAACCTCAGCCTGAGGCCAGATCCCAACCCCAACTCTGAGGACCCGGATATAGACATTCTCATGGGTTTCCTTGAGATTTGGACACTATAAAATTCAGGAAGCCCCGAGGAGCTTTATCATATCTTTCCATGATATCATATCTTTCCTTGTCTCTCAGATGCGGTACCTATTTTTATTTTATTTTTTATTTTCTTTTTGTACTTTTTGTTTGGCTCAAGCTCGCTCTGCAGAGCCAGTTTCTCTCCCAATCTCCATTTTGCATTCTAAGTAAAATTTGTCACTGCTTTTTGCTCGGTTTAGTCAATTCTTTGTTTGAAATGGGAAGAACCTGGAATCTAATTCCAGAAGGTGGGGCGAGCAATCCAGACCCTGGTAACGTTAATTTGGAATATAACTACCTGTTAACAGTAAATTAATAATGATAATATAAATATCCGTGTATTTTCATAATTAAAACAAGTGGAATATCTCAGGAATATCCATTTATATAATTTTCATACTTAATTGTAATTTGTTTTTAAAGGTGTTAAGCTTTGAAAAGGAGGAGAAAATCAGACTTGTTTCTGTAAAATTACCTTGGAGTTATTCCTCATTGAAAGTCTCTCATTTCAAGTTCCAGAATAGTTAGCATTTGCCTTTTACATGCAATAGAAAGAACACTTAGTAGTAGATGGTAAGTTCTTTTAATAACAAAGGGAGATTGCCAGAGGCATTTGCTGCTACTTTCTTTGAGTTTGACTTTCAGCTTCCAGATGGATTCATTACCTTTTGAAAAAACCTCCAATCTATGTGTGCTCCTACCTGAGAAAAATTGCCAGCTAGTTCAATTCAAGTAAGTTCACTAAGCGTCTTTTGACAGGGTGTTATGTGGCAGACATTTTTGTGAATTATAGGGGTACACAAATGAATGACACTTTCAGACTACAGAAAGAGACAAACATTAACATAATTTACTATTCAAGGGCAGAGGATGCTAAGGAATCATTTGAAATCTCCATCAGAGGAAGGAAATCTTTTGGGAATATGTGATTCCTGGCC
The DNA here is from genome assembly GCA_004026905.1 of Hystrix cristata. NCBI lineage: Eukaryota > Metazoa > Chordata > Mammalia > Rodentia > Hystricidae > Hystrix > Hystrix cristata. The sequence goes on from PVJO010001128.1 coordinate 155,682, forward strand.
TGAGGAGTGAATAATTAACAGAATGGGAAGGGGAACAGCCTTTATTTGTTCATCAGGTATAATTTTTAAATGAACTTTTTATTTTAGAAGAATTTTACATGTGCATAGTTATTGCCAAGAGAGTACACAGTTTCTATGTAATCTGTACCTAATTCTCCTGTTATTAACATCTTATATTAGTACTGTGCACATATTATAATTAGTGAGTCATAATTAATACATTATTATTTTATATTTTTACTTTTTATTGACATAATAATTGTACCTAATTGTGTAGTATAGTATGACATTTCCATATATGTATAAAATGTGAATGTGAATGATCAGCTCAGTGCAATTAGTATATCCATTACCTCAACCACATATCATATCTGTATGGAGAACATGTCAAGCCTTCTCCACTAGCCATTTTGAAATATGTGATTAGTCATTGTCCCCAATTGTTATCCTACTGCATTATAGAACATTAAAAGTTAGTCTTCCCAGCCAACTCTTCCCTGTACACATTAACCATCATTTCTCATCTACCCCATCCTATTCCCACACGCTCTGCAGCCTCTGATGCTGTCTATCTTACTCTCTGTTTCTATAAAATCAACCTTTCAATGTCCTACATAAGTGAGAACATGTAGTAGTTACCTTTCTGTGCCTAGCATATTTCACTTAGCATCCTGTCCTTCGGTTCCACCCACGTTCACACAGGTGACAGAATTTAACTCTTTTTTATGGCTGACTAATGTTCCCTGATATATCTTTCTATATTCATCAGTCATTGGACGCTTGGGTTGATAACATATCTGAGCTACTGGGACTAGTGCTCCACTAAACTTGTTTTAGGTGTTTCTTTAACATACTGATTTCATTTCCTTTAGGTTTGCACTCAGTAGTGGGTTGCTGGATCATATGGAAGCACTTTTTCTAGTTTCTGAGGGAAACGTCACACTGTTTTCCAAATGGGAACAGTGTATTGTACAACAGTTGCTCTTCCTTTGTACCAGCATTTGTTAGTTTTTATCTTTTTGAAGGAAGCCATTCTAACCTGGGTAAGATCTTTTTTGTGGGATTTATACTTCCCTGATTATTAGTGACACTGAGCATTGTTTTCACAGCTTCGTGGCCATTCTTTTCAACATCTATTCAGACCATTTGCCCACTTTACTTGGATTATTGATCTTTTTGTTTTGTTTTGTTTTAGCTGTTGAGTCCCTTGTGTAGGCCAAATGTCGATCCCTTGTCAGATGAAAAATTTGTAGATATTTTCTCTCATTCTCTTCATCTTTAGATTGTATCTCACCCTATTGATGCACAGGTATCAAAATATATAAGCAAGGGAGAGTAGAAAAATAAGAAACATTACATGTTCACAGGAATAAAATAATTCTCCAGTAACAGACCTCAAAGGAAGAAAATTATGAAGTGCCTGTAAAGGAATTCAAAGTAGTGATCTTAAAGCAGCTTGCTCAGCAAGATACAAGAGAACACGATTCAGGCAAATCAGGAAACAATTTGCGATTTGAATTAGAAATTCAACAAAGAAGTATCATTTAGAAAGGAAACAAACAGAAAGGTTGCAGCTGAATTCAGTAAATGCAATAAAAAATACAGTTGAGAAGCACATTAATGGACTAGATGGTGCAGAAAAAAGAATTTCTGAACTTGAAGATGGTTTTTGAATTAATCCAGGCAGGGCAAATCATAGCAAAAACCATCATAATGAGTGCAGAAAGTGTATGAAGCCTACCAGGAACTATTAAGCAAATAAATATACACACTAAAAAGTCCAATGGAAGAAAAAACAAGGACACGGTAATATATTAAATTTCTCAGAAGAAACACTGCAGAAGAAACGTTCTCTTGAGAGAACGGGCTGGTTGGCTTAGAGGTCAGGAAGAGGCAATAAAATCATCACCCAAGAACACGGTACACAATAAAGACATCTTTCCTCACTAGGCTGGTCTTTCTAGAAATGTCTAAGGGGTCCTCACAACAAGGAGCAAAAGGACAATAAGTACAGTAACTACCATCACGAAAATATGCAAATGTATAAAGCTGAAATGGTAAATAATCAAATGAGAAAAAACAAGGATTCAAACCTTATTACTACAGAAAACCACCAAATCATAAAGATGAACAAAAGAGGAAGAAAGCAAAAAGGATACATGAAACAACCATACATTGATCACCAACCAAATGACAGGAGCAGGTTGTTAGCTTTCAGTGTAAACTTGAAGGTAAATAAACTAAATTCTCTAGTTGAAGAGCCCGACTGACTTCATAAATAAAAAACAAATGTCCCCTACCCCACAAAAAAGCTCACTTCACTGGTAAAGACATACATAAAGAAAAACAACAAAAAGACATTCAATGCAAATCGAAACCAAAATGAGGCAGATTAGCCAAATAAATGTAAAGAAATTGAAGTCATACTATGTATCTACTCTGACCGCAATAGACAAAAATTAGAAACCAACAGCAGGAGAAATTATGGAAAATAGGTGAGTACATAGAAATTAGACTGTAGGCTTCTGAATGATGAATTGGTCAACAAAAAATTAAAAAGGAAATTTAGAAATGCCTTGAAACAAATTAAAATGGAAAAAAACAGAATAGCAAAACTGATAGAATACAAAAAAACACCACTAAGAGGGACATTTATAATATCAAATGCTTACATCAAAATCATAGCAAGATATTAAATAGACAGGTCACAATGCAGCTCAAAGAACAAGGGAAAAAACAAGAAAAAATTAGAATCAATGAATATATGAAAGTGTCACAATGAAACCAAATATTTTGTAAAGTTAATATGCACTAATATGCAAGCACAAGGCCCTGAGTTTGATCCGCAGCACCAAAAAAAAAAAAAAAAAAAAAAAAAAAAAAAAAAAAAAAAAAAAAAAAAAAAAAAAAAAAAAAAAAAAAAAAAAAAAAAAAAAAAAAAAAAAAAAAAAAAAAAAAAAAAAAGCACTAATAAAGAATATGTATCGGAAAAGGTAGTGGAAGAAAAGAAATAAACATCAGAGCACAAATAAAAGGAATTGAAGCCAAAAAATACCAAAGACTGACTAACAAAAGTTTGGTTCTTTTAAATGACAAATTCTATAAACCTTTAGCTAGACTAAGAATAAGAGAAGATTCAAATACATAATATTAGAACCAAAAAAATAGCTATTGCTACTGATATCACAGAAATACAATGGATAATCAGAGACTATTATGACCAATGATATGCAAATGAATAGGAAAAATCTAGAAGAGATGATTTTCCTGGAATATATAATCTATCAACATTGGACCATGAAGAAGTAGAAAAAAAATTCTGAACAACTGAATGAGTAAAAAAAAATATTCCCAAAAGAAAAGCCTAGATCTAGATGGTTTCCCTGTAAAGTTCTACTAAACTTTTAAAGAAAACTAATGCCAATTCTTCACAAACTATTTCTAAAAATTAAAAGGGAAGGAATTCTTCCAGATTCATTCCATGAGACCAGCATTTTCAAAATATGGCAACTAAAAGAGAAAACTAGCAAAACTAGAGACCAATATGTCTTTATTGCTCAGGATTCTGTAGCGAAACAACATCTATGGACTATATGTACACATGTGGACACACACATATTAGATATAAGATTATGCAAGGGGCTTTATTAGATAGACTCAGAGGATCAGAGGGAGCAAAGTCCACAATTTCTGTTTCTTCAGTCCACGAAGCTGGAAGCTGCAGGACAAGAGGAATGACCGATACGATTCCTAGAAGGCCTAGAAGCTCCCTGGAGTGTCACTGGTGCGCAGAAGAAGCTGGGTCTAATGTTCACAATGGCAAGGGCAATACCAAACACCCACCTGCTCGAGAGGCCTGGCGCTTTCAGTGCAGGCCAACTGTCCCCTTCTTCCCTTTTTCATTCCACCCAGATGGCAGACTTACTGGATAGTGCCTTCCACAGTCCGGGTGGATCTTCCCCCATCTGTTTGCTGGCCTACATCCCAATCATCTCCAGAAATAGCCTCAGAGATTCACCTAGAAGTGTGCCTTATTATTCTGCTGGGAATTGGTAGTCAGGAATTTTGTAGAATGTTCCTTAATTGAAATCTGTTTGAAGTTTTTCTCATAATTAGATTGGGGAAATATGTTTTGGGAAGAAGTACCACAATGACAAACTTTCTTTGTCATTGCTTTTGGACTAAAATGTATTATATTGGGGAAGGGAAGAAATTGTTCAAATGGGAAGGGGAACAAGCGAGGGGGAGGGGGAAAGGAATGGAAGGACAAGAAAAAAAAGAAGGAAAAAATGGAAACAAAGCTTTTGTAAATAAGGAGGGAGGAGGGGTTGAAGGGAGGGCAGGGGAATTGGAAAAAAAGCAGCGCGATATGTCATGTACCGGTACAAATTCCTTATGATGAGTGTTATCATTACATATATCTAAAATGTACCATTAAAATAGAATTAAAAAAAATACATACTAGTTAGCTGAGGATGTAACTTACTGGTAGAATGCTTACTTAGCATGGGTGAGGCCCTGGGTTTAAACCCTACAACTGAAAACAACAAAACAACAAAACACACTAGCAACATAATATTATAGGTAGCTAAGTTAGGTAGAAGTTAATATACAGTCAGAAAGGGACTGGTCTGCCAAGGAAGTCAGCATAAAAAAATGAAACCATCAGAATTGTAGCTGGAGGCGCATCTGAAGAAGGCCAGGCCTCAAAATAAGGATGCAAAGGCCTGGCCTACATGCCTCCCCAGGGGATGAGTGGCATCTTGGAATTATACTGTAACTGGTATCAGCTGGTGCAGTAAAGTCCAGCTAGGCATCAGTTGCTCAGGTGGGTGACCAGAGCATCTGGACTCATCCCTTCCCCAAAATGCCTTTGTTCTTCCCTTGTACATGACCCGCTTCCCTGTTGGATCAATATTAACTAAGCAACTACACTCGTAATCCTAGAGGTTGATTATATTTTGACCCATGTTGTACCCACATTGTGATTTTGCTGTATAAATTACCCCTGGCAAAGAGCCTCGGAGGCAACCCACTTCCAGGTCCCCTCCTGTTTCTCAGGAGTTATTCCTATTCCATGATAATAAACCTTTCCTACTCTTAACCTCCTTTGTTCTTTAGAATTCATTCTTCAGTTTCAGGGGACAAGAACGTGGTGTATCTGACATCTAGGAGGTTGGGAGTTATATTTTCCCCTACATGAGTAATTAATCACTGGTGGTGTTGACCTGCATCACCTGGGTTTGGCAGATTTACCACTGTAAAGTTACGCTTTCCTCTCTCTTTACTGTACTACTCCGAAAAAAGTCACTGTGCGTAACTGGCACTTAAGAAGTGGGAGTTCCACTTTCTGTACTTAACAGAGGAATACATATGCAAGTTATTTGAAATTCTTCTGTGTGAGATAGTTGTCAATTCACCCATTCACTTATTTATACAAACACTTCCTGTAATCAGTGTGAATATTTCACTGTTTATACTTTAGGTTTTGACCTAGTACCACTTTATTTTGTTATTCAAATCATTCCAGCGAAGGCCGCTAGGTCTTTTGTTGGCTCCTCTTTCCTTCTGAAATACTTCTATAATTATGATTTTGTGTTTCACGCTGTTCCCACCTTTAAAATGACTGTTTCTTACATTTGTAATATAATTAGTTTGTTTTGTCACATTCTGCATCATATTTAAGGTCCCTTGTTCTGCTAAATGAACTTTTCGAACATTTTTTCACACATTAAGTTCCACTCTGTTCTATAAGTTCCTTTTGATTTTGACAAATGCTGAATGTATATTCATCACTACAATGTCAGATGGAGTAGTTTTATTGCCACCCAAATCCCTTGTGCTTCCTATATGCAAGCTCCTCAACCTGTCCCTTTCTACTTTAACTCTTGGTAACTACTGACCAGTTCAGTACATCTATAGATTGCCCTTTCTCCTTTATCATCTAATTGGAATCATACATTTTGTGGCTTTTTCAGTATAGTTTTCTTCATGAGGCACTGTACACATAAGATTTCATTTATCTCGCCACAGCTTGACAGCTCTTTTCTCGTTGTCATTGTTGTTTTGGGTCACAGTATAATATTCCATTGCAACTGCAGATTTAATTGCCCATTTAAAAAATCTTGTTGAAGCATATTTTAGTTTCGGAATTATAATTAAACTGTTAAAAACATTGTATTTAGGTTTTATGCAGACATAAGTTTTCAAAACAGTTAAGTAAAATTCATGGTGTATGATTTCTGGATTGTATGATGAAAATAGGTGTAGATTTGTGAGAAACTGCCAAGCTGTCTTCTAAAGTGGCTTTACTTTTTTGCATTACCACTAGCAATAAATGAGAATTCTCATTGCTTTGTGTTTTTGCCAGCAGTTAGTATTGTCTGTTTTGTTGATTTAAGCCATTCTAACAGTTGTGAAGTGATACTAGAATCTGGTTTTAATTTTCATTTCCCTAATAAATCATGTTGAACATTTTTTTAGTTTTTATTTTTAATTTTTATTTTTTGGTTTTTTGAAACAGGGTCACACTATGTAGCCCAGGCTGTCCTTGAATCCACAACAATCCTCCTGCCTCAGCCTCCTGAGTACTGGGATTACAGCATGTGCCACCCATGGGCAGCATATTGAACATTTTTCATATACATATCATCTGTGCACCCTTTCTGGTAGCTTATCTCTTCAGATCTTTAGATAATTTTATGTTTGATTTGTTTTCTTATTTTTGTTTCTATTAAGATTTTTCTTTCCGGATGGTCTGGACATGAGTCCTTTTCAGATATGCAATCTGAAAAGATTTTCCAGTACAGTTTGTCTCTTCATTCTTAACAGTATTTCCTGAATAACAGATGTTGTTAATGATAATAAAGTCAGTGTATCAAGTTCTACTTTCCTGGATCAATTGGCTTATTTACAACTTGCCACTTGCATGCAGATTATCCACATCGCATATCATTAGGATGTACAAATTCAAACAACCACGACATGATGTCACCTCACACTGAACAGAGTGGCCAAAATCCAGAACCCTGACAACACCAACTGCCAGCAAGGATGTGGAGCAACAACTTTCACTCTTTCTGGCGGAAATGTAAGACGGCATAGCCACAGTGGAAGATAGTCTGATAGCTCTTTTTTTACAAAGCTAAATATACTTTTTACTATGTGATGTAGATGTTGTGCTCCCATTAAAAGGCTCCTTTAAAAGTGGGGGACTTCCAGGAGGATTTCTCCTACCCACCTCTTTGCAAGTGACCATCTCGTGCTGGGACCAGAAACTGTCTTCCATCAGGCCCTGGGCCCAGCGGGACCTCGGGAGAACCACACAGAACCAGGCTGTGGCCTGATGGAAATCACTACACATATGCAGACTTCTCCGCTCCCTGCTGCCGTTCTTCCCTTATACAATCCTAAAGCCACTGTCAGAATGGGAAAAACAGTTTCATAGCCCAGCTGTCTTCCCAATATTGCCAAACCAAAAATAAAACTCCTTTTCTGCCTGACTGTCATTTCGCTCTTCGCTAACTGGACTCTAAGGCAGTGGGTGGCTAGGCCTGTTATCCCCAGAGTCAGGCCTGTGGCTTAGAACTTCAGTGTCACCCCTTAGTATTTATACAAAGGAGTTGAAAACTTATGTCAGCCCACAATTTGCACACAGACGTTTACAACCGATTTATAATAATTTATGACAATTGTCAAAACTTGGGAGAAACAAGGATGTCTTCCAGGAGATGAATAGATAACCTGTCATACATTAAAACAATGGAATATTATTTAACACTGATAAAGTAAGCTATTAAACTTAGAAAAGACACTGGAAAAACTGAAATGTGTATGTAAGTGAAGTAAGCCAACATGAAAAGCTCACATACTGGGTCCCTAGGAGCTTTTCTTGATCATATGGTGGTTATTACTCTGCCTTGTGAAGAGCCTGCATTTTTGGTAATTTCACATTGTGGAAAAGGTAGCAGTATAAAGACAGTACGAACATCAGTGGTTGCTAGGAGTTTGGGGTTGGGGATGAATGAGTGAAGCACAAAATATGATTAGATGAGTGAAACTCTTCTATATGATACTATAATACCTGCTGTTATATACTCACCAAAACCTGCAGAATGTGCAAAACCAAGAGTGGGACCCTAATATAAACTATGGGCTTTGAGTGATAATGGTGTATCAGTGTAGCTTTGTCAGTTGTAAGAAACATATTACTCTAGTGGGGGCTGTTGATAATGAAATATTGACTTAATATCTTTATTATATAGAGATAATTTTTCAAATTATTACTTCTCGTCAAGGGAGTTTGGTAGTTTCCTCTTTTAAGAAATTGGTCCATTCCATTTAAGGTACCAAATACATGGGCACAGAGTTGTTATAGTGTTCTTTTATTTTTCTGTTATGATCAGTGAGGTACGTAATAATTCTTCTTTCATTTTTGATATTAACAATTTTGGTGAGCCTTGTTAATTATGAATTCTGTTCATCTGTTAAAAAATTTTAGTTTCACTGATTTTTTTCTCTATTGTTTAGTCCTTGTATTTCATTGGTTTATGTGTTACTTTTTATTATGGCTTTTTTTTTAACTTTGGTATTCAATTGCTCTTCTTTCACCAGTTTCTTAAAAGTACAAGCTTAGCTTACAGATATAAATCTATTTCCTTCTAAACCACATTGTCACTGAACTCTACAAACTTTGATAAGTTGTAATTTCATTTTTATTTAGTTTAAATTAGTTTCTAATTACTTTTGATACTTTTTTGTTCTGTGTTCATTTGGAGTGTGTTGGGAGATTTTGTAGCTATCTTTCTCTTAATGATTTCAACTGTTGTCTGACAACATAACTTGAATGATTTTATTCTTTTAAATATGTATAGTTGTGTTTTGTGGGCCCAGTGGGAAGGTTCCCTGTGGCTACCAGAAGAATGCGTACTATTGTTACATAGACTGTTCTTTTTTTATTTTTATTTTTTTAATTTTTTTTGGTGCCAGGGATCAAATTCAGGGCCTTGTGTTTGCTACACAAGCGCTGTACCACTGAGCTAAATCCCCTGCCCCAACATGGAGTGTGCTACAAATGCTGGTTTGATCAAGTTTCCTCAGAGAGCTAGGTCGACCCTGTTCTCACTCATTCCACATACTTGATTTGTCAACAAATGAAAGAAGACTGAAATCTGTATCTGTAATAACCAATTTGCTTATTTCTTCTTGTGGTTCTATCAGCTTTTACCTCACACATTCCTCTCTGTCTTTGATTAGTTTCTTTGCTATGGATCATTTATCTGAAATTAACATAGCACTCTGATTTTCTTTATTTCCTGGCATATCTGTCTCCATTTCACATCTAAGTCTTTATATTTAATATGGATTTAGTATGGAGAAGACACATTTAGTTCTTGATTTTTTTAAACCTACAAGGTAACACTTGTCTTTAATTTGATATACTTAGACCATTCTCATTTAAATTGACTATACTTTATTTGGCTTAATACCTACCATATTTGTAATTATTTACTTCAATTACAATTTTTCATTGTTTCTCTCTTCTTCACATTTTCTTTGTTAAGGCTTAGAAAACAATATGACACTATGTGACCCTTCGACATGCTGAGCGTTTTGAACAAAAGGAAACTGTAAAGCTTAGAAACTGCCTTAGACTCAAGGTCTCCCTGACCTTCCCTTGTCTTCCCTCCTAGTAAAGAAGGCTCTCTCCGAATTCTGTCATGTGACTCAAGAGGCTTCTTCCAAAAGAAATGCAATCATCTTAAATCCCCTCTCTAGGAATCTCATCAAATAATCAGGCGAGATGAACCGCTAAAGAGAAGAGATTAAAACTTGTAACCTTGTCCAGACAGAATGTTCATTTATTCTCCTAAAACAGCTTGGAGAAATTACCCGGGAACTTTAAACTTTGTCTGCATAACAAGACACTCTTTGCAACGAAGTTGTCTCCCTCACCTCCCCTTAACTTGCGGCCACCACTTTCATAGCTGAGAACTCTGTCCCACGCCACAGGCTGCATTTGAGGCTCATTCATTTATTCTAAAAATTGTTTATGAGCCCTCAAAATTGCCTATATTCCCCACCCCCTTGCTTTCTCACCATGAAGTAGCATAAATGAGTTTTTGTATCCCATTAGGTTATCGTGTGATTATTCTTCTCTGATGTCTCACTACATGTTAAAAATGTGCTTTTGGCTTCTTTTCCTTATCTATTGTCTGATAATTTAAATGAAACTCCAGAAGGCATAATTCCCCTGCCCTTTCACCCACTTCTCTGACTTTTAATACAATATTTTAACCTACTGTTTAGCTTATGTTTCAGCACACTGTACTTGAAAAAAAGCTTTGATGGTTTTCATAGAGTTTGCTGTATACATTCATAACTAATGTTCAAGTCCACCTTGAAGTAACACTACATCACTTCTTATATGTCACATTTTAGCAGTCTTCTCAAGCCTTCCCCACCTTTCTGACAGTGTTGTAGTTCTTTTCAATTATTTCTGTAAAATCATTCTTAAAATGTTAGCTTTTAGATCAATTAAAAACAAGAAAAATAGTGTTTATCACATATTCCTTTCTGGCCCTCTTCCTTTCTATAATTTGAGTTAGATTTACACAATTTTCTTTTTCCTTGAAAAACTTTATTTTACATTTCTTGCAGTTTTTTGGCCAATGATGAATATTTAAATTATTTTCTTTCTGTAAATTTACTTCTTCTTAATTTTTTAAATTTTAATATTTATTAATACATGTTTGCAGTATATAATAATTATATTCACCATGGGGAGCTGGTGCAAATACATGACACGTCTTAATTTTTTTTCACCTCCCCTCACCTCTTGGTCCCCTTTCCTTTTGCAAAAGATTTATCTCCCTGTTGCCTGTTATCTATATTTTATTTTGTTCTTTAATTTATTATATTTTGAGTTTTGCCTATGAGAGAATCCATGTGATATTAAACTTGAGTGTCTGATTTACTTTACTTAATGTTATAGTCTCAAGGTACATCCATTTTCCTACAAATGCCTCAAGTTTACCCTTCTTTATGGCAGAGTAGTACTCCATTATGTATAAATACCACATTTTCTTTGTCCATTTATCTGTTGATGGATATATAGCCTGCTTCCAAGATTTAACTGTTATGAGTTGTTCTGCTATAAACATAGGTATACATGTATCATTGTAATATGATGTCATTAATTCTTTCAGGAAGATATGTAGAAGGGGAATAAATAGGTCGAATGGAATTTCTAGTTTTAGTTTTTGAGAGATTTCCATACTGATTTTCATGGTGATTGTATTAGTTGTCATGCCTACCAACATTAGAGGAGGGCTCTTTTTTCTCCCTGCAACCACACAATCATTTGTGATTGTTTAAATTAGATGCAATCTTGGTGTTTTGATTTGGATTTCTTTAACGGTCAGAAATTTCCATGCACACTTTTTTTTTTCTTTCAACACTAAATATTTTTATCTAGTCTCTCCTTGCTTGCATGGTTTCTGATGGGGTCTAATGTAATATTTGTCCTCTTTCCTCTGTAGGTAAAGTTTAACTAACATTCAGTCTTCAGTCCTTGTATTTTCTTTATCTTTGGCTCTCTGCATTTTGAACATGACAGGCCTAGATATAATTTCATTTGTCTTTGTTCTGCATGGTTTTCTCTGAGCACTTGAGTCTGATTTGGTGTATATTGCTAATTTTGAAAATTGCTTAGCCATTCATTACCCCAAATTCTTCCACTGTTTTCTGTTTTATTCTCAATTTCTTCTCTTAGCAGTGTTACACTTTTTAAGTTGCTTCAGAGTCTTGGATGGTCTTTTTGTTTGTTTGTTTGTTAGGTTTTTCTTTTTTTTTTCCTTGTTTTGATCTCTTTTATCTTATAGTGTTATTAGCAGGTAGTTTATATTGATATTTCTTTAGGGTTACTGGTTTTCCCTTCAACTGTGTTGAGTATACTGAGACCAAAGAAGTAGTCTTCATTGTTTATGACGGTATTTTAAATTTTGTCCATCCCAACTGAGAAACTGAGAATATTAAAAAGACTTTGTCTGGAGTCTTAGGAACTTCAGTTGAGTGGACACAGATTTAGATAACTGTAGGAGTGTTCTGAGGAGGGCAGGAAAAGAAAAAGTTTATATGAGGCCAATGAATTTTGAGTGGGAGTATGAGCTAAAGACACAAGATAAAAGGGATAGAAAATGTGTGCTGTCTAAGCCTCTATTTCCTCCTCACCTCTCAGCATCTCAGTCCTGTTTTGATTGCATGCATTTGTCTCATACTCTTCACTTTAGTTTTAACATATGAAATGTTTAACTAGGTCTTCAATATATTAAATATCATTCAGAAAATGAAAGCCAGAAAGAAATGGGTTCCTGAAAACAACCTAAACTTTCTCAAGGCTGTATCTTGAAATTGAACAGATGTGATATTTTCTCAACATAATATGCACCCCAACATTAGTAGTTTGTGTGTCTATATGACACATGCTTGAAAGTACATATATATAAGAGCAGCAATGAATGTGGGAAGAATAATATAAAATACTTATGTTTAAGAGTAGTCACTCCTTTTGGTAGTTTTTTTCATTATACTAGCATATTTAATCTAGACTTAAAAAGTGGACAAGGGACTGTGTTAGGTTTCCATCACTGACAAAATACTTGTGTACACAACTTACAAGGAGGAAAGTTCTATCTTGGCTCCTGGTTTCTGAGGTTTCAGCCGTGGTTTACTGAGCTTCATCTCACTGCAATGGTATTTTAAACGGCCACAGACATTTTAAAAAATGTTATTTCAAGTGTTTAGTACACGATTCGAAGTAAATAAAAAAGATTTATTTGTAATTTAAGAAGCTTATACATACTTTAAGGAACATAGGGAAACGAGCCACAAAAAAGTTGGGTAAGAGGGCTGTCAAAAAACACAAATTGCAGCATGATGGAAGAAATTGCTGACTCTGGGCATGGACTCCGGCTTTCTGCCTCCAGAAGCAAATCTCCTTTCACAATAACTGTTTGCAAATAACTCCCACAACAATTTTACCTGATATGTGTGTACCGTGAGGTTTGGAAAGAGCATGTTTGTATCTGTGTATGTGTGCAAACATGTAATTTAATAGTAAATGTGTCTTTAGCCGTGATAACATGCTCGGGGTATTTCTAGTGGATTGCATATATGTAATCATTGTATTTTTATAGCAATCTTAGCAATATCACTACTATTCTCATTCTAGTTTTACAGAGTGGACACCTCACATAAGTAACTTGCCCAGGTGACATAGCAATAAATAATTCAGTTCTGCTTAAATTCAGGATTTAGAGCCAGTCAGTCTGGCCCCAGGGTCCATGATGTTAAATCCCTTTGTTGCTCGCCATTCTGTGGTCGTCACATTGTTTTATTAATATCGGTGTGACTAAGAGCACAACATAAATACCATATTTTGCTTGTTTTAAACTCATCAAATATTTTCTTTGTGAAATAGTGATTTTTAAGATAGAATGAAAGAGCATTGTTTTGCTTCCTTTCAAAAATACTTACCTATGTCATGCTTCACTTCGAATTTCTTAACATTGCAAAAAAAGTAATCATATCAAAATAGGAATCAACATAATACTAATATTCAATTTGAAAATTAATATTGTATTAAATATACTATGGTGTATTATTAAAATGCAAAAGGAATATTACATATTCTTATTATCCAACGAGGGAGAACATAGAGGGAACACTTGGATTTGCTTTTACAGATTGGCAAATTGATTTGAATAACACATTATCAGGGCTCTTCACCTGTACAACCTCTAGATGTCTTCCAGTCATTTCTGCTAATTCATCATTCAAATTGCAATCAAAAAGCTGACTCCAAACTAGTCAACAATTTTTCACAATGGATGTAACATGAGAAGAAACCATATTTCTTAACTCCAGGATGTCAGAGTGTCTTCTGGGATAAATGGTATTTTGAATATGTTCAGTATTAACTTTCCCTTTCAGAACACATATTGAGTTCATTATCAGTTATATTGATGGGTTGTCCTCAGCTGGTGGAAGACTGAAGATGCAGGAATGATTGAAATCTGTGGGCGGAAGAGACGACTGCCATCCCTGGAGGTGTTAGAAGTCTGCAGTGTTTGGGAGGTCTGGTGCTGCCATTTATATTTCTCTTCCCTGGAACTCTTCCTTCATAACAGATTTTGAACTAAAAATAAAGAAAATCTCTATAGTTTGTTAGAAGTTTAATTTTTCAAAGAAATCTTGCTGCCTCCTTTGGGAAAACTTCTAGTGAATTTTACACACTCTCCTATTATATCTACCAGTCTGGCCACATTTTCTTTTTTTCTTTTAAAATAAGAATGTTAAAGTCAACATTGCCTTTTATTTTCACAACTATTTTGTTTGTTTTCTTTCTAACAACTTTAGAAATTTTGGGTTCTCGAAGACAGTTCTCATTAGCTCTATAATTACTTTCTTGACTTTTGTTTGACATTTAGTGAAAACTTTATATATAATCATTTAGCATATTATTCCGTATTTGTGTATCTAGGTGAAGCACAAACATGTGAGGTTTTCTGTATGTAACTAATATAAGCGAAAGAGGTTCAAACAGGAAACACGTGTATTTTACCGTTGACAAGATTTTTTTGATAGGACTCTCTTTTCTCATTGCAAGTACATATCAAAATGCCTGCAAAATATTTTAGAGTGTGTTTTATTTTTGGTCTTTTGCAGAATTTATATTGAAGAAGTTTTTCTAAAGAGTAGAGTTATAAAAGTTTATTTATATGCAAGGTAGACCTACAGTACAACTCTGCCTAAGAATCTAGCTAGTCATGTGTGAAAATAATTAAATTTGACAATATTTATATTTTTTGAAATTTATTACAATATGGGAATAATATAATTGCAACACAATTCAAATCTATCATTTGAGGCCCTTGCACTCAGTCTACAGTTGAAATTTAGTACTAATAAGTGGGAGAATTAGATGAAATAATATGCTAAGGAAATATGCCTTGCTTTGGTTTTCAAATAGATAAATTCAGGATCAATTTGGGAATTTTGAACACTAATAGCAGTTTTCTAAATGCCAGCATAATATTTTTGGAAATAAAAGAGTGAACTTGCCATAGCAATTTCTGAAGGGACTACATTTGTGCTTTGGTCATATTTCCTGGGTAAAATATTTTTAGATGCATAAGATTACATTACCATCAAGGGGAAATTAAAAATCACAGACTCTTGGGTAGGAAAGGATATTGGAGGCCTCCCGATCAATCTTTGCTGTGTTAGATATAACGTTCATTACATGTCTGATCATCTGATGGTCAACCAGTTGTTCTTTGGGTAATTCAGAAGAGAATTTGGAGCTCTTTTTAAAGAGTCCTTCCAATTGTTTTTGAGCTGAAACTTACCTTTCTGTAATTTCATTCGATGAAAAGTCTACTACTGCAGTATGTTCTTCTGTTTAAACTTAAACCTATTATTCTCACCCCACACGTATTTAATGTTTGTATTTGAAATGTCCACATGATCTTTTCTCTTCTATCTTAAACTTAGCTTTGTCATTTAGATGGAAGAATACAAAAAATGACTGTTAGTCCTTACTCTTTGGTGTCCTGATTTCTTAACTTGTCTCCCCTCTTCTGCATCTCCTTGTCCCTCAATTACTATATGATATTCCATGAACTTTCTCTCCTTCCTTCCCTCCCTCCTTCCCTCCTTCCCTGTGTCCCTCCCTCCCTCCTTCCTTCCCTCCTTCCCTGTGTCCCTCCCTCCCTCCCTTCTTCCTTCCTTCTTCCTTCCTTCTTTCCTTCCTTCCTTCCTTTCTTCCTTCCTTTTCTTATTTTTATTCCTTTCTCTTTCTTTTCTAACTGAAGTCAGTTAGAATTAGATTTCATTGTTTGGAATCAGTGAACCCCATAGTAGAAGAGTTATTATTACCATCAACATAGGTGGCTTGAGAATTATATACAATTTACACGAAACTCTTTAATGTATTGACTTTATTTTTAAAAATATTGTTTTGAGTTTCTTTCCATTGTAAATCTAGTGAAAGGACACACTCCTCCAAATACTTTGAGTGCCTAATGGTATAGCGCTGTTACTGTTGGGAGCAAGGGTGCAACCATTTGGTGTGAGCGCAGTGATGGCCTGTTCAGAAAGAGGCATGAAGAAGTTGTTATAGGTTTAGAATTCAATATGTAGAGAAACATTTAATTTAATTCTCAGATACATGATTTAACTGTTAGTAAAAAAGTAATACCTTGGACTTTAGTTAAAAACACAGTTCTATATTCATGTATGTTTTTCTTAACTAGACAGCAGATCACTATTTAAGCTAATTGCTACTTAAAGTATCACCAAAAAAAGTCATTAAGAAATTAATTCTGGCTGTGTGCCTGGCAGCTAACTCAGGTGAATGGCAGCTTCAGTACTTACTGTTTTCTCCAGATCAACTCATCTTCAGAAACACCTGTGGAAAGATAATCTTAATTCCTGTATATCAATTTTAATACTGTATAACAATTTTAATACAGTAACCTTTTCAGTATCCACTTAGATGTACAAGAAATAGTTAAGCCTGCCTGGCAGGCACATTCAACCTTGCAAGCCTCACTAAGCTCAGCTGGATACCAGTGGAATGATTCAAAGTCGGATGTGAAAAAACAGCCAAAGAATGAAGATTTAGTGAGAGGTGACATGTTGGCGAGCATTTAGGCACTGCCGAGAATGGACGAGTCTTTTATTGGTTTTGTTCTTGCTTTTTATTTTCCAGAGAAAAGACACCTGAGACACCTGTCTATCAGTGAGTATTTTATACATCTGTAAGTAGTTGTAAACAGATTTGTCATTATTGCTCTGATTTTGTTTCTTTTGCCCTTGTAAGTTTAGTGACGCTCACTTCAGAGGAGTGAGACTAATTGACTATGCAAACAGTTATCATACACTCTACTTTCTCATTTCACAGTGGGATAGATTTTATAGCAAACAGATATTTACTAGGATCATTCATATGTCTTTTATTTTCTCAGCAGCCAGATAAATCATTTGTAATTCGTTCTGTGTTTTTGTTAAATACTTTCAACAGACACAAGAAAGGGAAGTCAAAAAAGTTCTTTAAAGTTGTATAATATTGATCATGTACAGGTACAAATTAAATATGATGAATGTGATCATTGTGTATACAATGTACCAATACAGGTTCTTGGTAAAAAAAAAAATAAGGTTGTATAATATTGATATATCTTTAGTAGTATGAATTATACTATTAATAGAATGAGGATAACAAAAATACAGTAAAATATTGATGAATATATCTCTGCAAAAGCTATATATTCAAATCTAAATGTAATATGTTGCTTTGGATCCCATTCTTGGGAGTGAAAAAAAAATCATAAAAACATTCCTGGGACAAACTTGGAAGACTCACACACTAAAGCACCACTGTTAATTTTTTGGGGACTAGGTAACTGAACGTCATTACATGAGAAAATATCATGGTTCCTAGGAAACAAACACTTAGTTATTATTACTGTTATTATTTGGATTCTTGAGAGAGGGTCTCTGTAATTCAGGCTGGCCTTAGACTCCTTATGTAGTCTGGGCTGGCCTCAAACTTGTGGCGAGCCTCCTGCCTCAGCCTCTCGAGTGCGGGGCTTACAGGTGTGCACCACAATGCCTGGTTTTACAAACACTAAATTACTAAGGGACAAAGGGTCATGGAGCATGCAAACTACTCTCACATGCCAGGTATGTTTGAAGTATGTGGTGAATGTTAAATTCATAAAGTTGATTACAGTGAAAGACAGAGTGCCATTAATCCCCCTAAAAATACTCCTGCTCACTTCACATGTGCTTGTCGCATCATTCTTGCCACTTTCTGAAGCAGTTCTGGAAGTCTGCTTTCCTGAAGGACTTAGTTGCACTGTCATAGCTGTCTCCGGGTCCTGATTGGATTCAAACTAGTTACCTTTCATGGTTATTTTGACTTTGAGAAAGAGCCAGCAGTGACACTGTACTGTGCTGATGATTAAGGTGCAGGAGGACAAACTGTGATGTTTTGACGAGACTGCCTTTCTATTTGACAGCACTCAGCAGCAACATTCACTGTATTTTTGATCATACTTTGTAAAGACGCGAATGAGTACTGCTTCAGAAAGCAGCAAGAAAGGCGGGATGAGTGTGTTTGGAACAATGGGGAGTGTTTTGAGTGGAATCAGTGGCAGTGTGTTTTTTTACTGTAATGAACTGCATGAATTTAACTTTCACCACGTATTTCAAGCACAGCTGTATGCGAGAGTAGTTTGCATGCACTGTACTGCTTTTCCCTTAATAATTCAGTGTTCGTTTCTTAGGAACCATGATATTTTCTCATATAAAGACTATTCAGTTACCCAGTTCCAAAAAAATTAACAGGGGTGTTTTAGTGTATGAGTCTTCTGAGTTTGTCCCAGGAATGCTTTTTAGGATATGTTTTTCACTCCCAAGAATGGGGTTCGAAGCCACATACTACATTTAGGTTTGAATATTGCTCGTTTTCCTCAAACCATATTCTGGAGTTTGATCTGAATTGTGAGATTTTAAGAGGGTCGCTATGTAATACAACTATGTCATTTAGAGGTGGAGGCATTTGGAGGGGGGGAGAGAGACAGAGACAGACAGACAGACAGACGGGGAGAGAGAGAGAGAGAGACAGACAGACAGACAGACAGACAGAGCAGTGTGTTCCACACAATGGCCTCTGCATCCCTCTGTGTTGCTTGCAACTCAGCCAGCAAGACCAAGAGCAGAAGCAGCTCCTTGACCCTGGACTGGAACTTTGAGCCAAAGTAAACCTCTTTTCTGCATATTTACCCAATATTTTATTAGTAATTTAAAACAAAATCTAACATAGTTTTTGTGTCTATTTACTTTCCTTCAACCTGAAAAGTTCTTTAGCTTTTTTTTTTTTATTTATGACATTGATATTTTTGAAGACTCTGGGTTGGTTCTTTTATAGTCTGTCCTCAATTTGTGTTTGTCTGATGTACCTCATGATTTGATTCAGGTTATGCATTCCTGGTTCAAAAACAATAAAAGTAATGAGGTCTTCTCAAGATATCAGACCTGTCAGGAATACTGTCTAATAGTTGGTTTTATTTTTATTGTTTTTTTGTTGTGGTTGATAAAATTTGATTATCTGAAAATCAGTGGAATTTTAAAGAGCAAAAACAAAAGGTGATGTGGCTGAAATTGTCTTTTTTTTTTCTTTTTTAAGTGGAGTATCATAACATTTTCATTGGTAAAGATATTGGATCCTCATTGGAGATCACTCTTCCTGAAGAGAATACCAAAAACACCCCTCCCAGCCTAATCACAGGCCTTTTTTTTCTAGCAGTATGAGTACTATATTGCTCAAATGATGTAAAAATTCTAATTCTGGAACAACTAAACTGACCAGTGTGCTCAGAACAGAGAGAGACCACAAAGAAAAGGCCCAGCAATGTTCAGAGTGAATGTGTAGAAACGTTATTTGTTGTAGGGTGGTTAAAATAAAAATGATAAGCAACAGTCTACTGAAAAGAGAGATGTGGATATAGTTTTTATTTATTACTTGCACTGTCTTTGACAAGAGAAGGGTTATTTCCAACTTGTACTTTCTACCAGTCCCTGGTGTCTGAAAGTAAACAGAAGAAGGAGAGATTTGACCTAAAACTTCCAATTAGAATTCAACACTAATTCCAGCTCAGATTTGACCTAAAACTCTAACCAGAATTCAATACTGATTCTAGCTCTGTCACTAGCTCCAAGTTTTTTTTTTTTTTTAAACCAAGAACATGTATTGGTACATTTTACATATAATGGTTACATTCATCACTTTTATTTTGTACCTGTACATGATACTTCTTGGTTCTCCCCCCCTCTTCGCCGCCCCTCCCCTCTGTTCCCTCCCTCCCTATTTACAGCAGGTTTATTCTTAATTTTCCATATTTTCCCTTTCCCTTTTCTTTCCTTTGTTGCCTTTCTGCTTTTCCCCTTCTTTCTTTCTAGTACTCCTCTCCTTTGTATATTATCTTCCTTTTATGTAATATCAAGTTTAACTTGAATTCAGCCACTCTAACTTACATTTCTTCTTATTTTTGGTTCTTCTAATATTGTGTTTAAAATATTGCATACGAATCAATAGTTCGTGATTTTTCTCTTTTCCCCATGAATTCTGCTTAGCCTACAAGATTTTTTTTTGTTTCATTTTTTTCCCTAAATTTCATCAACAACTCTTTGCCTCCTTTGCTAAATTTTGCCATTTCGCTAGAACCCAATAAAACACTGTGGATCACTTTTTCTGCCCTGCATGGGCAGAAATGTCATTTGTTAATTCTGTAATGAGATTATAACTGAGGATGTATTTTCAGAAAACTTCCTGTTTACAATCGAAAATGTGGGTTAAATAGCTCTGCAGTGTGCCAATTCTTTATAATATCTTCATAACTCTATAGATGAAGACTATAATGGAGTTAGATAAATAACCAAAATCAGATATATTCTCCAGTGCTTACCATGGGTACAACAGGGTAAACAGAACTTTTCAAATAATATTTTAATTTCTGTTGAGTTGTAATATATGTTACAAATATGGGTGATATTAAAGCAGCAACATTTCTTTGGTTCAATGTGCTTAAAATAAATTGGACAAAATAAGAATTCTGAAACATGTATAAGAAAAAATAGTTATATGATGCTATTTTTATATTCTAAGGTTGCCAGTTTGTACTGGGGCTGAAAGCCACATTTCATTATTGCTATTAACATTTAGCTTCTTCAGTCTCATGCTATCACAGAGGTGTTCTAGAATAAGAAACCAACACAGAGTAATGAAAAGTGTGAGTTTATCAGAAATGGAAGATCATAACCCAAAACCTATTTCTGAAGATATCTGGCAGTATGTATACAGTAATTTATTATTGAGCTGTATTAGTCTATTTTCTGCTGATATAAGAAAATACCCAAGGCCGTCTACCTATAAAATAAAAGTCTATTTGGCTCATGGTCCTGGAGAGTCCAAGGCAGAGCACCAGCCTCAGATTAGCTCTAGTGAAGACTTCATGGGAAAAGGCAGGAGAACCCACATGAGGAAGTGTTCACGTTCCCCACCAAGACATCAGCGCTCCCTTGAGGCTCCATCCCCTTAAAGGTTCTGCTACCTCTTATGCTGCATACTTGGAGACCAAGCTTTCCACACATGAACCTTTGGGGGTGAAACCACATTCAAATTGCAGCAGGGACTAAGCATTCCAATACAGATTTTAGGGTGCGAAGGTTCAGGTAGATGTGGATAATAGTAAATCTGTGCCTGCACGATGATCTCTTGTATAATGCCAGAATTTGGGAAGTAGCATACATTCTTTTAAGACACGGTGAGAAAGTCTCACTGACTTTCTGTTAGTGGCCTCAACATTTCAATGACAAGCACGTGAGACAGAATAGAATTGGAGAGCCGTGTGACCGCTGCTCCCAGCATGTTTTGCTGTGATGGTCAGGAATTAGACCAGCATAAGAAAATTAGAATTCTTACTTTGTTAGTTACTTACTATTCAGATGGCTGTGAGCATTTGAGAACAGCAGAAAGGTCTACCCCAGCGTCTCCTCATATGTAACACAGAGAAATTCGACCAGGAACACAAGCGCTGTTATATTATGGTTTAGGATTTGCAAAAGTAATGGTGCCTATCTTCCTTTACAGATTCTCTTGTTAAGAAGATGATTATAGTAGAGGCAAAGTGCAGGAGTAATTTTTCTAATGTAGAATTATCACTGGGGTCACCTGATTCCTTCAATCCTGCCATTTTGTCAGAAATTGTAGCACACACATCACCTGGGGTAAAATATTGCAAATCTGGCAAACTATGAACCAAAAATGGAGCAATTACTCCTAAAAGACACTTTCTGTTTAATCTTAGAATTCTTAGGCAATTTTCTTCTTTCTATTATGTTCTGCCAGGCTGGTATATTTTAAAATGTTCACTGCCTGCGAATAATAAGTAATATTTACATCAGTGCTGAGCACTTTCCTACCATCTCAGGGAGGTCATGACCCACGTCCAGTAAGTGGCAACAGTGACAAGACTTGGGCTTGTTTCAAAATGTTGCGCCAAAGACTTATTTTGTTTCTTGATGAAGCCACTTTTTCTCAAGTTGGGCTGTCAGATCAGGTTAAAAAAAAAAAAAAGCACTGACTCACTGTATCCTCTGGAGATTGTTGCTACATGAAAAGCTCCAGAGCTGCTGAAGTGGAAATGGCGGCCTGGCTGGACAGGACAGCGAGGTCGTGTAATGAAAGAAGGTGAAAACAGTGTCGATGAGTAAGCCTGCATCCCCGAGCCAGAATCATTAACATTAGAGTTTCACTCTTTATTTCTATTTCTTAGTATCGTGCCCTAAGCTAACTACAGTTTCTCTTCCTTTCTTTTGCTTTAATTCCCCCAAATTAACAAAAGCAACTTGGCATACGGATTTAGTCATTAAAACAATAAATACGGGACTTCCGGGAAGATGGCGGAGCAGAGAAGGCGGAGAAACAGCTGCTCCGAGATCTGTTCTCCAAACACTGGAATATAGCAACGTGAGGAAGAGAAGAAGAGGGAAGCGGGTTCCCAAGACGCAGCAGGGCTCTGAAGCGAGAGTGGGGAGAGCTAAGAGAGACCTCAGCGCAGAAGAGGGAGGCACGACTGTGCTTTCTCCCGGAGCCCCGGCTGGCGCCGGGCTGGGGAGAGGCGGCTCAGGCCTGCAGCCGCGGGACTGCCGGAGACCCCTGAGGCCTCCGCAGAGAGACGCGCCAGCGGGCGGAGCCGGGACGCCGCGGGCTGCAGTGGCTGGTGAGTGATTTGTGTTCAAAGGCCCCTCAGGAGAAGGTGATTAACCAGGCGCCATTTTGGAAAGGGGACAGCCGAGCTCTGAACTCAGGGAAGCTGCTGGTGGCTCTCTGGGCCGGGCAGGCGGAGCTGAGTTCAAGCCCAAGTCGGCGGGAGGTCAAGGAGCCAAGTCCAGGCCGGCGGGAGACACACAGTGTCTCTAGCCGAACAAATCAGGTTCCACCCCCATAGCCAGACCAGGCTGAACTTCAGTGAAATTGGTGGTGAAGCCTGACTGTTGAACCCAGCTGGGGCTACTCAGTAGCCCGCCATGAACCCGCTGCTGGGATTAGTCAGTACAGACCTGGGCCTGCCTGCTGTGTCTGCCAGTGACAGCAGAGACATGCCTGGAAGCGGACTTTTTTTTTTTTTTTTTTTTTGCTTTACTTGGCCTCTTTTTTTCTTGTTTCTGTATGAATGTGAAATTTGCCCCTAGTGTTTTGTTGTTATTATTTTGTTCTGTCTTTGTTTTTATTTTGTCCTTCTCTCTTTCCCTCCTGTCGTCTTTACTAGTTTCTCAAAGTTTGCATAATCTTCCCCTGTCCTCCAGCCTTGCTTCTCATCTCTTCCTCTTCTTCTTTTTTCTCCCCTGAGGGTAAAATTGCCATATTGAGGGCATACTTACTGTATACAAGTTTCTGGTTTATTTTAGATAGTGTTACATAACCACAAATCTGGTTCATACGGTTAAAGGCGGCAAATTAATAGTTACCACAGTTTGTTATTTTCTAGACTGTGTCGGATGCTGTTATTACTGATTGTACTACTTTAGCCACAGTGACAGAATTGTCCTAATCAGTTGCTCTTCCTTGTACGCCAAGACTGAGATTGCCTGAGGGTCACAAATAACATTATAGGCCAGGGTCAAAGAACCAGGGGCTAGCCAAGTAGACAGCAACTACCCAGCCCCAACAAATTGAAGATGTAGGATCTTGCAACAGACTCAAAACCCAAAAACCAGCCACACCTGGAAGACATCTCTGGGGAAGTAGTCATTTCCAAAGCGTTCTCAATGCTAACAATAAAAGAGTAAATAATCCTGTGCTTAAATAACCCACATGTTTTGAATAATTATTATATTAATTTTCCAGGATAGCTGTAACAAAATTCCACAAGCAAAGTGGTTTAAACATCAGAGATTTATTTTCTCATAAATTGAGGAGCTGGAAGTCTAAGATCAAGGTACTCACCAAGGTCTGGCTCTTTTGAGTAGCTTCTAGTGTTTGTGTGGAAATCTTTGGCATTTCTTAGCTTTTGCTGCATTAGTGCCATCTCTGCCTTCATATTCTTGTGGGGTTTTCAATTTCTGCCTCTGTGTCCAAGTTTCCCCTTCTTATAAGGATGCCAGGATATTCGATTACATGCATCTATGCCAATATGACCTCATCCAGTTTCGTTAACTGTATGTGCAGTGATCCCATTTCCAAATGAGGCCATGTCCTGAAGTTCTGGAATTGAAGACTTCAGTATATTTTGGGGAAAGGGAGCAATGCAACTAACAGTTCTCTACTAGAAAATGATAACGTTGGTTACATGCTTTGCTATGGGTTCTATCTAAGATGAAGTCACATCT
This sequence comes from Hystrix cristata, assembly GCA_004026905.1. Lineage (NCBI taxonomy): Eukaryota > Metazoa > Chordata > Mammalia > Rodentia > Hystricidae > Hystrix > Hystrix cristata. The sequence goes on from PVJO010001128.1 coordinate 180,141, forward strand.
CAGTTATTATTGTGCTGATCACATTTATTGTGTGAGTTTTCCTATTTTGTCTCTTAAATTGTTATCCCTCCTAAGTAACTGGCGTGAGTGTTGGTACAAAATATCCCTTGAAATTAAATTGAAGTAGTTAATGCTATCGAAATATGTTACTTATTTTCTTTTTTCCCATCTGTTTCAAAGGTTCTGTTTTGTCTAAATTCCATCCATTCTTTGCTTCCTAGTCATCAGTCTCTTTTCTAATCTGGTCAATAAAAAGTTTATATTTTTCCAGAACTATCATCTATATACTTGAAGTTTGTGAAATTTCTTAGAAGTGTATAAATCATTTCTATCCTATAATTTCTATTTCCCTAAAAATTTATAAATCAAGACTAAGTATTCCTCCTGTGAATAATTCCATGGCCATATTGATCATAGTAAGTAGACTACTTTATTTTAAAGTATTTCATGTCTGTAATAGATTTTTTTTTTAACCTTGTGATTTAGAGCAGGAATTCTTGTAGATTATTTGTTCTTAATGGATTCTTTTTGTCAATTGTCCATTTGGTGTGAAATAGCATAGAAATAATTGCAGCCCTTATCTGATGTTGAGGACCAGTATTTTATATGACATCTGAATCTGAAATCAATATACTATTGATGCTTTCAGTGTAATGGTTTCTAGAGATCCTAAACTGGAAGGTTAAATGTAAAATTCATTGATGATGACAATGTACTGAAGTCACTCTTTATTCAGGTGGTCAAAGCAATACAAAGACAATTCACTTTTTTTATTTTTTAAGATCTTGATATAGTGGCCAATAGTATGTTTTCTAATTATAATTCTAAATGGCCAAGGTGGCATGGGAGAGACTTTTGAATAAAATGAGGCTGTTTTCTTTTTTGCTTCCCCTTTTGGTTCCGGGGACTGAACTCAGGACACTCTACCATTGAGCTACATCCCCTTCCATTTTGTTGTTTTTTTTATTTTTGAGACAAAGTCTTGCTAAATTGCCCAGGCAGAGTTCTAATGTACTGTCTTCATGCCTCAGTCTCCCTCAGTGCTGGGATTACAGGCAGGCAAAGCACCGTAACTAGCCGAGGCTGTTCTTTTACTCTTTCAAATGACTGTGCCACCTTCTTATAGTCAAGTGGTAATTTCAAGTAAATTTATTTGGGCAGCAGATCAAATGAGCTATGAACATCTTAGAATTAGACACAGAGTTCTGGTGCATGTTCAGCCTACTAGCCGATCGGTCTTGAGATCAACACAAGCTGGGACTTACTTCTGCAGCACCTTTTAACTAAGAAAACTAGAAGTGATAAGAAGTTCAATGAAGATAATAAAAAACTGAGCTTTTCTTAATGCTTTTATAGAAAGGCTGTGAGAAATTCATTGTTTCTAATTCTTGATATTTATTTTACATTTTATTTTTATGTTATTTAGTAAGACTCCTGTATGGTTAAAAGATAGATATTATAACTCTTCATTAATACTTCAAGATGTAGCAGATGTTTGATATGTATTCTGTGTATTCTGGAATCCAAGTTACATCATATACTTTACAACCAGGACACGAGAATGGAAAAGAATAGGGTGAGAATATGTCACACCTAGTGAAGACAAGGTCTTTTAAATTTTTTTTTTTTTTTTTGTGGACAACGTCTTTTACATATATGGTACCCCACTTAATTTTCCAAGACTTAGTAAGGTAGATGTTATTGTGTCCTTTTAGATATTAATGTGTTACATTCTGAGGATATACCGTGGCAGAACTGTTTCCAAAGCAAGCATGTCTGATTGCAAAGTTTCTGTTCTGGTTAAAGATGTGAAGATACAAAACACTGGGCAAAGGCAGGCAGGAGAGCAGGAGTGAAGAACACACTTAGCCTGTATTCCCAGCCCCCTGATCTATTTGGCTTCTCATTAACTCATTAGTTTTCATAGCAACCTGTCCCTTAACTTCTCAATTCTATAGACTTTTTTCCAATAGAACTTCTTTCTTCATACTTTTACCGTGGATCAATTTTGGTCATTATTCCAGCGATGCCAAGATTCTAGTAGCTACAAGTCTTGTTTAAAATTAACCTCGAGCACACTGTACTTCCCTCTACCCCCCCCACAAATCACCCACAAAAAGAAAAGGAAATAAAGAAAAAATAAAACAACAACAACAAAAAAAGTCAGGCAACTTCACTTTAGGAACCAGGAAGACTTCAGTTCAAATCCTTAACCTAAAACTTATAAATTTAGGGGCCTCACCATAGAATTCAATCTTTCTGAACATTAATTTCCTTATTTATAAATGGAGCAATCATTCTCAAAAGTTGAAACCAGAGCACTGGTGTACAATGAGCACTTGAAGTGTGGTAGGTATTTTCCTTGGGAATGTGCTCTTTGAGGGGGGGTGCTGCTGTTCGTGGTACTAAACAAGGACAGGCAGCCTCATGAAATTGTTCCTGAGATAGGCACTCTCCTTTCCCTGTGTCCATTTGTTCTTGGGGTACGTATGTGAACATCACAAAAGCCTTAGTTTTCTGTTCTGCTGACAAAGTGCCACCTGAATGCAGATGCCATGGGGAGTGAAATTGTGTCACCCTTTACCCTTTCATGTCCCTGGAACCTGGTAGTTAGTGCAGCTCAGCCACTTTAGCATGAATGAAGGAACGCTTTCAGTTACTTCCGCACGGAACTTCTCAGTGCCTGAAACTCAGAACATGCTTTCTTCCCTAATAATAATTAATGTTTCCTGCATGCTCCCTCCTTTCCTTTTGCTTTTGACCATAGTCATGTTAGACAAGTACTATTGTCATTCCCTTTTCATGAATAAAGAAATTAAGGGTGTTATATAACTTGCCTTTGATTGCATAAGCTAAGACTTTTTCAAGCTTAGTTTTTATCCTAAGCAATTTGGCTTTAGATGCTGGATTTTTAATTACTAAAATGCACTACATCCTTTCTGGAAAGAAACTGTCTTTAGTGAAGTCCTGTGAAAATGATTGGTTATACCATGGGGAGGTATATAATCACACCAGCACTCAATGCAATTATATTCCCATTACTTTCTCTGGAGCTAACAAACACAGAACAGAACAAAGCTAACAGGACCAGGGAGAAACATGTTGTAGTATAATGTGTTTCCCCATTAAAGGAGGAACTAAATTTTAACATAACCTGTTACCTTATCCAGGTCTAAATTGAAGTAAACTAGATAAATTGGAAATAATCACCAAATGTCAGCTCACCCTTCAGGATTTTCAGTGGAAGAAAGTGATTTATTTCATCTAATTAGCTAATAAAATAAATTTTAAATAGGCAGTTATTTAAATGTAGAAAGGACATATGAGAAGAAAGGTTAGGGAGAAACTATAAGAGACAGAATGCAGCTCATAAAGAAGCAATCAGGGGAGTGATTTTCTAATGTGCCATTCAGATATTCTAATAGTTAAAAGTTAACCAATAAGCTTCCTTTTAGAGTAACTAAAATATGTTTTGAAAAGTAGCTATTAATTCCAGCAATCATTCATTATGCCCACTTGTTTGGGTGATTACCAAGCACTGTCCTTCCTCCCTGGATTTCTTATAACCATCCACTTGGATATGCAGAGATTCCCACTGAATAGAGAAGAGACTAAGATTTGTTAAAGTAATCCAGTGTGTCCGGTGAAATTCACAAAGGTACCTATGGGGTTAGGATTGTAATGTAAGCCCAATAAAGCTATTAATATTTGATCCATTTGGGTTTATAGAAATAAAGGCTACTTCATATGATTCTACCTTATAAACATTATCCAAATTCATGATCTTAGTTATCAAATTATACTGCTTCACTCAGGAAAAAAGAACGGGTTCTTGGAATCACCAGAGAGGGTCCCACTTTTATTTCAGTGTCTCTTGTTTTTAATTTCTTTCTCTTCTTTCACCCTAGTGATAATACCAACCAGATTATGGAAACACCTGGAAAATTCGTTGGTTTTTCTATTCCCATGGTCTCTGTAATGGTTTTCCACAAGGCTGTTTACTAAAGCATGTTTCCCATACTTAATAATAAATAGCTGAAATTATGCTGCAATTCTTTCTGTTTCTATTAGCTTCTGAAAATTGTTATTTTCCCCACATTTCTAAACTTAATCTTAGCCGAAAGGCCAAGAATTGATTTTCCCACATTTAGCTTTCATTCTTAAATAGTTTAATTTGTATAACTTTGGAAAATCTCAGATACTCCCTGGTATCTCCCTGGTATCTGTGTGAAACTCAGAATTATAGTCATTTACACAGGTATAATATTGTGCCAGTTTCAGGAGTATCAAGATTTTGAAAATTACTTTCTTATTATTACTTTAAATTATGCACTAATAAATATTTTCATTCCTCACAAAATATTCTAGAGGCTTTGTGCTGTAACTTCACAGTCTCCCTTAAAATTAATCTTTTTAAAAAACTGTCCCCATTTTACACTGAACACAATTTATTTGTAAGAATAAACTTACTGGAAGGAACATAAGATTAATTCTTTAAAACAAATGGATCAAAGTAGGCTTTTAAGAAACTCAGTTTTGCCGACAAAAACAAGTAAAAGTGAATAGAGCTGTAGAAAACGTTTTTTTTCGTCTTTGGGTAAGCAAATGATTCCACTAGGTGGCAATGTTGATTCACCTACCCGTGTAATTTGGAGAAATGAAAGCAGTAAGAGTCTGTGAGCTTTTTCTTTCCTTTCCTTTTCCTTTTAATCTAATGAAAATTTCTGCATAGGAAAGAGCTGATTTGGGCAATTCTAAACTTGAAAAATGGGTGCTTCTTGCCATTAGAAACCTTATAAATAAGCCTGCACCAAATAGGTTAGTTCTTTTGGCATACAAACAAGAAGGTTGATGACATATATAACTTCCATCTGGATTCAATAGGTTTAGAAGCAAGCTGTTTTTATGTCATCTATCTGTCATTGTGGGAGAAGTAAAAAAGATTGTTTTAAATAGGACTTGTGTCATTGAAATACCTTTTCTCCCTATTCTCTGCTTTCTTTGCTAATCTGAGATTCTGACATGCCTGATGAATCCACATTTATAAAAGCTTTGAGTTCTCTGTAGAAAAACAGTGTACCATGAGCCCTGCGTGTCCCTGCAATTATTTCTGGGTATTCAGAGAATGTAGGGCTGTGACCAACCACCTGGGCCACTTCGCATAACTGTGTTTGCAGCCAGCAGCCTTGAGAAATGAGGTAAAGTCTCCCTCTGGAAAGGAGTAGATGTGTTTTCAATGACTGTGAAAGTGGTGATTCCACCAAGCTCAGTGTCTGTCCCCTCAGCCCCATTCACGCAAGCATCCATTGTGTGTCCTTGACATTGTCCTGGAATTTTACCCAGACAAATGTGAAGTTCTGGGTTCTTTTGTCATGAGTACTAAATCTGTTAGTCTCTGAACAAGAAATTTCATGCTTTTTTTTTTTTTCTAGTGTCTGTGAAATAGTAAATCGCAGATTTTACAGGGATTCTGAAAATGTATCTTGTTGTCCATCCTCTTTATTTAAGAATATGTTTTCTTCCAGAATGGACCAAAGAAGTCATCTATTTGAGCTGAGTTTTCTAATCTGATACAGAAAGACATTCAACAAGTTCTCTTAGTAATAAGTTGTTAATTCTCAGGTTTAACCATTCCAATGACAGGGCATTTACTGTAAGTTAATTAGATTGCAATTTAGAATAATAGCTTTCCCTAAAAAAAAAAATCCTTCAAAATATAACATGTATGAAATCCCTATGATGAATATTATCATTATGTATATCTAAAATGCACCAATAAAATTTATATTAAAAATTTAAAAAATATTCTTCATGCTGAACCTAATTTTGTAACTTGCCTTTCTTTCAAGAGAATTAGGTCAGCCTTCCAAAGCTAACTGGATATGCAAATACTTCAGTCTTCTCTCTTTTCCAGGCTAAATGGTCCCTTTTATGTCAGTCATTTTTTCTATGTCTTGAGTCTGATTCTTTTCCTATTGTGGTTTTTCTCTACTTACAGGTGCCGTGACCACTTATCATGATTGTTCACTTGATTAAGAAATACCCAGCAGATTATAAAGCACATGTCTGTGTGTGTCTGGGGGGTGTTTCCAGCGATGATAGGCATGAAAGTCAGCACGCTGAGTGAGGCTGATTCACCCTATTGTGGGTGACACCATCCAATCAGCTTGTAGTCCATATGGAATGAAAGGAGAAGGAGGAAGAACTTAGCTTGACTTTGAAAAACTCCATTCTGCTTCACTGAGTGCAATTTGTGCTACAGCCATTGCCTGTGGAAATCAGACTAGTTTCTTCAGCCTTCCAGTGCAGACTAATATCCATGACTCTCTGGATACCTTCAAAGTCTGGGGCTTTGAGTCTGGTGTTACGCCCTTGAATCCTTTTGCTCGTTGGCTACAAGCTTCTTGCACTGAGCACCTATTGCATCCTCTTGGTGTTCGGTACACAGAAGACTATTGTACATTGTCTTGCCTCTGACCTTATAACCCTATCTAGGATCTGTTCCTATAGAGAACCCTAACCAGTACATGCACCGATGTGCTGATTATTATTTAAAATATAGTCCTCAGAAATAAATCATGTTTTAGAAGTCGTTAGATTTTTCTTTACACCAAGTTCTCTTCCCACCCCTTTCCTCAAACTAAATTAGTAAAGTCACTGGTATATTCTACATCATCCTGAAATATGGGTTTAAATACAATGCCTGGGACTTGATGTGTTCTCATAAATATTACTTAAAATAATTGAATAAATAACGCACAGAGATAAAACTATTATCACTGCCACAGTTCTGGATATTACACTTCTAGAAATGTAACCCGATGTTTATATTTTATGAGTATTCATTACACCTTTGAGTTACATCACGGAGTTGAAGAAGGAAATAAAACAAACTACTATTTAGATAAGTGACACTGGACAGGTTATCATTCACTCTGATTCAATCTCCTTATTTATAAAATGGAGAATAATGAATAATTCCCTCATAGACTTTTTGTGATGTTTGTAGGAACATAAACATGTAAAATTTGTAGCCATGTGGACAACATACATGAGGTACTATTTTGGCTATGTGGTTACAAGTTGCCATGGAAGCAAATGTTATCTAATATACATTTAGTTGTAGCAAAAGCAATGTTAAAAAAGCATGTCCATGTCACTTGGAAAAGCAAAGTTGGGGAAGGATTCAGAGAGCAGCTGCCATTTGGGGAGATGATAGTGTAGAGGAGAGGGCAGAGGGTTCCATGCTAAAAGACCTGAAGTAGCACAGGTCTAGAGTTAGAAAAATTTTTTTTCTTGCTACCACTACTATTAATTAGCATAATATTTGATAGGTATACTGTCAAGATAGGGTATAGAAATGGACCGAATTTTTTAAAAGATGATAAAAACATGACCACTTACAAAACTATCATTCACACTTCCTTGTCATTATATAACACTTTGCAGTTCATAAAACAGATTTGCCTACATCATCTCAAAAAAAAAAAAAAAAACACAAAACTAATCAGTACTGTCCTGTATGGTAAGCACTACTCCTTTTCTCCTTCGTGAGAAGTAATGTA
>PVJO010001129.1:0-187558 GCA_004026905.1 Hystrix cristata
CTCACCCAGCTGCCTGAGCTGATCCCACCTACTTGTGAACCACATAGGCTGGGCTCTCTGCTTCCCTCATTGAGCTCCAGCCATCCTGATTTTCCAGGGCCTCGAAATGCCAAGGTACCTTCCTGTATCGGTTAGTATTTACCAGAGAAACAGATACACTACAAGATATATGAATATATAAGAATTTTGCAGATTGGTTTACAAGGGCTGCCTACAAAGTCAGATGTGGTCTTCCATCTGTGCACTGAGATCTGAAGTGTCCAGCCGCAGGCCTGGAGCTCACTGTAGTGTCCCGTACTAGTTCCTATCTGGAGTCTGATAGGTCTGTGATGGAAGCTGAAGAGTTTGTCTGGAGCCAGAATATGATGCTTACAGTGGAGATGAAGACCAGAGCTCCCCCGAAGCACACCAGCCATCCCCAGTGACCGCAAGGCCCCAAGCTCCTCTGGCAATGAGAACAGCTGACTTCACTTCAGGGAAACCAGAGCTTCTCCTGGGAAACAGCCGGCTGCTCCCTTCTGCTCTTGTTCGCCTTTATGTTGTGTTGGCATTAATCTTCAGGTGGATCCTCTATGCCCACAACCTCACCAACTCAGTTCAGCTGCGCGTTCCTGCTCAAGTTGACCACAGTAAGTCCACCAGAATCCACCCCTGGTCAACCTGATAACCAGACACATTTCTTTAAACCACAGTCTCCAGTGGCTGATTTGTAGAGTTAACATATCTTGGTCTATTCAGATTTACATTACCAATACAATTCTTATTGCACTCATCCCCACATCAGAAACAAATATTTAAAGGATTCTTAAAACTGATTACAAACAGGTGTCCTTTCCACAATAAGTCTACCATACTTCCTCCTTGGGTGTCCTTTCCACAGGCTATCTTGTTTAGATAGCCCCTCTCATTCCAGCCTTTTTGCATGGATGGCTCCTTTTCTTCAGTTCTGAGCACAAATGCCACTTCTCAGAGAAGCCATCCTGTCATGCTCACATGGTTTTGCTTTCCTCACAGCACTTGCACTGGAGATATTTCTGTTTATTTCTTGGTCTGCCTCAGGTGTGAATGTAAGCTCAGTGAAAGCAGGGACCATGGCTGCCTCACTCACTGCCTGTACCTTTGTGCCCAGCAGTGCCTCATGTCATCATCCCTCAGCACCCCAAGGGTCCACATCCATAGATTCAACTGACCTTGGGTGGAAACTGTTCGGGAAAAAAATTTTACTGGTACAAACCATGTACTTTGCCATTATCCCCCAAATAACACTGTATAATAACTATTCTCATAGCATTTACACTGTATTTGGTACAGAAAGTTCTCTAGAGATGACTTAAAGTTCTGTTGGGGGGGGCATTGGCCAGAGGTGTTTGAGATGGATATGCAGTGATAAGGTCTTTTAGAGCCGCAAGCCTAAAACCTCCTGAGTGCATAGTTAAAGATAAAGCAGGGTTGGGGATTTAGTTCAGTGGTTAGAGCACTTGCCTGGCAAGCAAAGACCCTGAGTTCAATCTCCAGCACCATAAAAAAAAAAAAAAAAAAAAGTTGAAGGTGGCCTACTGGACCCCAAGTCACAGTAGGATCAAAATCCACTGCCTTAAAGAGTGAATGCTCTGCCTTTGTCCTTCCCATACTTTTGTCATTTAATTTAGTCCCTGTTATGGTTTGTGTCTAGATGTCCCCCCAAAGCCTCATGTGGTAAGAGATAGCTCCATCTAGAGTGTGTGATTACTAAATTGATCCATTGATCAGTCTGGCATCATTCTGCTGGGATCAAGGATGTGAGACTGAGATTGGGGGTGGGAGTGCGGGCCGCCCTGGGGGCAGGTAGCCTAGATAAAAGATACAGGAAGAGGCTAATTAGCTGCTTGTTTGCATTGCTTATTTGCATACATTCCTTGCATTTCCTCACTTTACTTTGCTGCCAGTGGGCTGCCGGTCTGCCCTGCCGGTCCCCCCTGCCTCTGCCATGCCGCCCTGCTTCGGACCCCAGCGGGCTATAGACTGAAACCTCTGCAGACTGTGAGCTAATAAACCTTTCTTCCCCTAACTTTGGGTGTTGAGTATTCTGTCCCAACGAGAGAAAAGTAACTAAAACAGTCCCAGAGTCAGTCATTTAACAGACCCATCATCTCGTTCTTCCCATCACCTGCATGAGTCCCTGCCCAGACACCTTTCTTTTCCCCTTGATCCTTGCTTCCTAGTTCTGTCAATAAAAAGCCACAGAGGCTTCAGTTCAAGGCTGTCGTTTGAGACTTTCTCACATGGAGGAGTTTGGTTAATGGCAGCCCCTCTGCGCCCTCCTGGAGTATGGATTGGACACTGACTCCCGGTAGTCTTTGAGGAATCTTTCAGCATTTTGCGCCATTTCATGGTCTGGGGAACGGTGATGCTGTGTAAGAAGAATGTGCATGGCACAGGCTGTATTTTGAGCATCTACAAACTTTTTTATCCCCCAAGGATACAAAGAGAAAACTGTATTTTTGGCTCACTCGTTTGGGTCAGAACCCAAATAATGACACAGAAACTTAAAATTTTTCAACCCAAACCTCTGCCGAATTTGTTCCTCCCACAGGGTTCCCCATCTCATTAAATGGAATCATTCTTCTTTCACTCATACTCTTACATCAGATTAGTAAGTCCTTTTGATGTGGAAAATAACTCCCAACCTGTTGTGAGGTGTGAAATCAGGAACCAAAGCAGGAGGTTAGGAGAGTTTTATTGGATGTAAGAACAGCTCCTGAACTTCCAGGAAGGGTCTCGAGTGGGTGACCACAGAAGTACTTTCTACAGCAAAATCACAACGCAAGTACAACGTGGGTCAAACTACGATCAACTTACCCCGACATCACAAAGATATTTTCCTGATTTTTTTTTAAGCTTTGTTGTCTTTTTTAGAGGAGGCGCTGCTGGGACTCAAACTGAGGGGCTTGCACTTGTTAGGCAAGCGCTCTACCATTTGAGCTAAATCCCCAACCCCTACTATAATCAACCTATGCAATTACAAGCATAATTGCTTAGTTAATACTGACCCAACAGGGAAATAAGGCATGTAGCCAAGGGTATATGGGGAGCATCATACATCATAAACTTTAGTCTACTTATAACTTCTAATCCTTGAAAGAACAAAGGCATTCCTGAAAGGTATGGGAATATGGGCCCAGATGTTCTAGTCACTACCTGTGTCTAAAGCCTATCCTGGCTCTCTGGACCAGATGGTGCTAATTACAGTATACGGTAATCTCAAACTGCTGTTTATCTCTAGGGACGCTGCAGCCCTGGGTTTTATCTCTAGGGACGCTGCAGCCCTGGCTATTAAACCTAGATCTTCGGGCCTGGCCTGGCGCTCTTCAGATTTGCCTCCAACCACAATCTTGATGTGCTTCAACTTACGCAATGACTCCCTGAAGGGCCTGATCCCCCTCTACTTATTAATTTCTAACACAGTTGCCTATAATACTTCGATTTCAAATTACATCTCGAATCCAGTTTTCATGATCCTTATAAAAATTAAGGTTGGTCACCTTACTCTTTGAAGGAACTCCTTACTCATTTGGAAAGAATTCTGTGTCCTAGAGAGCTATCTCGTGGCTGCCTCATCTGGCCCCCACTACCTCCTGCCATTCTTTTCTTAGTTCTTTCACTTTACCTGCTGCCCATCCCACTCACAATCAGGAGCCAGAGCGATCTTTTTAACTTAAAGACATAGCCTATCATTTTTTCAACGATGTTCCATTTTTCTTACAACACAGCAATCCAACAGGACGCAGCTCCTGACAACCTCCCAGCATCCAACTCACACACGGGGCTCCCCACTGCCGCCAGGGTCCCTTAAGAGGCTAATTCGAAGGGCCTCAGGGCTTCTGCATGTAAAAGTAAAGTCTTCCTTAGACATCAAAGTGTGTCCTCTCACCCCTACCACTTTAAAACAATACTCCCTGGTTTCTCTCATCTTTCTAAAGTGCTTTACCTTCCTTCAAGGTACGTCTCAATACGAGACAGTGTGCGTACCCTTGCTTGCTTCTGTCTTTCCCTATACAACGTAAGCAACAGAAAGGCATGTTTTTCTAGGGGGGCTGACCTGCAAGTTTTGGGGAAAAGCTACCTCCTGCCTCAGACGCCACCTCTGCGTCCGGTTGGAAAGCGTTTCTTCTGTTTGCTGCCCCATTCGAATCCTATCACACAGCAGGAGCTTAAAACACACTCGCTGGGGAACTATACCCGGCTCCTGACCCTCTCCCGTGGCTTTCCAGGATGCCCGCAGTCCCGCTGCTTCCGCCGAGCAACAGTGATCTGGAGCGGTGTCTGCGCACGCGCAGGGCGCGGGGCATCATGGGGGCCTCCCTTCCGGACTACGACTCCCACGGGGCTGCACGGCGACCGCCCGCCGGCCGCCAGGTCGCGCGGGAGCGAGAAGATGGCGGACGTGGCCGTAGGCAAGGACAAGTGCGGAGAGCAGCGGCTTGTGTCGCTGCCCCTGTCCCGTATCCGGGTCATCATGAAGAGTTCCCCCGAAGTGTCCAGCATCAACCAAGAGGCGCTGGTGCTCACGGCCAAGGCCACGGTGAGGCGGCCCGCACGCCGGGAGGAGCGAAGCTTGGGGGGAGGCGCGGGCGCCCTTAACCGCCACACCGGGCTGCGCTGTACCGTTCGGTCCTTTTCGACCCTGGCACCGCGCGCGCCTGCTTCCTGCCGCGGCGCGTACCCTACGCGCCACTCCCGTCGTCCCCCTCGAGTTCCCCTCGGCACGCCCATTCGCTCTGCTCCCGCCGTACCCCGCGGTTGTCCGTCGCCCCGCCCCTCCTCGTTCCCGTGGTGCTCCGCGCTTCCTCCCCTGTCACGCCCATTCGCGCGTCTTTCAGTGGGGCGCGTCTTTCAGTGGGGCTAGCCTTGCTTAGCTTCAGCTGGTGCGGGTCTTCATGGCGTGGCAGTACTCGTGGCCGCGAAGATTTCTTTTTATTTTTTTAACTTCTGGCCAGCTTTGTGATATGGGACCCACCCCCCTAAGCTTCCATCGCAGCCTGGGGCTTTCTTCCCGTAGGTGGGGAACCGGCTAGGAGCGTTCAGGAGCCCTTGAACCCTCCTCCCACCAGACCTAGCCCACAAGGAGTCGCGAACAACCCAACCACTAGCCAGAATTTCACTGACTCCAGGGATTTTTACAACTCTACCTGCCTCTCTCCCGGGTATTTCTATATTCGTCTCTTTTTTGTGCGGAAGGAGAGAGGTATCAGTCTCCAGAGCATCTACGATTACAGGTTGCGTCAGCGCCCTAGCTTCATTTTATCTTTTAAAATTTGGACTTGATAGTGATAGGCCGGTAGCCTTCTTGTTCTGAGACTTGGTCATGTTAAAGCTGCACAGTTAAATGATTTAGCTTTCTCTAGATTCCATTTTCTAGCCCATACTACTAATTCATTGTTTGGTCTAAAGCTAAAGGAAGTAGGGAATCACAGTTTTGTCTTGGGCCAGAGCCATGCTTTTTTAGCGCCTAGGAAAATGTTCTAAGAGGCCTTGCAAACTTGGTTCCAGGACCCCCTCTGGTACTAAAATCCTGGATGCTAATTATCTTATTTAATAAAATTGTATGGTATATGTGTGTAACCTACTGACATCCACCGATATACTTCATCTCTACAGGGAGACCATATACAGTAATTGCGTATTCCATAGTGATATATATATATATATATATATATAGAGAGAGAGAGAGAGAGAGAGAGAGAGAGAGAGAGACAGATAGATATTTTGATGCTGAGGATTGAACTCAGGGCCTTATGCTTGCAAGACAAGCACCCTAACCGCTGAGCTAAATCCCCAGCTCCACCACTGTGATCTTGAGACATGGATGTTTTTCTCTACGGTTTCATTCTGTTAGTGTTAAGGAACTAAGAGTTAACTTAGGCACTTTTCTCATCCGTTACTAAACTAAATGAAAAAAAAAAAACTAAACTAAATGGATTACATTGAGAAGAGGCTCAGTTTAGGTTGTTGCTTTAGTATCATCTGAGAATTGATAAGGGTTGATAAAAGTACATGTCGGATGTTTAAAAAAAAATTCCAGAACTACTTCAGAAAGTGGCAAGAACAATACGATAAGTGTTCAAAATGAGGGAGAGTATTTTGAGATGGTTTAATGGCAATGCGTCATTTACTGTAATACATTTTTTAAAATTTAAGCATTCATCATACTTTTTTAATCATATCACGGAAGTCTGTTCCCAGCATCGTAGATGCTTTGTTTGGGCAAAATGTACTAAGTCAGTTTTCAGCTTCAGGTTGTTGATTCTACTGTAGTTATAATAGGTAAACTGTCTTCAAACAAGGGATTCAAATAGAAGGTTAAAAATGTGTTCCTGAGCTGGATAGAGTTTTTTTTTTTCCAGTGCTGCGATCACACCCAAGGCCTCACTCAAACTAGGTAACTACTCTACCACTTAGCTAAATCCCTGGCCCCCAGACAGAATTTTTTGGTCTTCTGCTTCTTCCTTTTACTGGAGAGGTTGGTCATTAAACACGTAGGATTCATTGTTTTTGGTCACTTGTAAATACTTTTCATAAGTTACACATCTAAACTAGGCTCTGAAAAATGCCCATCTCCCCCTCCAGCTTGGGACACAACCTTGCTTTCTGACTTCATGTTTCTCCTTTCTCCTGTAAAAGTGACTTTCTGTAATTAAACTTGAAGAACTTAATGTACACTTTTAATGTAATTTGAAGAATTAGAAGATCTATGGAAAGCACTCCTTTCATTTTACTTTTTCATTTTGTTTTAGGAGCTCTTTGTTCAGTATCTAGCCACCTATTCGTACAGACATGGCAGTGGAAAAGAAAAGAAAGCACTGACTTACAGTGATTTAGCAAATACTGCAGAGGAATCAGAAACTTTTCAGTTTCTTGCAGGTACTTGACCTTTGAAACATTATGATTTAAAAATGCCTGATAATTAGAACTTTTTCCCCCTGGTTTTGCTTTCACGCAATTAGACACTTGGTTTTTTGCTTCACGGGCCAGTTTACCGTGATGCAGCACAGGGAGGTATTTGTAGTCTTCTCTGAGTATGGTTGTTACGTGGTCCCTCTAAAATAGTAATGAAGTCAATAGCATGCACAAAATGTTTGGTTGGCAGGGCCTAGCTGTGGAAGGGAAGCTTCATTGGGTGGGTCTACTTAACCCCCCAAACAAAAAAATACTTGTTCTGTGAAACAGGGCCAAAGGCTAAAGGGAACTCAAGTCTACCCCTGGGGCCAGCTAATCCTATCTCAGGTTAAGGAGCGTTGCTCACAACACCAGTGCATAAAAGCACTGTAGTTTAGATTTAGGCATGGTGGTACACGGCTGTAATACCAGCACTGGGGAGACTGAGGCAGGAGGATCACCTCACATTCAAGGCTACCGTGGGCTAAATAGCAAGACCCTGTCTCAGAAAACCAAAAAATAAAATAAATGAATGAATGAACAAACCAACCAATCAACTCTGGTTTGCAGTCAGTGTAATGGGAGCAGGTCTATATAGCATTAGTTAGGAGACAGTACTAGTTACTTCATTTCACTCAGAAGTGTAGCCTGGATTTCATCTTGTTTTGGAACCTGTTTTAGAGGTCAAAACAGGAATTAGTACATTTTGAAATTTGTACTGCTGTGTTCATAGTTTACCATAATGAATTGCTGATGTAAGCCTTATGATTTTAAGATATATTACCAAAGAAGATTTTAGCTAGTAAGTACCTGAAAATGCTTAAAGAGAAGAGGGAAGATGATGATGAGGCGAATGATGATGACGAAAGTGACGATGATGAAGCTGAGTCCTAAACCAAAAAAGAAGTGCTTTAGAAATCAGCCTTCGAGGACATTTCTGGAAAAGTACCATTGCTCTGGAGCAACCCCGGCGCCATGTGTGTCCTTTGCTCCCTTCACTTTCCCAGAGACTCCAGCACATCGCCTGCTTTCCTGGTTGAGACAGGCTGCTCTCACATCTGTACTGTAAAGAACTAGAGGGAGAGTGACCCTGACAGCATCCTTTGGCGAGGCCCATCAACAGCGGGAGGTCATCAGGAGAGAATCCTGTACCCACGGCACTGCAGCTGATGGCCGGGCTCCAAGCTGGATGGGCAAAGACCACTGTGCTTCCCTTTGGAAACTGCAGATAGATATTGAAGAGCTTCTAAAAATTAATTTAGCAAATTTATATGTACAGTCTGAAATTATTTCTTGTAAACAGCTAGCTTTAGTTTTAGCTAAATATGTAGTTTATAAGTAGTATGTTACCTTTCAGTTTTTGTATTTGAAGGATTTGACAGTTTGTTCAGTTTTTTTTATTGTAAAGAAATATGCTTTTCTTTTCACAGTAAAATGCTTTATGGAACTAGTTTTAGGGCCCTCTGTTGTTCTAATGCCTTGCTCACTGCCTGAGAATTTAGTGAAATTTAAAAACAGACTTTTTTTTGGGGGGCATGGCTCAGTGGTAGAGTGTGTTCTTAGCATACACAAGGGCCTGGGGCTGATCTCCAGCACCAAAATAGCAACAAATAAACCACTTTTATTTCCAGACAAAAATTCCAAGTCAAATTAGCAAATGAAATACAAAAAAGAGATATTACCAGCTGGGTGCAGTGTGTAATCCCAGCACTTATTTTTTTTTCCCCAGCACTTTTTGAGACAAGAGGATTGCAAGTTTGAGTCCCATCTGGGCAATTTAGTGAGACCCTGTCTCAAAATTTTAAAAAAGTCACAAAAAGGTTGGTGTATATATTCCTCAGCATGAAGACCAAGGGTTTAATCCATAGTACCACCCCTACAAAAAAATTTACCTCTATATATGCATATTGTTCTTTTAAAAAGTTTTGTATGTTGAAGATACTTTTTATCTTTCTGTTCTTTGCTTTACACCCCTAGTAATTGTTTTTACTGTCTACAAAACTGTTAAGCTTTATTTTTTTATGCATAGGGTAAATGTTTGATTCCATCTTTTCAGTATATCTGTCTTTATTTTTAAAAAGTTAAATATACAACCAGGCGTGATGGTACATGCCTATAATCCCACCACTTGGGCGCCCAAGGCAGGATTGCCATGAGTTCAAGGCCACCTGGAACTACATAGTGAGACCATCTCAAAAAACAAAAAACAACAAAACAAAAAGTTAATTTACATCCAGTAAAATCACACTTTTTGGCATCAAGTCTGAATTTTGGCAAATACATAGTTTTGTGTTTTTTTAGCTACAGTCTTGCTTTGTTGCCCAGGTTGGCCTCAAACTTGTGAACTTCCTGCCTCAGTTTCCTGAGTAGCTGGGATGACAGGTGCCTGCCATCATGCCCAAATACAAATGCACCAATTAGTACAGAACACCCAGAATACTCCCTTGTGCTAACTGTAGTTAAGTCTCTTCCTCTGCCTCCTGGCAACCACTGTTTGCTACATCTCTTGTTTTTTAAAAAAAATTTTAATAAAACATTTAAAAATTGCCTTTTTGGTGTGTAGTTCTCAGTTTTGACAAATGCAGTCACATAACCACTACAGTTAAGACAAAACAGTTCTATTACCCTCCAAAAAATTATCTCCTGATCAACTCCATCCTTTATGCTGGCAACCAGAGCTGTTCGGTTGCAGTAGCAGGAGTCAGCAAACTTTGTATAAGAGGCTATGTAAATATTTTAAGTTTTGTAGTTTTTTATAGTCTCTGTTGCCAGCTACTCTGTAGTAGGCAAGGTAGTCAAATACTATTTAAAGGAAGCTGGGTGTGGTGGTGCATGTCTGTAACCCTAGCATGTAAGAGGCTGAGGCAGGACGATTGCTCCAAGTCCTAGGCCAGCCTGGGCTACATAATGAGCCCATGTCTCAAAAAAAAAAAAAAAAAAGACAGTGAACATGTTTTAGTTAAAATAGTAAAACTTTATTTCTGGACACTGACATTTGAATTTTATCTAATTTTCATGTCATGAAATACTCCTTTTTTTCAATCATTTAAGAATATAAATACTTCCTAGCTTATATGCTTTATACAACAGGACTGAATTTAGCCTCGTAAGTCCTAGCTTGTTGACCCCTGTCTTTTCTTGATGTTCTATAAATGGAGTCACAAAATATGTAGCATTTGTCTGGCATTTTGATATTTAGTATAGCATGTTTCCAATTCTTCCATGTAATTGCAGGTGTCAACTGTCGCTTTCTTGCTAAGGTTCCATCATATAGCTGTACCAGTTATCCATTCTCCAGGTACATATAATGCTGTGTTTAGATTATTTCTGGTTTTGATGGTTACATTCAGCTCTATACACATTTTGTAGGTTTTGAGTAAACACAGGATTTCATTTCACTTGGGGGCACAGACCCACAAGTGGAAGCTGTTCAAGTTTATAAGCATTTACCAATCTAGTTCCCAGAGCGGCTGCATCACTTTGCATTCCCACCATCAACAAGTGTGTTCCAGTTGTATTCTATATTTTCTGCAAAACTTACTGTCAGTTTTGTCGAGTTTTGAGTTTTCTGTATCCTTGATACAAACTCCTTGGAGAAACAATTTGGAAACATTTTCTCCCAGCCTGTGGCTCATCTTATCACACTCTTAACTGCTTTGTTCAAAGAGAAGTTCTTAATTTTGAGAAGTCCTGTTGATCATTTTTCTCTTTTATGATCAGCACATGCCTTTTATGTCCTATCTAAAAATGCATTACTAGACCTGGTCACAAAGATCTCTTCCTGTGTAGTCTCCTGGCAGGACAGATTTCTGTGTATGACCAGCTGAAGCATCCTTAACCACTGGAGGTACTTCAGCTCCAATTGGTTACGAAGCACCTCTCCTTGGCTCCTGCTTGAACATGTGCTGGGTCATAGTAGCTTCTTCAGGGGTTTCCTCACCATCTCTACAGCCTCTGTACTCCTTCCATCTTGCATGCCACTATCAGATTAGTAAAATGATTTCATGAAGATTAACATCCTTCTGGTTATGTGTTAAAAATAGCTGATATTTGCATAAGCCACTGAAGGCTGACTGAGCCTTCCTATGCGTGCTGCACATATTTTCATTGAATCCTCACAACTTACATATTGAATAAGCATGTTTTACCAAGAAAGAAAGGGGAGATCAGGTTCAAAGACACACTTAGGAAATGGTGGAAATGGGCCTGATATCTCAGACTAGACTCTTCAGTGGACCACAGAGCTTAAAAAGTAGTGTTTACACACTGTTGGGTGGTTCCCAGGTTGGCATTTAAGGTCAGTGACACTGATCTCTCTATCCCAGTACCTTCCTGCATCAACCTTCATCTGCTGATAGGCTCCTTTATTCTATATGGAACCTAAGCATCCATCATACATCCCCCAGTCAAGGAGCTGCTCTCTGGAACCTTTTCCTAATTCATGTAACACTTACCATCATGCATTGCTTCTACCTTTAGGTCTCTCCAGATCATGCCTGCTTCTAGCCATTCAATAAATGACAATGACTAGGAAAATAACAAGGTCAGGCCAGAGTAAATATATTGTTACAGATCTCTGTGTCTATGTGTGTTGTGCTGGGAATTGAACCCAGGGTTTCAGGCATGCTAGGCTGGGGATCAGATCCAGAGGCACGACCATCGAGCTGCTTCCCTGGGCCTTTTAAAAATTTTGAGACAGGGTCTTCCTACATTGGGGTGGCCTCAAATTTAGAATCCTCCTGCCTCAGCCTCCCAAATGCTGGGATTACAGGTGTGTACCACCATACCCATAGATAGCAGTTTCTGAGTATTCCAATTTTGACTGGCATATCAGAGCCAGTGGGCACAAAGGTACTTTGTAGTTTTGGATACTAAGTAGTACAAGATTCTAGATACTTTAAGAAATAACTACATCTTGATTTGTCTTTTTTTTTTAAGGACTATGGAAAAATAGACCAGAATGTTGGTGATTACAGATAAGTTAAATGACAGATCTCACTTGCTTTAACAACAGTATACATCCTAGGGTTTTTTTGGTTTTTGGGCGCGGAGGATCAAACTCAGGGCCTTGCACTTTCTAGGCAAGCGCTCTACCACTTGAGCTAAATCCCCAACCCCCTATCCTAGGGATTTTTAGCTGCCTCCACCTCCCAGTACTGGGAATCAAACAAACCAGGACTCTACCACTGAGCTATATCCCCAGACTTTTTTTTTTTTGGAGACAGTTTTACTGAGTTGCCCAGGCTAGCTTTGAACTTGTAGTCATTCTGCTTCAGCATCCTAAATAGCTGAGATTACAGATATGTGCCACCACACCCAGTTGTGTTATTTGGTTTTCTTAAACCAATCCTCTTTCCTTTCCTAATACCACTCATTCTTTTCAGTACAGCAGAAGACAAAAACAGCCCAGAGTGAGACCATTCAGGGATTTCAGAGCAGCACAGATATGTATCAACTCAGCCAGGGAAAAGAGGCTAAGGGATCAGCCAGGCGAAGAACCAGGATGCAGCAGGCTTGGGTTCCTACACAACACAGAGCTCAAGGCATTACCACAACAGGCTCAGTGGAGCAGCCTTTCATTTCATTCTTTCTGGCTGTGGGTGTGGGAACACTCCACTCACCCACATGCCACCTTGGTTCTCCCTCCCGT
Organism: Hystrix cristata; assembly: GCA_004026905.1. NCBI lineage: Eukaryota > Metazoa > Chordata > Mammalia > Rodentia > Hystricidae > Hystrix > Hystrix cristata. Next base: position 12,566 of record PVJO010001129.1, read on the forward strand.
CCAGCTCCCACGGCAAGCCCCCGGTCCTGAAGCAATGCTCACTCGACTGAATGCCTCCTTCAAGGCTGAAGAAGGCTCTGGGCTCCATCCCTGAAGACACAGAAACTGACCTTGGAATCTGCACATGACAGTGCCCAAACAGACACGTGAGGAACTGGAGATCTTTGGAAGAGGAAGCTGTAAATATGAGGAATTTTATTTTATTTTTTGCTGACATACTATGAGGCAAAACAAAATTGACACTATACAAAATAACTTTATAAAATATCATTCACATCATATTTTATCAGATTTACAGCATTCTGTGCATGTTAGGGGTTATGTAAGGAGGTGAAAAAACACTATGCCAAACTTTAGTATTAGTTTATATACACACAGTAAGAAACAAAACAATAACTGTTAGGTATTCCATGAATTTATTGCAAAAATAGTGCAAACTACTTAACCTAGTAAGCTGTAAAAACAAACTTGAAAGGACCCAGCTAAGCTTAAACACGACAATAGATGCTCAGTATCTCAGCGTTCAGCTTTCTTCACCAGTTTATCTTGTCCATCCAGACCACTCCCCACCTGTTCAGTCTGGGGCGAGTGCCGAGGAGTAACAAAATGTGAAGACTGGCTCTTCAGAGGCCAGCCTCATCGGGCTGCTTCAGTCAGCAGCACCTTTTGGGGTCATGCTACTCACTCAATGACAACTTTGTGAGGTTTGTGTTGAAAAATTAGAATGCCATGATTTGTAATTTTGAGCTTAGAAATAAGATATCCAACCTCTTAATGATATGGAGAAGGGAATCAAGAAAGCAGCATGAGCAGGAAGGTTTAGGAACATTACTGTCTGCTTACAAACATAGTATCCTTTTCCTCAGGTGTAGTTGGGTAAAGTATTCTAATGTAGGGCAACCCTTGAACCAGATATTGCAATATGTTTAAAAGAAAATAAAGGATACTATACCTCTACAAGAGTAACTTTATATTTTCTTTCAACAGTCTATTGGGGTCCAAAAAGCATATCTCTAAACAAAATAATAAAAGCAAACCAAAATGCTACATGTCATAGCTAAAGAAACAAAATGCAGCATATGCAGGTTCTTTTTCTTGAGGTACCTATATAAATTTAATTACCTGCCCCCAAGTACTCTTGTTAGGTTAAAACAAAATGCGTCCTGGCGAGCCAATTATAGGGCATTTATTATTACTGAGAAAGTGCAACAACGCTGATCTTTATACGCAGCATACTAAAGGATGATTTACTCTTTATAAAATATAGCTTAAGAATCAACCTGATGGAAGTTAAAAACATTTAACTAGAATCATCTTTTTTTTTTTTCTTGAGATACTGCAGCAAAAAGCCTCCCAAATCAACTTTCAAAGTTTTGCCACTAAGGAATGTTGGTTATCTTGTAAAATTCAGAGATCTCCGTAAACTAGTAAAACTATATACTGTAGGAAAGATCCCTAACCTTTATTTCTTATTGGTATAAAATCAAATTCTTAAGACTTCAAAATATTGTTACCTCCAAAGAATTAAGTTAAAAAAGATTGCCACAGTAGGAAAAGTCTTCAATTGTAAACTGCCAAATATAAAAGCATGGAAAGTTATCCATCTCCTATCTTATTTTGTTACCCGTCAGAAAGGTTTCCTAACTTCTAGAAACCCTGGGGCCGCTGCAGAAGGCAGATGTCCCCACCTGCAGACAGATACAGGTTCGCCCATTCTGTGTCCATGGTCATTAGCACCTCCACTGGGTAGGCCAGAAGAGATGAAACTGACAACAGCCTAGCTGCTGCTTATGAAAGAAACTCTTGTAACAAGCCAGAGGAAGAGGGGCATGAATGGCTATGACAGCAATGCTAAAAGTACTTGCGTTTTTTTTTTTTTTTGGCTGCCCCTTCACTGGCACAGAAAATGAAGTGAGATATATATATGCGTAAATGTGCACATATATGCACAGAAGAGTTTGAAATTCATTGTTTGTAAAATACTAAATTTGCTTTTGGACATAATTTTTTTCCCTTTCCACAGAAGGTAGTTGGGATTCCAATATACTGCAGCAGTTGGCTGGGGATCTACTAGATTCCATGACTAATTGGGCTCTTCTCCCCACCTGCAATAAAAAGTGTAATTCTATACTGATTTTTAAAATGTGTTAGGGTTCAACATAAAAGGCACAAAATAAATAAAAATATTATTAAATAAACGGAAATTATGATTTCAAGTTTCATGTGGAGTTACATCTCACTGTTTGGTTACTTTTTCCAATTTAACTTGACAAACTTAGTAAATAGCACCCAACTGTTTAACTGAGGTAGATCCACATTGTAAAGAAAGCTGGGTCCCCTCCATCTTACCTCTAAATTGAAGATGCTTTTATAAAAACAAAAATCCATTTCAATCATATGCAGAAGCAATGACAGGTGGCACTACCCGAAAAAAGCTTAGAACATGAGCAGGTTTGTGCGTTAAGACCTAACCCTGCTGGAGAGACATAGATCCCACAGCGGAGGGAAAAATACCATTTAAAAATAACCCTGAAAATGTCTCTAGACTTTCAGAACAGGTCTCTCTGCCTGACTGCCACAGTGATGCACAATAGTCCATCCGTTTTCACCAAGCAAGGGCAACAGCCAAGCCAGACCTGGGTGAGGGAAAGGGGCTTACCGGATGCTTCCCTTTTTAACTCCAGAGAAAAGACTTGTTGAATGATGATACAGCATCTTGATCTGCACAGTTTAAACTCGTTCTGCCTAATATTTTTGCATACTCTGAAACTCACAAATTTAATATTGGATTAAGGCTTAAAGTGGCAGTACCACCTAGCATCATGCAAGCACTGGACATCCTCAAGACACACAGAATGGTTTTAAACTAAAGACAATGACATGAAGCCTCAGAATTAGAATTAGCAGGTACTATAACTTTATAATTAATTATACAATCCATGTAGTAAATGAAAAATTATACAGAGAGGCCAATGTATATAAATAATAGTTTATACAGGAACTGTCAATTTACAAAACAGCACTGCATGGTTTCTATATTGCAAGCACAAGACGTCGTCACATAGATCCACTGTACAGGTATAAACGAGTCCACGGACAATACATAGAGTACCACCTGAAATGATGCCCTTTTAGCTGCTCAACTTCTTAGAAAATAGTAAACTTTAAAGGGACATAATACATTTTGATTCAAAATGTCTTTTAAAATGTTTTGTTGGGGGAAATTAAGAAGGGGCAAAATCCACAATGGGACTTTTGAATTCATTTTTGGTTCTTTTTCAATTATTTTATAAAAATAAAATAAAACTAGAAAAATTGATAAAACTAAGGGTTAAAACCCCTCAATACATATTAGGTATTAGGCAAGTAATCTGAAGCATACCAGAGGTAAGAAAAGTCTGGGTTTAGGTACTACATTCTCTTCTTGTATTTAATGAGTCATCAGCCACTTTGCTGCACAGAAATTTCAATTATTAAAACTTTTAAAAAAATAAAAACTCACTTGCCTCTACAGTTACAAAACATGAATTTTCATACCTTTAAGAACTACATTAAAATCCACTACCAAACTCAGGACTTAAATTTCAGTTTAATACTAAACTAGATATTTAGAATTTTAGTCACATGTCTCTATTTGGCTTTGAAGGAGGAACCAAAATTGTTAATGAATTATCCCTCCGCAGCCAGTGACTCTGGGAGGGAAAGGCCTTTCTATATGTATATTTAAAAATAAATACGCTGGATTTTTTTCCCCCACTTTAAACCAACAAAATCATCTCTTGATAGGGAAAGGTGATTTTTAATGAGACCATTGGCCAAGAAATTGCTCATCACCTGGCTTGAAAAAATTGGAGATAAAAACTGAATGTCAGGCATGTTGAAGCTCGAGTCCTATATACACAGCTCAAGTGACACCACACCTAAGTAAGCGGTTTCCCCGAAGTCACAGAAAATCACAAAATAGAACAACCATGAAAAGCATTCCAAAATAAGGACTGAATAGCACCATACACCTGAGGACTTCACACGAATTTTACAAAGACATGATTCCAACTCCTTTTAAAGCAATCTACTTCCATTACAAGACATTCTTTCTGAGTGACTAAGAGAACAAAACCAATAGGTTTTTCTGATGGGCATGGTCAATGCTTGACAAAGAGATGGCCTTGCACCAGTTTCCTGAAACCCCAGCAGAGATGCATGTGCTTGTTAGAGCACAGGAGAAACCATGGAGGGATCTGGCAGCAGGCATCCTGTTGGCAGTAGCCTGCAGGGCAGTTACAGGCTGCAACCAGGAGCTGAGGGTGCAGGAAGGAGCTTTGAAGGCAGGAGGCCAGTGACTGACTTGTGGAATGATTCAGGATCACTTCCACTAAAAATGCAGCCCCAACACAATTCTCAAAGGACACTGAGGACCAGACTTGAAAGGCACAGAGTCTGGAACTGGGCCTCCAGACACACTCAGGTGGGTGCTGGTGGAGACCAGAGGAAGGCCTGGGGCCATATGCTACTTGGGACAGAGGGCCTGCCCCGCCCTGCCCTCAAGATTGTTCTCACAACCTCTAGGGTTCCAAGGAGCATCCCCCACCCCTGCCTCTGCCAAGCTGCCTGCATCATATCCCCTGATGGGTGGGTGGTATGGGTGTTATTAGGATCAATTCACAGGTTTTAAGGACTGTGAAGATTTGGAAAGAACTGGATGAGGGCCTTGATATCTAGTTCCTGGAGACACTTAGGGGGAAGGAATTAATATTTGGTGTTTTAGCTTTAATTTGAACTACCTAAATCCAAAAGGAGGTTTTAAATAGATAATTCAGCCTCCTTCTACCCCTCAAAAAAGGGGGTGGGGTAATGTGAGTACTTAACACTGCAGTCACACCACCATGGGCACTAAAAGACCCAAACATGTCTGAATTATTCACTTCAACGGGTAAGAAAAGTGTGGGCAAAAGCAGCAGCAATCTCCAGTGCTGTTTGAATAATTTTTCACAAATGTCAGAGGAGTGCCCCATCCCCATCCTGGAGATGTGACTGCAGACAGCTGACGGGCAGATCTGAATGCAATTGTTCACATCATGGAACCAGCCTAGCTGCTTGCTGCACAATGTCCTCTCCAGTGCCCTCACTGTGTTCTGGCTAAAAACCCAAGACCAACCCAGAGGACCCAGGCAGCCACCAAAGCAAGTCAGGGTTGTCACAGACACCCACCCTACATGTCCACGCTCCCAGGGTGGAGAACAGTGTGATGGTAGAATTCAAAACATTTTCAATAAGACTGCAAGACACTCAGCTCTTTCGGAATCAAAGCACACCATGTGGCATGAACAAGCAAAGGAACTAGAACCACAGTGTTAAAGGCAATTCCTGCAGGGGACGATGTATTAGAATCCTCAGGGCTAAAGTCAATGTCTGATGCGTGTCCAAAGGACAGAGCTGCCTTCACACAACCAGCCAACTGCAACTGTGAACCTGTCCTGTCCCTCAAGGAGGAGGAGGTATTCGGAGTGACTGCTGACCTTCCAAAGATTGGAAAATATAAGGAATCTATAGACAGAAGTGAAGGAGGCTAGAGGACACAGTGCAGTGTGGGTGGGGAAAAACATTCCTGACAGCCATGTGGATAAATCACAGGAGGGCTGATCAAAGACACCACTTTTTCCAGGACAGACTTGCTGCAAGTCAGCCTCAGACCCATCCCCAGAGCTGCTGGTGGTAACTTCTGCTCCAACTGCAGACCCTGTGTTCTTTTCAGACAAAGGGTCCTCGATCAGAACATGACAATTTGCTTTCAAACCTTAACTCATTTTAAGTAGAGAGTGACAGTAACTCAAGGTCTCAAAGCCTTTTGAAACCATGCAACTATTTTAAATGTATTATTTGCACAAGAGTTGGTGTTGAAGCACCTTGGTGATTATATTTTAGAGTGTATAAAAAGGGAGGTGAGAGCAGAGGAAACAATTTTCAATCCATTCAGAAGCAAGCAGGGGGGGAAAAGTGCTTTCTTACATTAAACAGGGACTTGAAAGCAGGGATGTAGGCTATTTCAAGGCTTTGCCACCCGTGTGGTCCTCCACAGAGACACTCCTGCTAGCCAGGGAACGACACGCTGCCTGTGCAGAGAAGCCCTTGGTTCTGTTCCTGCTGGCCTCTCAGGATGCTGGAATCTCAGCTGGACAGCACTGAGGAGTCCCTGGTCCACTGACACAGCAGAGAAGGAGGGGGCTGCCCCCGGGTCACAGTATGGCACACACATTTTCAAGCCAGAGCTGAATGGAGAGGTGTTCACAATTCAGTTTATTCAGGCAACATTTTGGCTATTTTCAGTGTGGATAGCTACGCTTATGAGCAAACATGAATCTACTGAGAATTCAGAGGTAGCTTTTATCTGCGTTTGTTTAACTAAAAGGTATTCAAAAACCACCTTCTGTAGTGATTTGGCTAAGCCAATACATTCACTTGAGACAATAAAATGGCAGAACATACGTAGAGAAGCAAAGTGAGGGACCATGATGGCACTGATGTGACATTCACACACACACATACAGCTGACAGCTCCTTTTTGTACCTGATACTGCATAGCCTGACCACAGAGTTACACATAGGGGCTGGAGCAGGTACTTCAAACCCCGCAGAATCACAAGGCATAGGGGCCAGCACTGGGTTTCGGGATCATTCTCTCTGGCATCTATAGGTTCAGGTACAATGACAATTTGACATGACAGAAACCTCATGGCTTTAAATTGACACTGGCCAAAGGGATGCAAGGGAGACCCCACAGTCTATTAATGCGGACCATGCAGATACTTCCTATCTGCAACGCAAAGGCTGGATGGGACTAGAAGGAAATGCTTTCAGGAGCCATGGCAAATAAGAAGGAACTGAACCAAGACCAAGTCCCAAAGATTTACAGTTAATCCTCTTACATTCAAATCTCCAGATAACGGAGAGCATAGTCTCCTTCAAACAGATGGGAAACTTACTGTCACAAAAAAAAGAAAATGAGTCTAGTTTGTCCTTCATGAATGGTCCAGACACAAGGCTAAAGAGCAGAACAAAAGCAGGTCTGCACAACTCTTTCCACATGTAATACTGAAATGTATGGTGGTGTCACTGAAGCGAAGCAGCATCCTGTATTCACATCATTCTGCTACCGTGAATCTATTTACAATCATTTTAAGTACAGCAGATGCAAAGTTGGACATAATAAAACAAGTTGTCAAAAAATCAGTGCAATTATTTTGAGTTGAAAATTTTTCCTTACAAAAGAGAGTCAAGCATGCATGTAATAGGGACACCCCATGACAGAGTCACACGTACACTGTGTCTACACCAAAACATCACAGCAGTGAGACTGCTGGCATGACAGCTGGAGAGAATGTTCTTGGTTACTTTGGGGAAGGGCTAAAATATAAATAAAATATCTGCATTCTGCAAGTGAGGCGCATGAACACTGAGGAAATATCAGTTTCTACTACTGTACATTCCTTTTTTCATGAGCGTGAGAGATGAGTCAAAAAGAGGTCACAGAAAAGTTTCTTATGGCTTGTCTGGGCCACCAGGATTGTCCTCTGTCTGGATTAGGTCAGTATCTAAAGCGCCTCCTAATGGAACTGCCTTAGCTGTAGGAAAATGCCCATGAAAAAATCCTTGTAACTGTCCAACAGATCAGAGCCGTACTGATGGACTACATCTAGTTCCTGAAGGCTCCACGACAAGCCAAGTGCTAAGTGACCACAAGCAACCAGGTGAGGCTGTCCCAGCCCCAAAGCCTCCTGGAGACACTCTGTGGTGTCCCAGCTACGTGAGGCGTGCTGGTCTAACCTTGACATATTGTATCAAATATATAATTTGGCTGAAAAACTGCTTTGTAAAAATAAAATTTAAATCACCCTGCAGATCAATGTAAAAGCACATTGCTACTGCATATATAAGAAAAACAATTCATCCAGAAAAATTACATTTGTGGCTTTCAAAAATAAATCATCCGGTAAACTGGAAGGTAAACATTAGGTCATTTATAAAAGTTGGGTAAAATAATTCCTGCCATATCCATCAGGTACCACATGCACTGGAATATCCACGTCAGCCAAATCAAACCAGAGCAGAAAGGAAAAAAATAAATAGCAACATTTGCATTTAACAACAATAAAAATAACATACAACAATAAAATGCAGGGACTGAAATTGTCTCTAGGGACTGCTCAGTAATGGGGGTAAACATCAGGAATAGCAGGCAGTGTTTAGGCCAGCTGAGAAAAGCACGGGGCTCACTCCCCACCTGCACAGTGTCCCCCAGGCAAGCCAGCACCATGGCCACACGACCCTCAGACAGGCAAAGTGAGGCCATGGCCAGAGGCAACCCGACCTAAGGAGACCAAGCAGACCCTGAAGTGGAGTATCAGCGGTGTGTGTCCAAAGTCTTCTCAGAACCAGAAAGCAAATGCAAAACTAAGACATCCCTTTCTACAAGTAAAGGTAGACTCAGTTTTACAAAATTTATCTGAAATAGGAAAATGTGAGTTTATAATATGCAAGTAACAGGAACGACCAATGGCTCCCCTGAGCTTGCATTTCTTAGTTCACACGGAGAATTGCTGAGTGTAACAGATAGTGGTAAGGGGATGAGAGTTGATGAATGTTTTTAAAAAGTGAATATTTTAAAATATACTAGGAAGAGTCCCAGTTTGGAAATCTAATTGGGAGACCTCTTAAAGAGATAAACTCCAGCTTGTCTTTTAAATGAATCCAGATTTCTACATCATAATTTTCACATTCAGTTTGCTTAAAGCAAGGCACACCTTACTTAACAGTGGGGTGGGAACAAAGCCAGCAAGTGGGCAACTCTTAATCCTGAACAGGCAGTACTGTGGGAGGCCCAGCCTGGTGGCCGTGATCTGAGGAGGGGGAAGTGCCCTCTGGCTTCTGTGAACAGGACTTGCACTTATCTTACTGCACTCTGAGGTTCTGCACCATCAAAACTTATGTTAATAATGGAGGCATTGGTAGAAACTTGGGAAAACAATTATTTACCTGAGAAATTGTAACTACAGCCATTTAAAGTGAATCATCAGACATGTACAAAAGTATGTAGCTAACTCAAGTGGAGACATTTGGTCTGTTAATGTTTTTAGTATTAAAAAATTTATAAAACAAACATAGGGCTATAAAAAGTACCCTTCCTAAAGTACTTTGGCCCACTAAAAAGAAAACATATACTTCAAAATGAAAAAAACAAAGAAAAAAAAAACCTTGTAAGTCTGATTTTCTGCCAGCCTGTACTCCTCCTTAGGCCTTAGCTCAGACAATGCCTCCTTGCTTTGCCAAGGAGGGCCTCTCAGCTGGCCCCTTGGTGCCCCAGGGGAAATCCCTGGGAAGCTTCCAGAGCCACCCGAGGGCTACAAGTGATGGTTTAAAATGCAGATGTCAGCAGCCCAGGAATCTGCATTCAACAAGACCTACAATCCCCAAAGACTGAGATTCTGTTGTTGCGGGTGGAGACACATGGTTCCAGACGGCTCTAAGAATGGCTGAAACTAACCTAATTTCAGATTCTAAAAACTGACTAGTCAGAAGAGTCCCTCTTCAGCTTGAATGTGCCTGGTGAGCTAAGCTCAGTGTATTTGTGCCCTTTTGGAAACAGGAGAAAGTGCCATTTGCCAAAAAGACAACAGGCAGCTGCAGTGCTTCTTAGAGCGGGGGCTGCTGTCACTTAAAAAGAGCAGAAAAAAAGATACAGCAAGAAAAGACTTAATTAGTAAACACCCACATGCACACACAGACACACACCCCACTCTGAGTACACATCTTCACAGATCACAGCTACCCCTTGTCACTTGTCCAGGCCCAGTGCTGGGACCACCAGGCTGGGGGCTCATGGGCCTTCCTGCCACCTCAAAAGCAGGTGAATGATGGGGACAGGGGGACAGAGGTGGGTGCCTATTCTAGCCTTAGGCACCACCATTGGGACCCTCACTCTACCGCAGTGCCAGAGGTAATGTCACGCAGGGGTGGGGAAGGGACATCAGCAGGGAGAGGAAACCTATAGAGCACAAAGCAGCACAGGGGAAGGCTCAATTCCTTCCTTGAACTTCTACAAAGAACACAGATCTGATTCTTACTCAAACTGTATTCAAGGACCAAAAGCTCATTCAACACGAACAGCAATGTCTGCTGTTATCCTTTAACATCATCCGTGGTGTCACTCTTAGTGCAATGGTTTCTAGATTGGTAAACCCCATCTGGGGCCCCAAATGCAAATCCTAACCAGGCGGTCTCTGCCCTCTGTTGCTCACCTTGGGCCTCTCAGCCAGCACAGTGGCCACTGGCAGCTCTCTTGGTTTCAGTGCATAGATCCTATGAAGCTTGCCCACCAAAACCGCACACCAAGAAAAGTGCACTCCGACACATGAACTTGTTTCCCAGCGATGGAAGAATAAATTCCATTTGTGCTTCATCAGCTGAGTGACACATAGGGATAAGGTGGCGGGAAGGTGGTGAGTGACTGGTGGGCACACTGTCCCTCCCGGAGGTATAGGCTATAGAGTCCACACAGAGGGGAGGATCGCTGTCACATGAAGTCAGTTGCGTATTCCTGTACTTAAGCACTAAGAGCCACAAGAGGTGGCCCATCTCCAGGCTCCAAACACTCCTGATATGCGAAATAGGTCACATGAAGCACCCCGTAGTCAACAAAAGGAAAACAGCATCTATCTATCACATTAATACTGCAAACCAGATATATATATTTTTCTCTTACATTAAAGACATAACAGTGAAAAAGGATTGTACTGTATTTATCACCACAGACCCGTATTCTTTAGAAACTTTGGAAAATAAATGTCACAGTCCTACAGGACAAATCTTATGATTAGACTGTCGATATATTGTCTTTTTTTCTCTTTTAAATAAATTTTTATTAAAATGGCACTTGTCTGCCAAACTCTGGACCTGTCACTGCTGTAAACACACATGGCCCACCTGCCACTGCTCCTCTGCTGAGGCCATGTGAGGCAGGCAGTGGCACGCTGAGAGATGCCCATGGCTGCCTCGCATGGCCACCTGGCCCTGGGGTCGTGGAGCTTGTGCAGCCATGCCAGGAGCACACAGCACAGGAATCGACATTAGTGACAACATCAGAATGTTCAAGGCTTTAAAACCACAATTGTGTTTGGTGTTGTTTTCACTCTCAGAGAACATTCACAGCTAGTTTGAGCCCATCAATTTCATTGAGAATCATGCGTTAAAAACAAGTAAATTGAATGACCAAATAAATTAAAAATGTTTTAAAGCCCTGAGTTCGTAGATTGGTTTTAGGAGATTTTTAGGAAACACGGGACTCTATTTTAATAAGCAGCTTATAGATTTTGGCAAACCATATTTCCTACGACAGTGGGGTCTCATACAGGTCTGCAGTTCAAAATCCAAGTTTGAAATCTGGGACGGAAGGCATTCTGGAAAATGGAGAATCTAATAAAATCGATGATGTTTCATGTTCGATGCTGGCTGTCACGGAAGGGCTGGGCGTCTGTTGGTCTGAGTGTAGCTGGTCTCATGTGAATCCAACTTGGTGTGCACAATCGCTAAACACTAGAACATGTCAAGCAAAGTACATGGTGCGCAGTGTGTCCTGATGGACCTGGACCGCCTTGGCCAATGCTTGGTGGTCTCGCCCGTTGCTCTGCCCAGAGGTATGGCTTCCCTCAGCACTGCAGGGACACAGGAGGGAGGGGAGAGAGAACACAGCCTTTGACTACTGAGTGAGGGGAGCAGTGTGCTGACAGCCACCACGAAAGCACCAGCACTCAGGGATGTGAGCTCCAGCCACTCCTCACTTGGTAGAAGCAGCTGCCAAGCCTCAGCAGAAACAACCCCAGCAGTGACCTCCAGCCAGGGAAAACACTCACCTGTCGTGTTCCTTATCTACCAGGTGGTACCTGGCCCGGAAGGCCACCAGGTGAGCATAGTAGGCTGGCGCAGGGATGGACACAGAGCGCGTACAGCGCACATAGGTGTGACACAACTGGTAGGTTAGAATCTGCAGCTCATCGGAAGAGAAACGATTGTCATCCCAAAGGACATGGTAGTGAGAAGGCCTGCTTGTCCCCTAAAAGCAGATCACAGTATTGGACAGACTCACTGTAAAATCTTTACAAAGAATACCGTGAAAGAATATGTGATGATAAAAAGAAATGTTTATATTATTATTAAAAACTTATCAGAGTGCTCGCTTCGGCAGCACGTATACTAAAATTGGAACGATACAGAGAAGATTAGCATGGCCCCTGCGCAAGGATGACACGCAAATTCGTGAAGTGTTCCATATTAAAAAAAAAAAAAAAAAAAAACTTATCAGGGCAATCATAACAGACAAAGCAATTATTAAAGGTGGCCATAATTTAAAATAGCTAGCAGAGAGGATATTGAATGTTCCAAATACAAAGAAATGAAAAATATCTGAGGTCACCATACATTGTACACATGTATTAAAATATCATACCACTCACACTTAACTCATAAATATGTACATGATGCATCAATTAAAGATGAAGAGGTATTTTTAAAAAGTGACTATTGAGGACGACTATCGTCTGGATGGATTAGGTACTCCATATTTTTTTTTTTTTGGTGCTGGGCATCGAACTCAGGGCTTGTGCTTGTGAGGCAAGCACTCTAACCACTGAGCTAAATCCCCAGCCTCTAATGTTTTACGTATAATGGCAAAAAAACAACTCCAATAAAAGCTATATATTCAAAATAACATTTTAAAACAAGAGTTTGGACATGAATATCACTTTACGCATGTTTTGTTGCTTGAAATCTTTTTTTTTTTTGGGTGCTGCAGATCGAACTCAGGGCTTGCGCTTGCTAGGCAATTGCTAGGCAAGTGCTCTACCACCTGAGCTAAATCCCCAACCCTGCCTGAAATCTTTTGAAACACAAAGGGGAGTTGATTACCCCACCCAGGGCAGCCTCAGCAGTTAAGGCCACAGGCAGCTACTCCCTGCCCACTTCAGCTACAACATGACCCACCAGGGCTTTCTGTTTAGAGCCTGGCCTAATGTTGAAGCCCTGGGCAAGTGGCAGGTGGCAGAATGCTCTCACCCAATTAAGCACTGCACACGTCCCAGCTTTTAGCTGGTGGCTGCCACAAGGGTGGGACAGTGTTTGAGGTGAATCTGCCCAGGGTCATGGCAGCACTGGCCCTCCCAGACCCTTCCATGCCATAGAGAAGTTTCCATGTTAGAAAGTTCCCAGACAGAACACAAGCTAGAGAGACCCTGGAGGGTGAGAGTCCCTTCACCGGGGATGGGGGGGAAGTTAGAAAAGGGGGATGGCTTGAGGGGACAAAGCCTGAAGTACTGCAGCCTCACAGAGCAAGTATGCTAGCCCTGAAGGCACTGGGACAGGTGATCTGCACCAAGAAATGGTATGAAAATCTTCATGTTCTCTAGTATGAAGGTTTATATAACCCTTCAAAAGGTAAAAACCATCCTCAACTCTCAGGGTACCCAAACGGGCTGTAGGCTGGGTGTGGCTCTGGCCACAGAGCACAGGGGTTTCTCATGTATGTGGACAAAACTGTGGACACCTAGAACTCTCCACATGGGGCTCCGTCCCTACCTGGATGCCGGCATGACTACACAGGTAGAAGTCAAACTCTGTTGGGTGGGTGATTTTCGTGTCCACAGTTGTGCCTGCTGGAATGTTCCCACTCTTCCCAACCTGCAGCAACACAGGAACCTCATTAGTCACAGTGGTCAGCAGGACCCAGCAGGCAAGAGTTGAGCCAGTGCCACATCACCTTCCAGGGCAGGCTGCCACAGGGAAGTTTTTCCATTGGCTAGTACATTGGTTCAGTGCGAAAGTGTTAAAATCTAACAAGTATAAACAACTGAAATCCTACCAGGGCCAGAGTTATTTCCCAGGCTAGGCTTGAATTTGTGATCCTCCTGCCTCAGCCTCCCAGACTGCTAAGCTTGCAAGCATGAGCCACCACACCCAGCTAACCTTCAGACAGTTTAAGAAAATAAAACACTTGGAAGTTCGTGTCCCTTTGTATCTTTCCTAGATCCCATGTCCCCTTGGCCTTCCCTGGTACAATCTCAAATACAGACTTCATTCTTCCTGCACAGACATGTTGAATTGAATGGCCCCAATCTGGAAATTCAAAAATGTGAAATCTGAAATGTTCCAAAATATGAAACTTTTTCAACACTGATATGATGCCACAAGTGGATAATTCGACACCTGACCTCATGTGACAGACGGCCAAGGTCAAATCACAGGCACACTAGAAACTCTAAAATTACTTTCCGGTTATGTGTGTGAGGAATATATGGAACATTAATGGATTTTTTGTTTAGACTTGGGTCCCATCCTCAAGGTATCTCATAATGTACATGCGAATATTTAAAAAATAAAAAATCCAAAACACTTCAGATAAGTACTTTTATATTTTGAATATATATTCAAGAATCCACTAGCATTGTGTTTTAATGTTTTGCAGATTAGAAAACTACATACCTGTCTCACAAGTATATCTTATCCTAACTGCTTTTTCTGCTCATCGTAATTATTTTATGTAATCTATTAATTTCCTTTGCTAAAATGAATGCTAATATACAATATAGCAAATCTTTTTTTCCTGTTGGCTGACAGATAATTTTTACTTTGTTTGCTATTACAACAATACTGCTGTAAATAATAATAATTCTTCTTGAGATGGGGTTTTGAACTTCTGGGCTCAAATGATCTTCCTGCCTCTCAGCCTGTTAAGAAGCTGGAACAACAGGTGCTGTCACTGTGCCTGGCTAATCTCACATACACATCACCTTATACCCAGTCGTATAAGTTCCTCCAGGACAGATACTCTGAACTGCCAAACTGTGTTCCACGTTGGTTATCAGTTTGTACTCCTATCAACTGTGTATGAGAACTTCCTTCACAATAATGTACTTACTCTGTGCTAGGAATGGGGTTAAGTGCATTGCATGCATGAACTCAGTCTTCCCAAGACCCTTGCACTAGGTAGGTGGTGGTACAAGGGAGGCAGAGGGAGGCTCAGTGACAGTTTATGGTCAAGCAGCCAGTATATGCAGATTTGAGCCCAGGCCCCCTGGCTCCAGACCCTCTACCCTGAACCCCAGCACAGTGTCCATATCCCCCCAACACTTGGTACTAACAGGCTATGCTCATAAAGGGAGTTAAGAATCCCTCCCTCTTTCTCATTTTCTCAAAGTCTTTACGAAACGATTCCTTAAAGGTTTAGTGAAACCTGCCTGTAAAAAATCTCCAGACCAAACTCAAAATAAGTTAAATAGCTTCCCTCTTTCTATTTCACGCCACACTGTGAGACTATCTACTGCCAAAGGTTTGGGGAAACAAACCTATAAAACTTTCAGGGTCCAATATGTTTGGGAGGCGTGGGAGACTTTGATTACTGGATTATTCTCCTGAGCAGATTTTGAAAATTTATACAATTCTACAACATCCATTTGCATGTACCTGTTTTGTGCAAGTTTCCAAATTTATCTGCATTAAGTTGTTAACA
The DNA here is from genome assembly GCA_004026905.1 of Hystrix cristata. NCBI lineage: Eukaryota > Metazoa > Chordata > Mammalia > Rodentia > Hystricidae > Hystrix > Hystrix cristata. The sequence goes on from PVJO010001129.1 coordinate 28,116, forward strand.
GTATTCCATATGATGTAAATAAGACTATCCTTTCAGCAGCAACAGCCTGTTTGCCTCCTCATACTGGTATGAGTGTCCTCTTCCGTTCCTGCAGAGCCTTGCTCAGTCTGTTTCCCAGGAAGTAGGTTTTGACTTTAATTTCCTTTCTTTTTTTTTTTTTAATTTTTTTTTAATTTTTTTTTTTTTTTAATTTCCTTTCTTGCTTCTTCATTTTCTACTTCATTATGTTCCATTCTGAGAAGGAGAAGATGAGCGTGGGTGTTGCCAGGAGGAAGTGGCCTTGGGAGCCCTCTTACTGCCTGGTAGAAGACACCTGGGTGCTGAAGAGGGGCAGGGCCAAGCCCAGGCACTGCATAGCGTTCCTTCTACTTCTGGGGACTCAAGCTCTTCTTTCCACCCTTCGTGCCTGTAGGCTCAGTGATTGTTCTCCTTGTTTTACAACAAATGCTTCTAAATCTCCAGATGGGTGCCATATTGCATATGGTTTCATACAGAATTCTCTGAGTTTTGTTCAGTTCTCAGTACTCTGCAATTTCTATTCTTATTACATTTAATGCTTGAGCTACTTAGATGTGAATTAAAAGTTTCAAATGTTCTTAAACTTTATTTGTACTGTTGATTTAAAATTGAATTGTAGGGGCTGGGGATTTAGCTCAGTGGTTAGAGTGCTTGACTTGCAAGCACAAGGCTGTGAGTTCGATCCCCGGCATCACACACACAAAAATTAAATAAATAAATAAATAAATAAATAAATTGAATTGTATAATGATCAAAACATGGTATATATAAGACTGAACAAAATCTGGAAGTATCCTGAGATGTCCTCTGTCCTGGTAGAAGGCTGGCTTTAACAACTCTTTCACATGATCTCTGCACTTGATAGGTGGGAGTCTATTACATCTGGCTTGTTGATTTCACTCTTCTTTTCTTAGTTTTCATGCATTTTTGCCAGTTTTAATTTGTCATAGATGTATAGTAACATCCCTCTTTGATAGTATGTTTGCCAATTTCTCTTTGAAATTCTGTCAGTTTTTCTTCGCTTTTTTAAAATTTCCTCTCATTAGGTCAACGGTGTTGGGTATATTCACAATCATAGTTGCTGAATCTTGTTGTGGAATCATTCCTCTTACTGTGACAAAGTATCCCTTTTTCTCACCATAACATTTAACTTCTACTTTGTCTTCCATTTATGCTAAAGTATGTATGTGCTGGCTGGGTGTAGCTCGCAGCACTCAGCAGTCTCAGACAGGATTGCCATGAGTTCAACTCGAGCCTGAACTACATAGCAAGACCCTGTCTCAAAAACAGAAAAAAAAAAAAAAGTGTGTGTCACTGGGGTGGGCCACCAGGGAGCTCATCACAGAGTGGATCTTGGCCCACTGTGCTCAGCTCAAGGTCTGCAGGTGGCAGTCAGACAAGGTCTCGCCCTTCCAGGTATCAGCTCCCTTTGCAGCAGCTGTTTGGATGCGCAGCTGGGGACAAGGCATTCTGCCAGGAGCATGGAAACCACTTCTAGTCCAAGGACTTCTATTTTCCTCAACTGTGGAAAATTCTCAGTAGTGTAGACCACTGAACTACTTTCCAGTGCTTGCAGATAGCCTCCCCCAAGGGCCCAGGTTGACCCATCCTACCACATTCTCTTTGACAGTGCAGTGGTACAGTCCATTGCTGTGGTTTCCAACTGGCTCCTTTGCAGAGCCACCTGTTGTGGTAATTTATTGAATAAATGACTTCTCACCAAGACATGAAGGACCCTTCCTAGACACCTGAGGCGGGGTCCCCACAAAGCCCCTGGGAGGCCAGCACCTCCCCAGGATGTGAGGCAGCAGGCTTGAATGTCTGCCATGTACAGCACGGCCCAGGCACTGGGAACTCACCCGCTCGTTCTTGTCGGTACAGAAGAGCCGTGTGTGGTGCCTCTTTTGCACCACGATGAATGTGATCCCCGGCTGGTAGTCCTTCTCCAGCTTGATGCAAGCCTCACGGATGGCCAGCAACTCATGGTGCAGGACCTGCAGGCAGGAGGTGGGAGAAAGGACAGGTGTCAGGGCTATGTGCTTCCAAGGCCTCTCCTACCTGGAAACAAACACTTCAGCACCACCTCACAAACCCTGCGGCTGTAGCACTTTGGGCACATATTACTCCGCCCTACTGAGCCCATGTTCTGCTCTATATACAGAGTGGACGACACCCAGGTTTCATGGTCAAACGGTTTATATTTGCTTGGCGACAGTACCTAGAATGTTCTCAGTAAATGGCACCCACTGTCCCTGGAGGCATGATGCACTATGGGAGATTCTATGGTATTAACCCATTCAACTACTCATTAAACTTGGTCTTTTTACAGAGAGGAGAGAGATCTAACGTGGAAGACATTGAAGTCAGGGTTAGACTTGAGCTCAAATTCTAGTTCTGCCACCACACAGCCACATGATCTTGGGAAACCACATACTCTGATCCTCAGCTCTCTACAGGTAAAAGGTGAATGTTATGCCTTAGAGGCTTGGTGAGAAGAGTAACAGCGATATGTGAGACACTTTGTACATAACTATCAGGCCCTTTAGAGTTCTGCTGTTGTTTTGAGATGGAGTCTCACTGTGTTGCCCAGGCTGGCCTCAAACTCCCAAGCTCAAGCGATCCTTCTGTCTTAGTGTCCCCAGTGCTGGGACTTACAGGCTGGTGCCCAGCTGCAATTTAGATGTTTAGTAAGAGTCTCAATCAATTACTGTGTGACAATTATCTGTAATCTCGGCCCTCTGGAAGGCTGAGGTAGAAGGATTCCAAGTTCAAGCCTCGGCAATCTAGTGACGTACCATGATCTTGTCTCGAAATAAAAAATAAAAAAGGGACTGGAGGACGCAGCTCAGCACCAAGGCCCTGGCTTCATTCCTCAGTATGTATGTATGTATGTATGTATGTATGTATGTATCTCTTGAGATCTGTGCAGAAAACAGCTGTGGGAACTTTGTAAGGCACCGAGAGTGCTAAGGTTGGTAAGAACCCAGAAAAGCAGATGGCTCCTCTCTACCAGAGAGGAGGACCGTGGTGCAGGATAAAAAGGTTGAGAGCTCAGAGGGGAAGAACCCTCTAGCTAGGGACCCCAGAAAATTTCACTGAGAGGTAGCTGGAGCTGCCAGCTCAGGCTCCCACAGAAGCTTTGAACCAGAGGCTCAGGCCAGGAAAGGCCAGTTGGTCAAGGAGCAGATTTTGTTCCTTTCCCAGAGGATTGTGGCCTCAGAATGATACAACTGCTCCCACTCTGAGCCAGGAAGGCAAATCTGGATGTGTGCGTGTGTGTGTGTGTGGGGGGGGTCACATCCCTTCAGCCTGGGATCAAGGCGGGTGGGTTCTTGAGCACCTGGGGCCTCTGCAATTACCCAGGCAGCTAGTAAGGATGCTGTCTGCCGTGAGGGGAGTGGGGGGGCCTGCCCCCTCCAACACTCAGTGTGGCCTCTAAGTCTTACAGCTGCCTCCACTACTTCCATTTCCCCAAGAAGCATCTGTAGGTAGTGGGGAGAGGCAGAGGCAAGCCTGTCCCAAGCCACTGGGGAGAGTAGAGTCCAGGACAGGGTGGACTTCTTACCCCTCCAGGGTACCTTGGGTAGGGGCTGCTGCAAAGAACAAAGAGGTCCCCTCTCCCCTTACTCTCTCCCACCTACAGTAACTCTCCTACCTCCTGGACCCATCATGCTGGGCCTGTGGATGCTGCCTTCAAAGAGGCCCCAGCCCTCTCCAGCCCATGCAAAGTTCTCCTGGCCTCCGTACCCTACCACCTGCCCCACTGCACACAGAAGAGTCCCAGGAACAAGGTCTCTGTCCTACAAATATCTTGTTCTGAAAGCTCTCCAGGGCCTGAGCTAAAGCTTGGACTCCTAGGAGTACTGGGCAGCGTACTGTGCTGCTGAATTTGCAACTGGCCTGGCTGGATCCTCACTTTCACATCCCCAGAGTGCCCTCCTCTCCCTCTGTCCTGCTTCTGTATCATGGCCTGGAAAATCCTGAGTTCCTGGGGTTGGAGATTTAGCTCAGTCGTAGAGTGCTTGCCTAGCAAGCGCAAGGCCCTGAGTTAGATCCTCAGTGGGAAAAAAAAAAAAAAAAATCCTAAATTTCTTACCCTCCACTGAGACTCCTCCCTCTCTGCCATGACCAGGTCAGCCTTGGGCAGCAAGCAAACTACATCTATATTTGCAGTAGTGAGTGGGGGAAGTGATGTGGCCACACAAACAGGTAAATCACAGGAATCCAAGGACAAAGAGCATGCTCAGAGAAAGGGCAGCCAACCTGCTGGAATTGGCCTTCTGAGACACCATCGCGGTAGAAGATGATGCGGGTGGGCTTGAAGCGTGTGGACTTGTAGAACTGGATGAGGAGCTCACGCACCATGGCGGCCAGATCCTGGATGATCTCCTGCCGGTGCTGCTGTACACGCACAGTGGCGCAGTAGCGGTTGGGGTGTGCATCCATGCTGCCCACGACCTGCAGGAATATGCAATGAGCATCTGCAAGGGTACCTGGGGGCTCCCTATTGTGGGCACATGCTAGAGAGTAACCTGTGGATGGGCAGAGGTGTCTCCACTGGTCCTGTGGTGGCAAAGTGAGGACAGCTAGTATCTTTGCTTTCCCTGAATGTTTGACAAGAGTGCTTCCCTATATATTCTAAAGAACAAAAGCTTGCCTCAAGGTACACAGTGAAAACGGATGATTACACAGAGAACTTTATTCTGCTTATGACCAAAAGTGATTGAATTAATCTGTCCAAAGAAAACAACCCAGGTGGGCATGGTGGTGCATGCCTGTAATCCCAGCACTCGGGAGGCTGAGGCGGGAAGATCACCAAGAGTTTGAGGCCAGCCTGGGCTACACAGTGAATTCAAGGACAGCCTGAGCTAGACAGTAAGACCCTGTCTCAGAAGACAAAAAACAAACAAACAAACAAAAAAATAAAAGCAACCAGTGAGTGTTTCTGGTTTTTTCAAGGAAACTGCTTTTCCGAACAGCCTTCTGCATATCAAACACAGCAGCCCCCCAATCCATTTTGGTCCCTAAGAGGGAGAGGAGTCCTGAAGGCAAGCGGGCCTTGTGAGCTGTGGTCTGAAGGGGCAATCAGAAAGAGGGCAGAGGAAAGTAAGTGAAAAGAGGGAGTAGTCCAGGAGGCCTCTGAGTTCCTTGGGCAGGAGAGGAAGGAGCACAGGCACAGAGATGCTCAGCCCTGGGAGGACCACACCCAGCCACTCGAGGGCTGTCCCTCCAGGCTGGGGAGCGAGCTCCTCCTATTGAGGTGCTTCAAATTGGTATAAACAGAAACAGCCAGCATACAAAAATCTGTTCCTATTGATTGAGAACTGTGGAGGTATAGATAAACAGACAGGTTTCTGTTTTTGAAAAATCAGAAAGTTTAAATTAAATTTGGAGTCTAAGATTCTAAAACCCAGACAGCAGATTCAACACTACATACCATTTGTCCAAGAAAACAGAAGCTAACAGGAGTCAATGAGGCAGGAAGCCGGCAAGAGCACATGCCAGTGCTGGAGAGCCACTGGCTGTGGGCTGACCCACCTAGAGACGCCAGGGCCTCCTCTCTGCGTCCAGGCTGCCTGCTCTGCAGACTAGAGCACACCTACCCGGTGATCTGCTGAGCTGCCCTTCCTCATCAAAGTAGACACTTGGCTGGTCAAGTGAGAGATGCTGTTCACACAGGATGTGCTGGGACTGGGACTATGGGGCCAAGTGGCAGGAGTTGCCTTACTTAGGCAGCATTGACTTCACACAAGAGTGTGACCCCCAAACAACATCTGAGCTCAACACAGGGCAGCCTACTTGGTTCTCTCATATTCACAACCCTCCAGTATGATCATATAGTGATACTAGCATTTTCTCGGTACCTACTATGTCCCAGCCCGGCAGGCCCCCATGTTCAGGGCCTCTGGCCCCAATTTCTACCCCAGAGCCCAGGGCTTCTGTGGCATGTCTGCCAGGGAGACCTGGGAACATGCAAGAAGACATTCATGGGGTGGGTCCTGGGTGGTTTCAGACAAACGACCAGAATTAAAAAAAAAAAAAAAAGCCTCATGCTTCCTTTCATCTGCTTAGCCACTCGACCTCCAGTCAAAGGTACCTGGGGAGCCACTCATGGCAGTGTACACCTTTAATCTTAGCACTGAGGGAGGCTGAGGCTGGAGGATTTCAAGTCTGAGTCAAGCCTGGACAACTCTGAGAGGCTGTGTCAACAGATAGACAGAGAGACAGACAAACAGAGAGACAGACAGACGGATAGCTAGATATAGGGATTGGAATGTAGCTCAGTGGCAGAGGACCTCCAATACTAAAATGAATGAATGAATGAATGAATGGAGAGGGGACTCAACCCTTTATACTGTGATCCCAAACTTTTTAAAAAAAAACCTATTTTGGTTTGGTTCAGTCCTTTAGATAAAAGGCCACTGCAATGGTGACACTGCACCCTCTTGCCAACAGCCAGTGTGGCTACTGAGCAGTGAAGCTGAGGTCTGGACAGAGGCTGGGCAGCAAGCACTGCGCTCCATGGTGGACCCTGGGCCATTCGAGGCTGGTGTTCCCACCACACGTGGCCTCAGTGAAGCTGGTCCACACACTTTGAGGACCAGCACTCACTCCACTCAACCCATGTAGCTTCTTAATGTCATCCTCAGTGTCCCCTCCAATCTCCTCTTTGCCACATAGCCCAGACCTCACCAATTGAGCACAGCACTGTGCCATTCAGGAAGAAACCAGGCCCTGTTGTTGCGAAGGTAGCACAGCAGCTGAGGCTCCTGCCAGGCAGCATGTCACCAAACAGGGTGCCCCAAGGACAGCGTGGACACTCACTGCGGCAATTGAAGGCTTCTTCCCATCCCCAGCAGGGGGGTGAGTGACATCTGCTCCCAAAAAGATGACGGGCTGCTGGAATACAGGAGGCCTGTGGGGGGAAGCAGGTGTTAGGGGCCAAGGCTCCGGACATCGTCCTCGGAGGACGTGAGTTACTACTGTCCTTTTTTAAGTAGTAAAAATACATACAGTGGCTACTCTTTTTTTTTTTTTTGTGCTGGAGATCAAACTCAGGGCCTTGCACTTGCTAAGCAAGAGCTCTACCATTTGAGCTAAACCCTCAAACAAGTGGCTACGTTTTTGAATAGTCTTTATCTTTAAAGACATACATAAACCTTACAGAAAAAATAACACAAGGTCTGAGATGTGCTTCTGAATAACCAGGGAGGGAGAAGAGGTTTGCAGTGTATCCCAGACAGCACTGGCCAGGGATGGATGGCTGGTGAGGCTGTGGTCAGACACATGTGAGTTCATCATATCATACCTTTTACCTTTACATACACTTGAAAAATTAAAAAAAAAAGTCCTATGACTTGGGCTAGGGGTGTGACCCAGCAGCAGAGAACTTGCTTAGTTTATGTAGAATGGACAGACCCTGGCTCCTCCCAGAACAGCAAAAAAAAAAAAAAAAAAAGGTTCCAGAGCTTGTTCATTAACCTTCAATTAGCAACTAGAAGCTACTTCAGGGTTTCTCTGCTCTCCACAATGCTGTTCAGTAGTGTCCTTGGCCTCCAGCCACTCGGTGCCCACAGCACTCCCAAACCCAGTACCTAAATGTTTCCAGATAGAGCCAGATGTTCCAGCAGAGAACCTGCAGCACCCGGGTCCTTTTCTGGGGAGACCAGGTACACAGGTAGACTCAAGGTCCTACCTGCAGGGGACCATGGCCTGACATGTCTGTGCACACTGAGTCCTTTCAAAGGAACTGGCCTATCACACAGTTGCCTACGAGCTTCCACTGTTATCATTTCCATGTCCATTGTCCTTCCTGGGAAAAGTCACAGGGACACAAAGATCTGTGTCCCACCTGTTTCCCCTACTGCCATCCATGAGCCACAGCTGGAGACTAAAGTGGTACATATCAAAAGCGTACAGCCCCGTGGTCAGTCCCTATCTGTCTTCTGAGGCCCACATTCACACTCGGTGCCAAAGCAACCCAACCCTCCCGAAGGGCGGACTTGGACTGTCATAGAGAGAAATGAAGAAGGCTGACACCCCCAGGTGGGGGAAACAGCCAGAAGAAGAGCCCCCCACCCACAGTGGTGGGGCAGGCTGGTTCTCCCTTCACCCAGGGTGCTCCAGGATCACCCCATGGCACAACCTCATAGGAAACTCCTTGTCCCCATGGCATCTTCTGCTCCTGAGGCATTCACTCCCTGTGCCAGGAAAAGTGAAGGCCCAGGTAGTGGGTGAGAAGACCGAGTTTTTGGTGGAACTCGGAGGCTAGGAACCAGCTCCTACACATGTCATGGGGCCTGTGGCCAGAATCTGCAGGGGACATGTCAGAGGAGCCACCGTGAGCTCCCCCAGACTTTCTGAACAGACATCCTTCAGAATGCACTTCACTCACTTCTCTACTTGGGTGGAGAGCCAGTGGGTAGGAAGGGAATCGCTGTTTCCTGGTCACCTTCACCAGTAGAAGCAACTGTTCAGTGTCCTGTTTCTGCTCTGAGGGCCTAAGTCACATGCAGTCACAACACTCGAGGTAGCCTCAGGCTTGTGCAGGTGAGTGCAGGGGCTCAGTGAGATGTGTCTGCTGCATGTTGTCAACACCCTCCCCCACGTCAGGCTCAGGGAAGGTCCAGGAGGTGCCCTCAGCAGAGTCTCACTGGACAGGGTCTGACAACTGTCCTGGACCCCACTCTGGCTGTACCCCACCCCTGCGCTCACTGAGGTGACTCAGCCTGTAAGAGATGGGCAGGTCTTCCCTTTGGCTCCCAGGGTGGCTCCAACCACGTCTGGGGGCTCCGCTCCCTGGGCACGCCCTGGCCCCTCAGGGTGCCTAGCAGACGATGAGCAGCCACTTGCTGCTCGCTTTCAAGGTGCAAGCACTTGGATGTTTCCTGTGGTCACTGACATCACAATCACCATTTGTAAGAAGGCATATGGCTTGGGAAAGAGCACAGACCCCATGGCTGTGAGTTTTGGGTGGGCCCAAGCCCAGCATCTTCATCCTACTGCCTTGGGGAAGCAGCTAGTGTACTCCCCTGTGTAGAGAGAAGGAAGGAGTCAGAAGCCACAGTGCAGTATGTCCAGCATGCTCCCCTCATTTACACACATGTGTGACTCTCCTTAAACAAGCAGAAGCAGCCTGCTTCAACTCCCTCCCCATCCTTGCCTGCCCTACACAGGAGCTCCCTGAATTAGCCAAGCCGCACAGCCTCCCAGACTCCTCTCACCATACGGCATGTTGTATGGCAACAGAACTCCTTTCTGCAAGTCTCCAGTGACCACCACATCACCCAGGTTCCAAACATCATCAGTGCAGCTCACTGGCACCTCAGACACAGGATAGTTCCCTGGGTGTCCAGGGCTCTTCTGCATCTGCCTGGCTTCTCCTCCTGCCGCCACTGCCAATACCTACCACTCACTCCCAACCCTGAACTGCCCCAGCGTTCAGGCTCAGACTTTCCACCTGTATGCTGAGGACTCCCTGATTCCACTTCTGCTGGACCCTGGGCTCCGACTGCCATGGCTCCTCGCTGTCCTTTCTGGGTTCCCTGCAGAGGATCCAGTCCAGCCCCTTACCTGCAGTGCTGTCCAACCTCTCTGGAGTACAGGCCAACAGCTGGTCTCTTCCCTTCCACTCACAGCCCACAAACCCTGGGCCAAGAATGTGGATGTACCACCTCCAGATGCACCCCTGCCTGGTTCAGGCCAGCAGCCCCTCCTTGGGTGGTTGAGAAACTCCTCACCCTACTCCACATGGGGCTGCAGCTGGCCTTCCAGAGCACAGGTCAGGAGGGTTTGGCCACCCACAGCCTGGCCCCTCAGCCACCCTCATATCCACTGCCTTGTACCTGCCCTGTGAGCTGTGATGCTTTTATGGATTCTCTTGTCTAGACTCCTGTACCAAGGAGCTATGACTTAGGTCCCAGTGCTCACTGCTTAAGGCCCAAACTCCTTATATTCAGTGGGCATCCAATAAATACAAAACCTGTTGACTGATGAAACAGTACTCTCAGTTCTGCCTCCTAATGTGTCCTCATTTGTTCCCAAGGACTTACGTGAATAGAATGATCACTCTTCTGAGTTCAGCCCGTCTGACTATATCAACATGCCACCCCCTCACCAATTCAAATGGGCTCTTCCCAGGCACCAGTCAGTGCTAAGAATATGGGTGCTCTGCTGTATCCCTCAAGGGCTCAGGTATAGGAGGCAGGTCTCCCACATAATAGCAGTGAGAGGTGGGGCCCAGTGGAAGGTGATGCAGTTAACATGGCACAGTGGTTAGGTGGTGAGCTCTCTCCTGTGACCCCTGCCAGCGTGCTCCTGCTATGTGACACCACTAAACAACTGGCCCTCCCCAGAGGCCCAGGCTGGCACCATGCTTTTGGACCTCCAGAACTGTGAAGCACATAAACCCCTTCCTCATCTCTTTTCTTTTTAAAGTACCCAGCTTCAGCTGAGTGTGGTGGCTCAGACCTGTCATCCCAGCACTCGGGAGGCTGAGGCAAGAGGATTGCTGCAGACCTGGGTCACATAGTGAGTTCAAGGCTAGCCTGGAATACAAAGAGATCCTATCTCAAAACAAAAAAAAGAAAGAGAAGGAGAAGGAGAGAGGGAGGGATGGAGGGAAGGAGAGAGGAGGAGAGAGAGGAAGGAAAAGAGAGGAAGAAGGAAAAGAGAAAGAGGAGGATGGAAGGGAGGGGGAGAGAGAGAGAGAAATAAAGAACAAAAAAGAAAGAAGGAAGGAAAGAAGGAAGGAAGGAAGGAAGGAAGGAAGGAAGGGAGGGAGGGAGGGAGGGAGGGAGGGAAAGAAAAAAAAGCCAGCTTCAGGGGTTTCCTTGCAACAGACCCAAGATACTAGGGTCGCCCAGGCAGGCTGCACACAGGTGGCACTCACCACTGCCTGTTTTCCAAATCAGCAAGTGAAGAACGCTGGTCTACAGTCACAATTACCTCCGAGATGGTTTGAGTCATTGTACACTCTGTTTTCACCACTACGTGTCATTCCTATAGGTCTTTAAAGACAAAATCGCCTCAACAGCATCTGTCATCATGATGACTGCTCCTTTTGCCTGCATCTGAGGCCAGCAGGCTCTGAGAAGGGGCGAGCACTGACCTTGGCCTTGTCCTCCAACACTTAGGCGTTGCTGGGCCCTGGAAGTGTCTGAGGAAGGTGCAGCTCCACTGCTGCAGCCACAGCCCTTGGAGGCACACTGGCAGCTGGCACTCAGCCACACTTGCTGGCCACACGAGCAGCAGCTCTTACGTGCACTGATGGCCAACCTTGTATAGGAAACAGTAGGGTCTACACAGCAGCTACATTCCAGGTCCAACAGATGAGCCGGAGATGTGCGGCTCCTGACACTCTGATTGTGCCCCTGCTCAGCCTCACTCACCCATATGAATCCTGAGCAGGCGCCCTTGCTGGGAACAGGGGAACAAGGAGGAATACTTGCTCTGGCCCTGCCCTGAGATCATGAGCAGGCAAGATCCATGCTGACCTCCCTGATCTGTTGTGTTCAACACAGCATTCAGCTGGGGTAAGCGACTCCATCTCTCTGGGAACCACGCCTTCATCTCAACGAACACCACCCCATCCAATGAACTGCTCCACATGTGGGGCCTTACCTGCCCTGGGGCAGCAGGATGTTGTTGACGCCTCCCAGTTTGACATTGATCTTCAAGCAGAGGTTGGACAGGGTCTGTGGCGTGGTTCTCTGCACATTCTTCATCTGTACACACTGTGTGGCCATCCCCAGCACTGTGTCTCCCACACGCTTGACTTCAGCTGTGGAACACAAAGGTGCATCCATCACAGCTTCCACAGCACTCCTTCCTAAGCTGGTCTCCCTGCCCTCCTGAACCCTTGAACTGTGCTAGTACAAGTCTGACCCTGGGTCCTGGGCCTGGGCAGCCACGGTCAGAGAAGGCTCACTGGCATGTGGGGCAAGCCAGCTCTGAGTGGAGTCCTGCTTTAGCACTGCCATGCACTAGGGCCAGCCCACCCTTGTCAGGAAGGGAAGCCTGGCAGGTACATCTCGTTCTTCCAGGCTGTGAACAAAGGCCACTTAAAGGACTTGTCCTAGGCCCAGGGTGGGATAGGCAGACCCCTGCAAGAACTGAGGGCTTGGCATTCCTTAGCAGCAAAGATGCCTCACATTATAGCACAGGCTCAAGTAAGTTAAAAATAAAAACACTGGCATCCTCAAAATCCTTGGCAAATACAGATCCAACATCAAAGAGCTCTTCAGGCTCATATCACCTCTCTCCCTGGATTCTTTCACAGAGCAGCTGGTCACTGCCCCAGGGCAGCTTTGTGGAAAGTGACTCCAGGGCAGTATTAATAGCATGTCAACACCGGTAGCTTTCTTCTTTCTCTTTTTGGAGGCTGAACTTGGGAGGAGAGAAGTCCAGCTTTCACATGTCCGTAAAGTCCCTCTGGCTGGAAGGGGCTCCTTGCTGACAGTATCCACGAGCCTAGTGGCTTCCTTCTCCCAGAGGGACCCTGCACACAGGCTCTCCTACCAGGCCCCACACTCCTGCAAAGAGCCACTGGGTTCCTGCTGTGTTGCAAGCAGCTTTCCACTCACTGCAGCTGGGTCTGCATGGCCTGTCCATGAGGCTTTCCCTACTATCTGGGCCTTCCCAAGCGGAGGGCTGTGTCTGATTTTGTTCCGTATTCTCTGGAGGGCTAGGACACTACCAAAGGGGCTCATTTCAAGCAACTGCCCTTTGACATAAAGGGTTTTGAGGAACTTCCAGAGAATTATGGAGATTATAAATGTTAGACTGAATCCCAGAGACTTGGGAGTTGTCCCTGGCATCCTCAGGAGCATTCTGCAGTGATAGGAGATGCTCCTCCCCACCTGATGCTCTTATAATATGGTGGACATGACACCCACCCTTGGGCTGAGTTGTATCCCAGTTGAGTTCTGTCCCACCTGGACGAGAAGGGACCAGAGTCACTTCTTCCTCCAAAATGCGCCTGAAGCAAGCACTTCTGTGTGACTGCAGCCAGCACCCGTGTGGAGCACTATGACTCCCAAAGCCAGTGGACAACCAGACACCTACCATAAACGGGAGTTTTGCCAGGCAGGATGACCACCACCAGCTGGAGGCCGGCATATGTGTTCTTCAGATGCCGGAACATGGGCTCCACACTGTCTGCCCCCTGGGCGTATTTACAGAAGCACGGCTGGCCCTGGATTGGCATCCCTGCATCTCTTGAGATCTTTCTGAGCTGCTCTGTGAAGGACCTAGAGGAGAAGGTCCATTTCGTTAAAATGCACTGCAAGTGGCAAAGAGTTCAGGGGTTGGGGATTTAGCTCCGTGGTTAGAGTGCTTGCCTAGCAAGCACAGGTCCCTGAGTTCAATCCCCAGCATCAGCAAAAAGAAAAAAAAAAAAAAATGTTTTTTAAAAAATGGCCAAGAGTTCAGACCAACCAGAGGCTCAAATGAAGGGCAAAAGCTAAATGAAGCCAAAAGTATAGGAGTTTTGGTTTTTTTGGTGCTAAGGATCAATGCAGGCCTCGTGCTGGATAGGGAAGCACTTTACCACTGGCTACACCCCTAGCCTCAAAAGCATGCTTATGGTCAGTGATGGTGAACCTTTTAGAGCTTTCAATGATACAAACAGCCTGCTAAAACATGTGTGCCGTAAGTTTGCCGCCTCTGCTCATGGAGATCAGAATTGTTTCTTTAATTCCTGGACAAAGCCAGATATCAAACTGCATCTCTTAAAATATATCAGTCCATGGAAAGGCTAAAGTTACAAAGCACCCACAGAGGCAAATAAAAAGTCATTGTGGCAGCTGGGCCAGGATAAAACAGCACACTTCAAATGGTATTCACACTGCCTCCTACCATGACACTCCTGCCGGCAGTGACAAGGTGCTGTCCCTCACTTGGTAGGCCACAACAGCCTTGAGTGAGGTGAGGACAGACACAGGACTTCCCAGGTGAATGGCAGGCCCTGTCAGGGAGTAAGGAAGATGACCAGCTCCTGCTCGTTTCAGATGCTCCTGCTCCTCTTACCCCAGTGGGTATAACCTGGACTTGATGACACAACTGGGAGAGGCAGCAAAATGGCCCACATGCCACAGCAGCACCTCACAGAGCCTGCCAGCTCAGGAGAATGGGGACACAGACCCATGGCTTCTACATTAAGCTTAAGCATAAAACAGGTGGCCTTCTACAATCAGGGTGAGGACACTGCAGTCCAACCTCACCAGTCAGTGTTCAGTTTCGCTTTGGGTGAAAGTGGAAAGAGGGGATAAGGATGGGAGATGGGTGGGAGAGCTGCCCCATGTCTGAACTCTGACCTGTCTCCCAGCCCTCTTTCTGCTCCAGCATGGATGAGAGACCTACCACAGATGGCAGCCTCTTGCCCCCAGATGATGGCTCTGAGCACCCCGCTTTGCAGAACAACCCCTTGCTGGGATGGTCAAGTGATCAGCTACCTCACACTCAGAGAGATGCAAAGCAAACATTTTATTTTCCCTTGTCATGCTGGCAGAGAAGCATAAGCCAGCAGACCACGTGCTTCCAGACACCAGGTCAGGCCGAGGCTGCCCTCTGCTGCCCAGCCGATCCACAGACCAATCCAGGGTACAAGGGAGCCCTTCTGTGGTCCAGTGGCAGGAGGCTTTGCGAACCAAAACTTTTGCTCCTCATTTTAATCACAGCCTCTTGTGCAAGAACGAAAAAAATACTCCCAGCCTGACCATCTTCTTATCACGCATTCTGTCCTCCCTTTCTCCTTCTTAATTTATAGAAATATCAAGCTAAACGGTATTATAGTTTCTGTTCATTGAATCCAATTTTTTTCTTTTTTGTTTCAGCTCTATCTACCTATTTATTTAGAGACAGGCTCTTGCTATGTTGCCCAGGCTGGTCTCAAACTCCTGGCTCAAGCAATCCTCCAGCCTCAGCCTTCCCAGAAGCTGGGACCACAGGTGTTCAATGCCACAGCTGGCTCTGCCTCTACTTTTTTGGTTTTTGGTTTTTTGAGACAGGGTCTCACCATGTAGGTCAGGCTGGCCTAGAACTTGCAGTGATCCTCCCACCTCGGCCTCCCCAGTGCTGGGATTACAGGAGTGTATCACCACACCGGGACTCTGCCTACTTCACACACAGACAGACAGGTCTTCCCAGCAGTCACTTGTTCCCTTCCCGCCCAACAGAACCACAGCCAGATGCTTTCCAGTAGCTTACTTTAGATGGACTTCCGTGCACTGACGCTGAGGTGCAAAGCATGCAATAGCCCAGACCTTGATCTCGATGCCTGTGTGGAACTGCTTGTTCCTCATGTCCCAGACACCCTGGACAGGGGTAGCAATTGCTTTGTTCTGTAAACAGCAAGGAGTTTAGAATGAGAAAGTATGGGAAACACAGTCCTTTGACCTTGACCTTTATCACTCCCACTGCTAGTCCCCCTGACTAACGGTGGCTCCTGAGGGCAATAACTTGAACTTTGTTTTATCTTGTCTTTCACCTGACTAGTACTGTAGGCAACCTGCACACATTTGCAGAGTAGCTGGATAACGGGGGTAGAGTGGTTGGGTACAGAGTTGAATGGAGAAGGAATGGAAAAGTGGTGGACAGAGGATGGATGGATGGATGGATGGATGATGGAATGAAGAGATGGATAGATGAATGGAAAGCTGGGCAGAGGATAGATGGGTAGATGCATGGATGAGAAGGTAGGTGAAGAGAAAGTTGGACAGATGGATTGGCAGATGGACAGAGCGCTAGACAGAGGATGCATCAGTGTGTAAACAAATTGGAGAGCAGGGAGGGCCCACCACTCCATTCAACCTCATGAGTAGCCTGGAGGAACAGAGGCACCCTGCAACGCCACAGAAAGCCTTCTGTTAAACAGAGTACTGTGCTTTATGTTCACTGTCCATCATCACTGAGACCACCAGAGGAGGGAAGTCTACCTCTCTTCCTCAGCCCTGAGTCTGGTGTGTGGACAGGACAGCAAAAATTGAGCCCACATCTCTTTTCCTCTGCCCATGCTTAAAGCTGTGTCAGAGATGGAAGCTACTCTCATTTAGGGAGCAAAATATGAAAGCCTCACATCTGCTTAACCTTGTCATCTTTCAATTAGGAAGGACTAGCCCCTGACAAACTTACCTAAGGAATCTCTGAAATGTCTTCCTGTGATTCTCCCAGAAAGGCTACATGTAGGAGGGGTGCTGCCACCTTATGCCTGAGTGCCACTACAAGAAACATCTGTGCCCAAATTGTTGTCATTACTGCCTGTTTCCATGACTCCATCCACACGAGACAGCTGCCAATGCACACATGTGCACATATACACACACACACTGTGTGTGGGATTTTCATAGGAAGTGGCTTACTATCTAGGTGTCAACCTTAGCAGATTGAGACTTGGGGCTGGTGGCTCTTCATTGGTAGGGTATCCAGTGCATGTTACTGTCTGCCTACTAGGTACCTGGAGTCCCACCCAGCCCTGAGCCAGGATGAAGAACAGTATCTCCAAACACTGCAAGACACCTCCTGGTTGAGAGCCCCTGCTGCACACACTGCTTGCAGAGGGGGACTTCACTTCTCGTGCTAACAGTGGATAGTGGGTAGGGGAGGTGATAAAGGAAGCGGAGACGGTCTTTCCTCCTGGGAAAATGTTTCAGAGGTCCAGAGGTTAGAAACATTATGAGCTCTTTTAATCCCTGTGATTCTAGCATTACAAGAGCAATTCTTGTTTTCCAGACTGCTCCTCTTTACTCAGAGGCAGGATGCTGATGAAATATAGGAAAGCATGGAGCAGTGACAGACTGCTGGGTTTGAAATCTTCATTTTACCACACAAGGCCCTGGGAACCAGGCTCTTACCTTTGGGGAACCTCTTCTCTCACTTGTGCAAGGGAACTAAGCACTCTCCTTCCTGGGCCTGGGGGAGCGAACAGTTGCTGTGTCTAGTGTCTGGGCATGCAGAGTGCACAAGACCTAGGGGAGTCTAAGACCCTGCTCAGAAGTCCCCTTGAGAGGAGTGTCACTGGGTCATGGTAGAGACACGGACACAATCAACACGGATACTGTGCAACAGCCACAAAGAGCTAGCTCACATTATACACAGCACAAGATGACCTGCAAGATCCTGGTGAACTCTTCAAGGAAACAGTACAGTGACAAAAAACAGGGCACAGTATGTACTAAAGGCATGAAAGAAGTATGTAATAATCTGTGGGCCATTTTACAAAGGAGGAAGAAGACACCAACTGTTTCCTGGGAAGGCAACTGAGAGCTGGGAAAAAGAGGCTTTCTGTATACAACTTTTGAATTCTAAAGCATTTTAAAAATGAAATGTGAGTCCCTGGGTTTGAACCCCAGTAATGCAAAACAAAACAAAAACGAAAAAGGAAAGAACTTATATTTTAAAATGAGAACAAAACTAAAACAAAACCTTATCTTGCTATAAACCTCAAAGACTGGAGTAAAATTCAGCAGAAAAAGAGAGCAAAGCCTGGTGGAACCCTTCCCTTGCACTCAGCTGCTGGGGAGTCAGCACCTCTGTGCTCAGGCCCACGAGTCTGGGTGCCGTACCTGCTCCATCACTGGGGGGCCCCTCAAAGGAAAGGAGGAGCCCATTTCTGTGAGCCCTACAGGCTCAGTGGTCAGGACACCTTGGCTCACAGACTATAAAAACAAGAGGTTATGCTCACAAAAAACTAACTGCGATGCTCATTACCAAGTATCTGCAAAGCAGAAGTTAAACAACAGAAAAACAGGATAAGCCCCTAGAAAATAGCTCTGCACTGGTAGAATGCTTACCACATGAGGAATGACGCCTTTTACGTTTTGATGGGATAAAATGGTCTTTTGAAACATTAAAGACTATTCTGAGAACCTTTCTAAGGAATTAAGAAAGTCAAGTCTTCATGAAGCCCAAGGACCCTGCAGAGGCAGCCCAGGGAAGGGGAGCCCGTACCTTGCCCAGGGTCTACACGCACTGTGTGTGAGGGCACCGACCCAAATGGGCCACACACTGGGACAGCACTGGTGCTGTGCAGACTCCATTTTCCCTGTTCCCTACCTTCTGCACTTACCCTGCCCCCATACAGGATGGAGGGTGGCTGCAGGACCCGCCCAGTCACATCTGTCATCTCATCTTTCACCATGATTCCAAATTCACGAACATATGGGTCTGTATTGAAACTTGCACTTCGCATCTTGAAAAGAAAAAGAAGAGAAACCGAGTCAGGTGCAGCTTTGCAGCCTGTGGCAGCCACATCTGTCCAAAGCATGGGAGTGTTCTTGCTGTGGCACGTCATTCCAGGACTGACCCCAAGGACACAGCCCTTACCAATTTGCTGATCTCTTCTTGCCGATCAGGTGCCGACCTGGCAGTTGCTCTGATCATAGTTGAGGTCTGATTGTCTGTTAACTTTTTTATACATCTCTGTCCTGCCACTATGTTACAGACCTATGAAGAAGATGCAGATGGGTCAACACCTGTGCTACATATGGGCAGGGGAGCAGGTGAGGGTCAGCGCCCTGCCAAATAGTAGAGCTGCTTGTAGCCTTCTGGCTCAAAACAGAATTCTCCTCTAAGTAAACCCAGAAAGACACAAACATGCACATCCCATGGCCTGGCCCCAGCCTACCAAGCACATGGGGCCAGGTCCAACCCAAGGTTCCTGGGCTCTCTCCAGTCAGCAGAGATGAGTATAAAATTTCAGTTCATGAAACTGGCTCTTCAGCCAGATGTGGTAGCAAACACCTATAATCTCAGGATTTGGGAGGCTGAGGCAGGAGGAACATGAGTTCAAGGCCAGCCTGAACTACATAATAAGGCCCTGTCTCAAAAAACAAAACAAAAGAGAAAGAAAGAAATAAGAAAGAAAAGAAAATGGATGCTCAAGAAAAAGGAAGTTTATTGCTGGACCAGGACACCAGAAAAGCCAGTGCTCCAACCAAGCAGGCAGAAAAGTACCACTCAAAGAAGAGTGAAATTGCATCTGTTAGTTTTAGTGTTTGATCTTTTACCAAGGACAGGAGTTTTCAAACAGCCTCGATGTTAGATAAGAAGTAGATGAAGTAGGCCAGGTGAGGTGGTGCACACCTATAATCCTGGCACTCCGGAGGCTGAAGGAAGAGGACTGCCATGAGTTTGAGGCCAGCATGGACTACATAGCAAGAGCCTGTCTCAAAAACCAAGGGAAAAAAAAAAAGATGAGGAATCACGCAGGTCCTGAGCACTGACTTCCCTGCTGGACAGTTAATTACTCAGATTTCATTCTGTCCTCCGCCAGTCCCACCAGAGCTGCCAATCCTGCTCTATCACAGGGGAAACAGAGGCTCAGCAACATCCTCTAACTGGCCCAGGGTCCCACAGCAGCAGGGATGATGTGGCTGTGTTTCTCGAGGTTGCATGACCTGGCCCATCCGTGTCGCCTCCCTCCCTCGTGTCCCCAAGCCACTTGCCTCCAAGGGAAGGTAGGTGTGTTTCTGCTCCTGTCCAACTTGTAAACACGGGAGGTGAGGGTAGCGCAGAACCAACTTGTGCCTGTCCTTGAAGTACTGGGCCACTGTGCACTCCACTGTCTGCCCACTCTCCTGCTGCAGCGGGAACCTGGAGGACAAAGAGGTGGGGCTCAGATGAGAACATCTCGGGCTCCTCACAGCAGCCGCTGGAGCCTATACACACCTCACCCGGAACTACATGTTTGGGTTTGTTTTCCTGGGATGACAGGTGGGAAGCAAGTGTTCAGAGCAAGACCTAAGAATGGAAAACAAATCCTGTCCTTCAGATGACCTGGACTGTTCCAGAAATCCCTAGTCTTCATTTTGTCTCTATAGGCTAGAAAATAAAAAATGCCTACAAGCATATGATAGACAATAATCACAAATTACCCACATGCCTACAAGCTCCCTAACAGATTCAGGACAGGGCCCACTGACTTCTCCCAGACTACAGCAACTCTTGAGAGTCACCCTGTGGCCAGGGCTCCAAGTATCCAGAGGAAGTAAAACCTCCCAGGACAAGAGGAGGATGGGAGTGAGCCGGACTGTTCTCGCATCCATCCATAGCCCTATGCAGGGCTGAAGCAGGACAGGCCCAAAAGCAGGAGAGGAGAATGAGTTTGTGTCCCCAGCCTGTCCTGCAAAGACTGCTCTACTGTGTCTGTGCTGCGGGGCAGTCTGTTACCTGTTACCACCCAGTGGGAGGAGGGTCACAGGGCCAGACCCAGCTGGTCTCCCCTGCTATTCCACAAGGTGCCTGGCAATAACCCAGGTGTTTTTGTGGAAGGACCGCAAAATAAAGAAATGAGCTGGGGCATGAGGTCCAAACCTACCACTTTTTCCCAAGTGAAGACTGCATTCTTATAGATGGGAAAAGTCAGCAAGGACTTGGAACCAAACTGTGTTCTAAAAGTAATAAGACATACAGCAGAAAAGGGACACCCCAGGCAGGTTGGCAGGGGTGGTCTAGGCCCAGCTACACCCATGGGTTCACACAGTGTCCACAGACACCCGGAATTAGCGCTGGACAACACATAGCCGAGACCCTTCTTCTCTCACCTATGAAAGTCTACGCCCTTCCCCCAAGAGTGAATTTGAATTTCAATAATGTATTTCAGTTTATTTCAATAGGCGAAGTTTGGGATCTAGTGAGCCATATTAAGGTGGAGTACTGGCATTTCAGAACAGAGTAAGGTCCTGTCCAAGAGAACCAAGGTCCCAGAATTTAGAAACCTGAGCAACAGGAAGGACCTGAGCCTACAGGAATATGAAAAAGGGAGTCACTTACGTTTGGTGACTGGCAGGCCGCCGGGTCACATTGCAAACACGGTACTTCCTCTTCATCTGCCCACAGTGCGTTATCTCTACCTTTAGACCTGTGACACAGCAGAGCAGGCATCAGTGGCCATGATTGCCTGTGGCTTTGAACAGGAACCCTGGCTGCAGACCCAGCTGTGGGGATTCTGTCTGCTGCGGGCCTCCCAAGGGGTGGTAACACCACATTGCTGCCTGAGGATGATTTTAGGCCTCATGTCTGGGATTCAGGCATTACTGACCCACCTGCCTGTTCCACATGGACAGCTGTATTTCCTTAGAAAATTATTGTTCCCACTGTGGAAAGGGATTCAACCATCTCTGATAATTTATCAGATGTTTTTCATCTGCTTTCTCCACCTCTCTCTACATGTGTGTGAACAGGAAATCACAAGGCCATGGAAGAAGGGTGCTTAGGGGGCTGCCCTGCCCCCTGACCTGATGCACGGGGATGGCTCATTACCTTTAATTTCTTTGGTAAACTTTACCCTTTGGGAATCTGTCAGAGGTTTTTGTTGTTCTTCAATACTTTTAAAATCCAAAACTTCACAAACAAACTCGATCACTGGCTGTGCCTTATAAAACGCCGTTGCCGACACTGCAGGCAGGAAAAGAAAGTGACAAAAACAAAAGTTTGGTGGTGCCCCTACCACGTGGACCACATGGAGTGGCTTCTGCAGACTGGGCACCTGGGGACCTGGGAACCTGGGGAGAAAGACACCTGGTTTCAGTGTTTACACTGCGGAGTCTGCCCTTGGACCTCTGAGAAAGGAAATACCCAGGGTCCCATGCCTGAGAAGCGCAGGCCCAGGCCCAGGGATTTGATGGTCATTCTGGTCAGGGCACCAGGAAGGGGATGACTGAGTCTACAAAGTCACTCTCTGAGAATAAAGCTGGTCTTAAAAAACACAAAGCCTAACAGATCAGGAGACCCATAAGCCTTAGATTTTGTAGGATCTTCCGATCATCTTCTGGTATAGATATTTTAGAGATTTACCGTTCCTTATTTCGTCTTCAATAAATGTATATTTGAGCTAGATATAATCTTCAAGTCTTTTCTAGAGCTTCTAGTAGTAATTAACTTCCAAACAAGAAGAGTGAATTCTTCTTTCTGACTTTCACTTTTGTCTCTGTGGCAGAGAGAGAAGTGTGGGTCCCCCACAGAGAAGCAACCAGAGTCTCTTGAGAGAGGGAGGGGCAGCCATGCCTAAGCCTGGTGCGGAGACCTGCTGGACTGGCCCCAACCAGCTGTCCTGTCCTCAGACGTCTGCAACATGTGAACCCCTGAGACTCCAGGAGGGAAGTCAGGAGCGCGGCCTGAGCCTGTGTCCAGAAAAGCCAGCAGCACCTAGGGGCTTGGCAGAGCCAGCTCCTCATCCTTAACTCATCTCTAAGGGTAAGGTCCTCCAGGAAGCTGTGCTGCTCTGCCCTCAGACCCCATACAGGTGGCATAGGTATTGCCAGAGGCCATGTCTAGAGCTGGCCACAAGGGCCCTTCCCTTCCACCTGTTCCCCAGCCCACCCTGCAACAGTGGCCCCAGGACTTTGCTTACCATCAATATTCAGCATCATTTTCCAAAGAGAAGGTCGGACGGACTGATGGAAGCCAAACCACACTTCTCGGCCCCCACCAAGAGGGTTGGAGCAGCCCTCAGATGCGGTGAAGAAGGAACGGCCCACTGGGGTATACCTGCAACCCGAAGAGGCCCCGCCTGCTCAGCTGTGCCGGGAATGCCAGACCTGAGTCTGCTCTGTCCCCCACATACTCAGTGACATCCTGATTTTGTCCCTCTAAAATTGCTTCTCCTTCCTGCATTCTAGCCTGTTTGACATAATGGCCCCTTTGAGGCATGCTGTGTAGGCAGCATCCCTGGGGACTTTTCTTGAGTCTCAGTGTCAGTGTAAGCTGGCTAGGGACCCAACATGGTTTTGACACACAGACACACGGCCCAAACTCCAATGGCATACTGTGAGTGGATTCAGGGACTCAGGGTATGCATGGAGCCCCTAGCTTGCTGTGTGTTTCCAATAGTCTCATGACTTCCCATTAAATTGTGCAAGCTCACTTTCCATGTTGTGGACTGCACATCTGTGTGCTCCTTCAAGTTCTTCCAGAACAGGGCCATGCCGGCTATGTAGGGGCAAAAGAGTATGTGCAAACATCAACTATCAGGCTGCAGCAGCTGGACCAGCCCAGTGGCTGCTAAGGACTGCATGGGCTGGCATTCATTCCCTTTTTCACTCAGTTCCTTTATCCAGGCATTGAGGACAGCAGACACGGTGAGGAGCTTGAGCTGCACTGGGAGCTTGAGATGGTGTCCATACTCTTCTGTTGGGACAGTGACACATGCATGTGGACCCAAGCCACAGCCTATCTGACCACAGTGCACCTCACGTAGGGGCTACACAGGCGCTTGGGACCCAACCACTGGGGATGTGCCATAGCTCATGATGCCACAGGGAGGGCACACCTTTTAGCAGTGGTGTTATCCTGTAGGGGCTGCACTGTTAATAAAATCATGGAGATGGCCCTTTTCATTTCAACCTGAGATGTGTTCATGCTGCCTCTATTTCCACTGGTCTTCCAAAATGAAAATAGCAGTTTCCTCCTTGATTGTAAAATTAATATAAATAATCCACAGGAATTCAGAAAAGAGAAATTACAGTCATTCCTACCACTCAGTTAAAAATACAGACACCTGGCAACCATTCTCCTAGATTGTTTCTGCTCCTGCCTGCCCTCCACCCATTGAAAGTTCCAAGTAGTGACAGATTATATACCAGGCCCTGCCAGGAGTGACAGCTGGCCCTGGATGTGTTACCTCCACCCAAGCCTGAACCCGCAGACTCCACAGTCCCCTCTAAATCTAGTGCCTGATTTCATAGTGCCTTCTCACATAGCCCTCCTTCCTTCTGCACATCAGTGTAAGGCCTGGAGAGTCATTGTGGAGCTGAACTTCTGCTTTGGCTTCCTGCTCTTTACTGGTCCCTTCCCACTGTTCCTGAGATACTACCGGGTACCACATCTAGGGGTGGTACTGGTGTGAGGACCCTGGTGTGGAAGTGGTGAGCAGGCCTTGCTCCTCCAGGCTGCTCTCACAGGAAGCTGACACAGCCCTCTGCCCAGCAAATGAAGACTGATGTGCCACTGTGGCATTCACCCACCCTTTCTCCTAGCAGCACCAAGAGTAGCGATCTCTGGCCACAAGATGATTGTCTAGAATGAAACAAGAAGTCTGAGGTATCTACAGTGCTGCCCACAGTTGTGAATACTCATGGAGAAGGTTCTCCAGTGTGAACATGCAGCCAAGCATGACACTGGGGTACTATCACTACAAGTCCCGTGTATCAGGACAAGGCACAGAAAGTGCTATCCACACAGGGCACATAGCAATGAAGGCACCCAGGTGCACAAGATCAGAAGGTAATCTTTTTGAGCTTTCTTGAAAATGCTGGTGGTTCATTTTTATGTTAAATGTTTTCCATCTTAGCCCTGTTTACTATCTTCACCACAAAACACCCACATGGCTGTCACCACCTGACTGCTTGTTCCAGGATACAGATCGCA
Organism: Hystrix cristata; assembly: GCA_004026905.1. Classification (NCBI taxonomy): domain Eukaryota; kingdom Metazoa; phylum Chordata; class Mammalia; order Rodentia; family Hystricidae; genus Hystrix; species Hystrix cristata. The sequence goes on from PVJO010001129.1 coordinate 52,497, forward strand.
TGCTTCCCAGTCACACCCGGCCCTTTGGTGCCACGTGGCACTCTCACCTCATGGATGGCAAATGTCTCATGACCACATCCAGGGCCTGGATCGTCTCGAAAGGGACGCTGGGCAGCCGCCCCGAAAGTGCATCGTGTAACGCCTGTAAGCTCACACAGGACACCCACTTGATGGATACCTTGAAGATGCGGTCTTTGCCTTCTCCTGGCAGTGTGACCTCCAGCTCTACCTGTGGAGGTTCAATGCATATAAGGTCACTCTCTCCTTAGAAACCCATGAAGACAGGATGGCGATGGTTGATTTCCAACACTGCTGGGCTAGAAAGTTCCCTGTAGTCCTTTATCCACCCACTGGCCACCTGTGGCTCCTGAGTTCATGAAATGTGGCCATGAAGTTGAGTTCCTCTCTCTACTTATAATGAATGCATATTTACATAGCCATGTGTGGCTAGTGGCCAAGTTTACTGGACAGTGGCTTAACATGTGTATTCGGGTCAACCCTTAGCAAACAGTACATCCAGGACTTGCCCCTCCTTTGCCTTTGGACCAGTTCTCACAGGCCCATCTCATTCTAGGCAATGTTTTCACCTGCATGCTCCAACCTGTGACTTACGTCCGGCTCTTGGATCACTATTAGGCTGGGCTGTAGGTCCATCCTCACTGTGGCACACACAAACCCTCTGGCAGTGATGGAAAAACTTTGCAATCTACTGTTGACACCTCCGGTTGTTTCTGGGACAGCTATATACACTATCTTCCAATGCACAGAACTCCGGTGAGGTAGACTTGCTCACGTTTCATACAGATGCTCAGATTTAAAAAGCAGCCCCAGGCCACTGTACTATGAAAGGGCAGAGAAGTGACTGGTACCCATGCTGGTCTACCACACCAAAGGTTTTTCCATTGACATGTGATGCTGGGGGATGTGGACCCCAGGGCAGGACTGGGCTGTTACTCTCTGGGCAATGTAACCCAGACCATGGCCACAGCCTGGGGCCCCCTCCCACACCCCTCATCTGTACTCTGCATCTGGAACACATCTCTGAGGTGAGCACCCAGTACACCACCACTCTCCTCAGACCAGGTCAAAAGCAACGGGAATGTTTAGGTGTGCGAGTTCCCATCTGCTCAACCTTATTGTCAAGGCCTCTACACAGATGCAGCTGCAAGAATCTCTTTTGGGACCCACTTGATATACCTTGCTTGAACCTCACAAGAGCAACGCACTCTCAGCCGGCAGCACTGAGAGCTCCACCACACCTGGCACCTAAACTGGAAAGTACTTATGGCCCATCCACAAGTGAGAGCAGTGAAAAGGAGAGTGCTTCAAGGCAGACAGATGTCCAACGTCTAACACTGGAAAAGAAAGCAAACCACCAAGAGTGCTGCAGAATGATCCTCTCTAGACTTCAAAACTGGATCAGGCAAGACAATGTACATCAGGGGATGCACACATTGTGGAAAAACCCCTAGGAAGAAAGGATCAACCCAACACAGATCATCAGGACAGGGAGGATGCTACTTGGGGTGGGAGGCACAGGGGATGGGAGGAGGGAAATGCTATGCCTGGATGTCATGTACAAAGGATTTATTACTACTCTTGATAAAATCTTAAGTAAGTCATAAAAAAGTACCAACTAAAAGTAAGCCTTTGACATAGCACTTATAACATGACGGGCATTATTAATTCACCTAATGACCTATTATTCCCCCCGTCCTGGTATCTGCCCTTACTTTCAGTCAAGGCCCTGAGATCAGAGCTGTGGCAAGCTGAAGAGGTGTGTCTGCTCCAAGGAACAACTTCATTATGGACCTGCAGACCTGACTTCTACAATAGAAATAACAGGTAGCAGAGGAGAGGGTACTCTTTTACTACTGGAAATATGGGACAGGTGTGAGCAAGCGAATAAATGGAAGCCATCACACTGGTCTCTCATTACACACCCACCTCACCAGTGGGGACTTTGTGCCTATACATCTCTCCAGATACACAGTATGTGTTTGAATGACACTTCGCAAACTGGTACTGATCACATACTTGTTCACATCACCCTCAGAAATGCCCCTGTAATCAGGAGAGACCCTGAGGGGTATACAAACACAAGCTTAGGTTGTTAAAAATCTACTCTAGTCCATTCTCTTCTTGGCCCCTTAAAGGCTACAGGGTCCACCCCGGCCTCTCCACCCCAACTCCGGGTAGAGAGCTCACCAGAAACGTCACCGGCCTGGGCAGGGCCCAGGGCTCTCTGAAGAACAGATCTTCTTCATGTCTTGGCTGCTGGCCATGTCCCAAGACATTTTAATCTCTGGGTCCTAATAGTAATGCAGCATCCCAAGGGTTCCAACTAGAGTGCAGTCCTGTGGCCCCTACAGGCTGACCTTGGGCAGGGGGCTCCTTGCTACTCACAGAGCATCTATGCCAGCTGTGGGGCTGGTGTGCTATGGGAAAGCCGTAAATGCCACTTTCTGAAATGATCAACTGAAAACACCAGCAAACAGGACCAACCCAGGGCCTGAACTTGGCGAGATGGCTATGAAATCAACCTCTCTGGACAGCCCAAAGGCCAAACCCTGAGCCCCTCTGTCTGGAAATCATTGGGGTGAGGAAATCAAGAGAGTAATAAGAAGATTCCTTTTGTTGTCCGGCCACGAAACTAAGAAACAACGGAAGGGATAACAGCATTTTGAAAAACACAAAGAAATCATGCACACTCCCCAGGAGACAGCAAGTGAAGAGCGGCAGCTGTGCTCTCAGAGACTTCCTCACCCAGAACTCAGCTGTTGGGCCACCAAGGTCCCAAGACCCCCTGCCCCCATTGTTATGGAAGGCGCCACAGCACTAGCAGGCAGTCTGGCTTAGCTAGCACTCTCTGAGCCCGAGGGAGGCATCACACTCACTGTGCCTGCCAGGCTAGGCCAGAGCAACAGCTGCCAGGCTCTGGACCAGAGGTTCCTTTCCAGAGGTGGATGTGCAGGCCACTTCCTGTTTAAATGTGCCTAGGGAGCTGCTGTCTAAAGGTCTTCTGTGATTCTGCACCACAACCAGTCTTCCTGAAAAAGATTACTACCCGATCCAAACACCTGGTATCAAAACTAGGCTGGGTCAGAGCACCTGCAAGGTATACTGCAAACCCAGAGGCACTCTGGCAGGTTTGGAGATGGATGCTTGCGCAAGGTGAAGCCACACATGCTGAGGCAAGGGCTGAGGTGAGGCAGGAGGCTAGGCCTGAAGAGCAGATGAGGGCGAACAGACCCCTACTGTGTGTTGACCAAGTGGGAGCCCCAGTGCTCTCCTCTTTGTGTGTCCAAGTGCAGAAGCCTCCCTGCCAGGTCAATCCTCAGTCTCCCTGGTTGCTGGATCCCTTAGTGCCAGGTCAGCAGGCACCTGTGGGTGCTCCTGTGGTCCCCATATGGCCAGGTACAGAGGTAGACAGGGAGGAGAGTCACATGACCATCTTGCTGGCAGTTCATCCACCCCTGTGGTGAACTGCTTCTGGGCAGGGTTTATGGCCTTTTGACCTCTAACTTCCATCTAGAAGGGGAATGCACACATCTCCCTAACCACAAGGCTACAGCTCATGTCACTCCACTGCAAAAAGTTGCCTAGGAATTAAGCCCCGAATTCTGAGCAACATGTGTAAGTTCTAGGTCTGTCTCTGACTCTGAAAATGAGGGTGTGGGCTGGGCAGCCATGGGGTATCTTAGCCTGTACAGAGCTGGCCTCTCTCCATACCAGGGGTAGAAGTCCAGAAGCCAGGCAAACATGTTAGTGGGAGAGATCATGGAGAGGCCTGGCAAGGAGATCCTGTCAAGCAGGTGATGTGACCAGGACATTCTGTTCAAAGACCAGGCAAGAGCCATCACAGTGCCTACCGAGCCGCCAGGCAGATACTGGGTTAACAGACACCTTGAGATTCCTCTGTTACTATAGGAGATGCAAACAGAAGAAGATCAAATGTAAAAGAGAAGGCCCCAAAAGATGGCACTTTGCTCTGCCAGGCAGCAGCCCAGGCATAGGAAACTCTCAGACAGTAGGGTTTCTTTCTTTGTCCCATGAATATGGGGAGGAGTATGCCTGGAATCAGGAGACCCCAGGTGGGTCTTGACATAAGGACAAGGGTGGGTGGGATTCAATGCAGGGGGCACTGAGTGCCCACCAGACACAAGCCAAGTACATAGGCACCAGGTGCCCCAAATATGCTCTGGACACAGGCCAGGATAGCGTAACAATGACAGAAACCACTGTACATGCCAAGTGTACACCACATCTTGGGCAGTGGGATGAAGGACCAGACAGGGACCAGACAGGCAGCACCGGGAGCTGGCTGGAACCTCAGAGTCCCCAGGGCCACGCAACACATGGCAAAGATGGGGCTATTCTTTTAGGGTGTACCTTCTATCACAGTTCTTCCACTCTGCAAGCGAGGCTCAGTAAAGTTGGGTGACTGGCCCAGGTCCCACCACTAGGAAGAGTGATTCCAGGTCTGTTTCTACAACCACACATGGTGAATTTGAGCCCCTAGAGACTCCCACCACTTCTCAGGGAAACTTTCCTCATGGCTCTCCTAGTGTCTGTCTATAAATAGGCACAAACAAAACTGTGAATATACTTCTTATTCTTTCCTTTCTATCACTTTAAACAAAAACAAATGTGCAAATTAAACACAAAACACTAAGATCGATAAATCTCAAATTCAGAGCAGGTTAACTTGGAAAGGGAGAGCCTGCTTAGCTGATCTGCATCCAGTCCTGGGGTTCCCTCCAACACAGAATGTGCTGTCCATCCCCCAGCACTGGCAATGACACACCACGTGCCACTGGTGACTATGGGAATCACCATGAGACTATATCCCACTGCAGAGTCATATAAGGTAATTTGGCCTTCATTCTGTCGTACATATTCCCTCCTGTCAGACAGAACTACTGAGTGCTGAGACTGCCAGGCCCTGCTGGAGAGGCAGACAGGCCACAGAAGCTGGAGTGTATTCATTTTAAGATTATCACTAAAATGAAAAAAAAATTTTCATATCTGCAGAGAACACACAGACTCCCTAAAAATATATCCCCCAAAACAACTTGAGACCCTGCACATTCCCCTCATTCTCAGGGGGGTCTCAAGCTTAAGGGACTATTAGAGTAGCCTGTTCCCAGTGGAAATCAGCTCATACCTTCTCATAGCTGTTAAATTACTGGTTTGTCTCGTTTTTGTTAAAGTATGAGGGGTGATCAAAATAGATGGTAAACGTTTAGTATCACAGAAAAAGACACACTGACATTAACTCCCCTCAAAATGCTCCTACTTGCTTCACACACACTTATTCTATCACTCTTGGCACTTTCTGAAGCAGTTCTGGAAGTCCTCTTTTGTGAATGTCTTTATGAGGAGTGATTAAAAAATAAGGTGATGCTGCTACCAATTGCCATCAAATGGAAAGAAATAAGGTGATGCTGCTGCTGAGTGCTTTCAAATGGAAAGGCAGGTTCATAGCAACATTATAGTGTGTCTTCATACACCTTATTCACCAGATCTGGCACCGTGTGACTTCTCGCTCCTCCCCAAAGTCAAAACGACCAGGAAAGGTAAACATTTTGAATCAATTTAGGACACCAAGGGAGCCATGACAGTGCAACTAAAGATACAAAAGAGGGCTTCCAGAAATGCTTTAGAAACTGGCAAGAGCAAAGGGGATAAGTGTGTTCCAAGTGAGAGAGTATGTTATGAGGGGGATTAAAGGCAATGTGTTTGTTACGGTAATCATTCTTTAGAATTTAAACATTCACCGCGTTTTTTTATCATATTGTATATGTGGAAGGATTATCTCTGAATTGTTCTTCTACTTACAAATACCCCATCACCCTGGCGAAGCACATTTGCTGAAAGACAGTGCCAAAGAGTGATAACTTCTAAGTGTAAATTTTATTACATAAAGCCAAGATAAGGATAAAGACAGTAAGAAAAGGTGACATTTTACACTTGATCTTAGCCAAAAGGCCAAGAAGCAATGGGGTGACATTTTAATATAAGCACTACTGTAGGTTCACTAATTCTCCTCATACTGATTTCAGATGAATCACTGGGTGGAGCAGAATATTCACTTTTTTGTTTTTGGCTTTTAAAATTTTATTTTAATGGTACATTTTAGATATACATAGTGGTAACGTTCATCATAGGGAATTTGTACCTGTACATGATATATCTTGCTGCTTCTTTTTTTCCCATTCCCCTCCCTTCAACCCCTCCTCCCTCCCTATTTACAGTTCAAACTGGCCTTGAACTCACTATGTAGCCCAGGCTGGCCTCAAACTCACAGGGATTCTCCTGCCTCAGTCTCTTGAGTGCTGGGATTACAGGCATTCACCACCATGCCCAGCTATTCACTTTCACTTTGTTTTACTGCCAGCAAGACACACACACACACACACACACACACACACACACACACACACACACTTTCCCACAGGCCTTTATGAGGCAGTCTGTGGCGTGCACTCTAGGGGTGTGTATGTGCCATGTGACACATGCCTGTGCAGTATGCACTGAACTGGCTGTCACTACAAACCCCACTACACCAAGGAAGTTTTCATGGATCTCGGGAAGAGGCACAAAGCCAATCAGCTGCCCCTTTCTCCTCAGTGAAATGACTTAGTATGTGATAAGAAGAATAATTAACTTCATAACCCATCTCAGTTTCACCTTAATCTACTCATCTTGATCCAATCTGTGGCCTTACCTTATCCCTCCCAATTGGAAGGGGCATAGCTGTATAAAGATTCTTTCTTCCATCAAACACTGGTTTCCGATCCCCGAAGATCTGTGTTTTAAAGTGCTGGACCATATGTTCCACTATTTCCCTGAAACAAAGAAGGAAATCAGGTGAAATATCAATAAAACAAGGGACACAGAACACTTGGATGGCATTTTTCTGACATTAGTTTTTAAGCAACATTATAAAAGACCTGAGTTTTCTTTTAGTAAGGTCGCTTTCGACTCTTCTGTAACAAATTATCCTAGAACCATAGTGTGTTTATGCTTATTCACACTGGAAAATTTCCTAACATGCTATACACAGCAGACAACAGGTACTTCAGGAACTTCCAGGGTTCCAGGGGGCACTGATAGAAGTCTCATTCCAAAGGTCAAATTAGATACCCATGCCTCTCTGCCAGGACTTTGCAGGGCCTCCCACACATACCCACCATGTTCCTTGTCCCACTGGCACAGGGGCTAGGCTCAGCCATGACTGGCTTGGCCTTTGGTGCTCCTGGGATGGCTACAACATGCCCTGAAGGTTACTACCTGTCTTAGTTACTTTTCTCTCATTGCTGAGACAAAATACCTGACACCCAAAGCTAAGGGAAGAGAGGTTTATTTAGCTTACAGTTTGTAGAGGTTTCGGTCCACAATCAGTTGGATCCAAGGCAGAGTGGCACGGCAGACAGGCAGAAGGCGGCCAGGTAAGCAAGGGACAGCCTAAGAGGCTTCTTTCTGCACCTTCTATCTTATCCAGGCTGCCAGGATTAGGGCAGTGCCAAAGCAATCAGTGGATTGATTTAGTAATCACATGCCCTTAATCCCAGCGTCACACACTCTAGACTCAGCCACCTCTGAAAAAGCCCCACTTATGACCACAGAAGGCTTTGGGGGGACATCTAGGCACAAACCATAACACTACCCTTTCTGCTGTGGCTCCAGAACAAGGCCTTGAACTTGACTCCTAGTCTAATCCAGCCTGCTCCAACTGGCCCAGTCAAAGCCCACCTGTGGAGCCACAGCTCTGCTGCTGTAGGCAACACTCAGCACTACCTCAAGGGAATCCTGCTGAACACTCACTCGTAGTGTACCCGAGGGTTCTCCTTGTCCCACCCCACAACCGTAGGAGAGGCTCCAATGTGACCAAACCTCCTGCTGGTTCCTTCCACATCTCTGTGCCTGTAGGTGTTTGCTTGGCACATCTGCCCCAGCATTTGAAGTGGTCTGCAGTTATTTCCGTTCTACTCCGCTGCCTCTCACAGTGTCTGATGGAGTACGGACATAAGGGCCTTGATACTTGCCTCCCCCGCCTCCCTCTTAAGGACAGTAAGACCCTTAGAACCCCATTTTTCCTAGGGAACTGGCACTCTGGGGGAACAGTGAAGAAGAGACAGAGGCGGCCAGGGCGGAGGACACCTGGTAGGCTTTTGTTGAGAGGTAGCTGGTGCTTAGCTCTGCTAGAACAGTGTTTCTGGGAAACAGAGCCTCAGATATCTCTCAGGATACAAGAATCTGGCAACATCTTCCATCCACCCAGAGCAGGAGGTAAGTCAGCTGGGAAGGCTGTCCTTATTCAAACTGATCAAGCCCAGCTGGCCTTCAACTAGCCATGGGTGTCTAGGTCCAGCTACCACTCCCCCAGCACTAGTAGTTTAGGGAATACCTGCAATGCACAGAATCTTCTGGAGGGGATCTCTGAAGACTTGGCCAGATATGCCATATGGGGGGTCACCTTCCTAAGGCCGTGAGCACTCTGCCTTTGGTGCTCATATATTTGATGGCATTTCAAGGACAGAGGCCAGGCAGGTGCTTCTGAGAGAAGCAAGCCAAGGGATGGGCCTAGCAGATGTAAAGATGTTGTGGCTTTTATCTAGGGGCTCTTTGGAGGTGGCTGGATCTATGTATGGTGTGTGACGCTGGGATTAAGGGTGCATGATTACTACATTAGTCCACTGGTTTAGCATAGTTCTGGGCGTGGAAAATGGGAAGGCCCACCCTGGGTGTGGGTGGCACTACCAGGAGGTGGGTAGTTTGGAAGGGATAAAAGAGAGAGGCAGGCTGCTGCTACTGTTGTTGCTTGCTGCCGTCTGCCTGCCCTGTTTGTCATGAACTATTTCTCCTCTGTGATGCCCCTCTGACATACCACCTTGCCTCGGAGCAAGTCAAATATGGACTGAAAGCCCTACAAACTGTAAACAGAAACAAACCTTTCCTCCTTTAACTTTGGGTGTTGGGTATTTTGTCTCAGCAATGAGAAAAGTAACTAAGACACAAGACATGCTAAAGCTGTGGTGATGGAGGTGGGAGGTGCACAGCAGACAGAGGAGGAGGCTCAAAACAGAACAGAACACCAGACACGTGTCTATACATAGAGGAATAGCTCACTTATCTAGCAGAACAGAGGGCAGGGCACATTTTTCAAAACGTAGGTAGGGTATTTGGGTACCTAATATTCAAAGAAAGCACATAAGCCCATGCCATGTGGAGCATCTCTCCATGTTGATTCAGCTCTGGGTACGACCCCACTTGGGCACCATTCTGTGGTCTGGGCAACTCACCCTGAGCACCCAGCATTTGCCACAGTGCTGAGCGCACAGCAGAGCAAGCATGTACCAGATGAGTGAAGGGACCTCTCAGTGCTGACTGCCAGACATCACCTCAATAGTCTATAAGGTGTCCCTGCTAGGTGGCAAGCAGATAGCCCTGCTCACCATCTGGACACACACTGCCGAGAGAGCACTCCTAAGACCCACACACTGCCCCCATGCCTCAATGGCCCACTACCATGGCAGAGAAGGTACTACTATGTTGTAGAAGGTGTAAACAGATACAAAATGGTTAACCGTTATGTTGGAATGGTGACTCAGCTGCCTGGTTCTACAATGAGGGTCCCACCCTTCATAAGCATGGCCAACTCCCATACACTTGCCAGAGAATTCATTCTTTCTTTTTAAAATTGTGATCAGGAGCCGGGTCTGGTGGTGCATTCCTGTAATCCCAGCACTATGTGAACCTGCAGCAAATTCAAGCCTAACCTGGATAATTTAGTGAGAGCCTGTCTCAAAATGGAAAGAAAAAGGGTGCACATGTGCTGGTGATATAGCTCAATCCAAAGACCCTAGGTTCAACCTCCAGCATGGAAAAAGAAAAAGGGAAAGGAAACAACAAGGGGAGGGGAGAGACACTGGGAGGAGCTCTCTGGGGACGGATTCCCAAGGTTCCCAGGTTTGGGCCTTCCTTGACATCTAGTGTGACCACTGCAAGGCAGGAGCCTGCCCACCAGCATGGCTCCCTAGAGAACCCCTCACCAAGCCCAAGTTGCAGTCTCTGCCCCAACCTCCCTCAGAGACACCTGGTGCACACCACACCTGCCATGGGCCGTCTGGCACTCAGCATCCAACAGGGTGGTCTCTGCACTGAACCTGAGAGAGGGTTAACATCAGCAAACCCAAAAGCACTTCCTGTCTGCTAAGTACTTGATGTGGGACAACTCACTCTGTCCTCAAAGTAACCCAGAAGGCAGACACTCATCTTCACCTTACAGCCCAGGACACTGAGGGACAGAGTACACTCACTCCCAGGTCCACTCCCGAGCCCCACATGACATGGCTGTGAAACAACCAAGGCTTGCTGATCCACAGAAGTCAACAGCTCCCTGTTAGCTGGTTCATTGTTTTTGCCATTGTTCTAGAAGTTTTCTTTATCAAAAATATTCTTTTGTTAATTTCTAATTGTGCAGATTTCGTATTCACGTTCTTACTGTAAGACAAAGCCAAGAGCCTGCTTAGACTACCTCATCACAAATCCTTCTCAGAAGGACACTAGCTGTGTTTAACTCACACTTCCACACAAATACACAGGTACATAAAAATAAGCCACTTAATTTTTTTATACATATGGTATCAAACTCATGGTTCTGGAGCTTGCTGTTTTCCTAGTATATTTCTTAGAGGTCTTTTCTGGTCACTACAAATAATGGGCCATGCAGTCTAGGAATATAGACATTATTCTGCCATGTGCCATTATATAAAATATTGGTAACCATCTGCTACACTTCCCTGTTTCTGACTTGGTGGTCATATCCTGAAGCTCCATCACTGGTGTGGCTGGTTACACAGAATTCTACAGTACTCTATTATTTAATCATTCCCTACTGACATTTGAGTGGCTTCCTTCTCCCTTGACTATTACAGAATTAGAATTGATATCCTGTACATATCTGAGATAAATACTTAGAATTAGCAGATCAAAAAATACTTTTGGTGGGGAGGGGCAGTGCTACAGATTAAACCCATGGGTGCTGTACCACTGAGATATATCTCCAGGCCATTTTATATTTTATTTTGAGACAAAGTTTCACTAAGTTGCCTGAGCTAGCCTTAAACTTTCAATCCTCCTGCCTCAGTCCCTAAGTAACTCTGATTTCAGATGTGTGCCACCACACCCAGCTCCTAATGTTTTTATTTTAATGTACACACCTAACTGCCTTCTTAAAAGCCCAGATCAGTGGTGATGAACCTTTTAGAGATGGAGTGCCCAAATGGCAACCAAAAACCCACTTATTTATCACAAAGTGCCAACACTGCAATTAAACCTGAATACTAAAGTTTTAGTCTAAAAAAACAACTGTTATCTGATGCTCAGTTGTTAGGGCTACGTGGCTTTCATGCCAACAGAGAGGGCTCTTTGTGCCCTCTATGACACACGTGCTACAGGTTCAACACCCCTGGCCCAGACCAATCCATACCCAACCCTCAAGTGGCTGGTGGGGAGTCATGAAGCTGAAGTGGGAGGCTGCAGGCACCTTGTCACAGCGACAGGAGGAAACAGACAACAGCGTTTTCCCGTGGCATTGAACAAAGCCTCAGTATCTGCCAGCACAGAGCACATAGTTTTAGGAGTACCATCTTTGCTTTCGGAGACTGCAGTACCACAGGAGACAGAGAGACAGAGAGAGAGAGAGAGAGAGACAGAGACAGAGACAGAGACAGAGACAGAGAGAGACAGACACTGGGATGGAGTATGGACATCAGATAGACTTATGCCCAGACACAGGGCACAGCATGAATTCAGCACTTTGCTACCTTCTCTTCCCATGGAGCCTGCGTCTGCAAGGCTGGCAGGAGCACTGTGGGCCCTGGTCAGACTTCTCATGAGTGGCGGCAAGTGCATACAGAGGATGCTGGTCAGCTGCAGGAGGGAGGGAGGGGCCTGAGCTACGAGCACGTGGGTTTTGCTGTACAAAAACTTTACTTGCACCATTTTCTATACTGCTTCGACCAATTAGTATTTTGAGATTGGACCTTAACAGTAAAGTGAAGAACCCTAAAGGCTCACTTGTTTAATGAGGTAGCAACTCTCAGGTTGTCTCAAAGCCAATGGGCTTGGCCATGGCCAACACAGTCAGCTCTACTTCTGCTGCTTGTTGCCCTTGAGAGGCAGTTTCGGTGGTGACTTCAAAACCTTACAGGTCTAATGACAACAGAGTTGGGGACAGCTGTAAAGGTCACATGCTAACCACTGTCAGCCTTCCTTCCTCTGGTGCCAGACACAGAAGCTTAGCCTCATCTATTTCTAGAAAAGAAGGTACCGCAGTACCCAGTCAAAGCCTCCAAATAGTGTAGGCCTTTTTCTGCCTTCGCCCCAGTTCCAAAAGCACATCCGAAGCCCCAAGTCATACAGGTTTCCAACCAGGGAAACTAAACAACAAACTGACAAGCCCAGATATGGGGAGTCACAAAGCCTGTGGCAGAAGGGAGATCACGAAAGATCCTTGGTGAAGAGACCGTGTTACCCACTGTGTCCACTGTAACTGTTCAGAGACCCACTTCTCAAGGAGTGCAAATTTAAAGGCCCTCATAGAACTCTCAACGTGCTCCAGACACTTTGAATCTATTTGTTTATTTTTACAGAGTCCTCAGACTTTTTTTTTCCTGTTATGTCATGGTTTGTGCCTAGATGTACCCCCAAAGCCTCATGTGGTCAACAGGTGGGGCTTTTTCAGAGATGGCTGGATCTAGAGTGTGTGATTACTAAATTAGTTCACTGACAGGTTTGGCGCCGCCCTAATCCCTAGCAGTCTGGATAAGATATAAGGCACAGAAAGAAGCTACTTAGGCCCCTTGCTTCCACCTCTTGCTTGCCTTGTTGCCTTCTGCCTGTCTGCCATGCCACCCTGCCTTGAATCCAGCTGAATGTGGACTGAAACCTCTATGAACTGTAAGCCAAATAAACCTTTCTTCCCTTAACTTTGGGTGTTGGGTATTCTGTCTCAGCAACAAGAGAAAAGTAACTCAGACATACTACAAAGCTTGGGATAAGGAAAAGGCATTGCAACCAAGAGTACCTTATTCATAAAGCACCAACACACATTGGGCAATCACTCTCCAACGAACACTTCTGTGGTTTATGTGGCAACTGGTTTTAGACTTGCCCTTCTACCCTAAACATAGCAGACAGCTGTTTTTGACATTAAAAACAGGCAGCCTAGGATGGGAGTTAAGGAGGGAAGTGGACCTCATGAGTTTAAGCCCCACATCACCCTGGCATCCAGGCCCTGGAGTGCTGCAGTCTGTCCAGCAAGGAAAGGAGCCAGAGTTCAGAGCTGCAGAAGAGGCAAGAATTTCTAAGACAGGGCCCCAGAAAAGACAGCAAATAGCCTTGTTCAACATACTGTACATAACATTCAGCAAACAAAAAAATTCAGTGCATGTGCGCAACTAAGCCAGAAAACATGGCAGGTAATCTGAGGTAAAGTCGATCAACACAAGGGACCCAAAAACTGCACTGAGCAAACAGGGGCTACTACAATAAATATTCTATTTATATAAAAACATTCAAGGTCATCACGAAAAAGAAATAATCAGTGCATGGATGGGGAATATCATCAGAATACACACTAGGAGAAAGAAGCAAATGCAAAATCTAGAACTGACAAATACAGTATCTAAATGACGAATTGCATGTTCAAGAGCAGAACCAATACTACTGAAGGAGGCCAAAGTCATCTTGAAGACAAAGCACCAAAATTATCCCAACTGAAAAAAGGAAGAGCATTTTGTTTTTTAAATCATAGCCTCCCTTGACCTGAAGTCAACATCAAAAGGTCTAACATGCATGTACTAGCAATTCCACAGAAGAGAAAATGGGGCAGGAGAAAAAGAAAATATCTGAAGAAATATCCCATGAAAGACAACATATAAATGCAGGAAACAACAAATCCCAAGAAGGAAGAATATAAAGAAAGCTACACTTGGGCACATCACAAATAGCAGGAAAAAGCCAGGTGTGGTGGCGCACACCTATAACCCTAGCACTCAAGAGGATGAGGCAGGAGGACTGGCTTGAGTTCTAGGCCAGCCTGGGCTACACAGTGAGTCCAAGGGTTCAAGGCCAGCCACAACTACATAGTGAGATCCTGCCTCAAAAAAACAAAACAGAGGGGGAAAAAAAAAAAGGCAGGAAAGGAAATTTTATCTCCCCCCACCCCCCCACCACCACCTTTTCTCTTTTAGTACCAGAAATTAAATCCAGGGCCTCATGCTTGCTGGGCAGGAACTGCACTCCAGGCCAAAAGCAAAATTTAAGAAAGAGGAAAGCTGGGCATGGTGGTGCATGCCTGCAATCCTAGGAAGACTGAGGCAAGGAGGACTACAAATCCAAGAACAATTTAGTAAGACTCTGACTCAAAATAAAATATAAAAAGGGCTGGAGATATAGCTCAAGGCAACGGCCATGGGTTCAATCCCCAGTACCACTAAAAACAAAACCCCCACAAATTACATATAGGGAAACAATTGTAAGAATTTTGACTGACAGTTCATCAGAAACAATGGCAGTTAAAAGAATGCAGTAAGGGGTAGGGCTCTAGATTGCAGGTAAGAGCACTTGTTTAGTATGTGCAAGGCTCAGAGTTTGATCCCTAGCACCATCATCCCTCTAAAAAAGAATATAATGACATTAATAAGGTGCTGGGGAAAAAATGTTAATTAGAATTTTATATCTAGAGCTACGAATGTAGCTTAGTGGTACATCAGCCTAGCATGCAGAAGGCCCTGGCCCAACACCATGAGAGGGAAAAAACCCTTATATTAAATTTAAAAAATAGCTTTTAAAAATGAGGACGAGAGCCAGGTGTGGTGGTACACGCCTGTAATCCCAGCACTCTGGGAGGCAGAGGCAGGAGGACTGCCTAGAGTTTGAGGCCAGCCTGGGCTACATAGTGAGCTCAAGGCCAACCTGAACTATATAGTAAAACCATAAACAAACAAACAAACAAAAACTGCAACACAGAGTGATACAGGTAAATCATTTCTCTGGGCAGGAAAATAAATCATCATGACAGAAATCAGAACTCAGTGTGACTTTAGGTCAGGAAGGCTGATGAAGAGGGTGATGTGTACACACATCAAAATTCATCAAACTGTACATCCATGATGTGTGTGTTTCACTGTACTGAAATTATATCTCAATACAAAAACACTTTTGAAAACACAACAGAAAGTTTATGGAAAAAGTCAGAAGGATGTGCTTCTGCAGTCCACCTGCATTAACCAGTCAGGATCAATAAGGAGGAGTACTTTACCTGTTAACCCTCCTTGGGCACTTCTCAGGCTTGATATCCAATTCATAGTGGTAGATGTCAATTTTGGGGATGTCCATTTCAAAGAAATTGGCCTGTAGTTTGATTGTTCTCCCGGAGGTCCCAAAGTCAGGCCGTGGCGGAGGCTTGAAGGCATATCCTTGGATGGGGGGTGGTGGCGGTGCAGGAGGCGCAAGCACTAGAAAACAATGGGGACAGTACCTGTTATAGGGACAGTAGAATGGATTTGGTCCTGCTCCCCTTGGACCAGGCCTCCCACCTCTGTGACCTTCCATGCTCACCTTCCAGGCTCACCCTTGCCTTCTGTTCAAATATCCTCAGAAAACACTGACAGGACCATCCAGCTGGATATACTGAGGCTGCATGCCACTCCTATGTAGACTCACCCCACCACCATGGGCCCGTGACTGCCAGACTCATCAGACCTTTGCACCGTGCCCCTGGGTGACTTTGGGAAGCTTCCTCTGTCTAAACCTCCGTAGCTTGGTGGCATGTGACACTGTGCCATGGCCTTCTTTTTCAAACTGTTCCCTCCTAGGTCCTCTCCTTGCTCTGCTCCGATCCTTGAATACTCAGTCCTTAGCTCAACTCCCTGGATTTCTCCACCAGAGACTCACAGCCAGTTCCAACTCCACACCCAGTTACATTTCTGTCCCAAGCTCCAGCCTCCGTCTACAGAGCCCACCTTGCTGTACTTGTGTTCCTCATGACACCATCCTCTCTTCAACCCTTACCTGGCTTAGTCCAGGGCCCCACTTATCCTACAGGGCCAGCATAGAAGCTTTGTAGCAGGTTTGGGTGGGAGTCTCAGTTTCCTGGCACTCTCTATCTACTTTTCAGGCTGCAGGCTGGTGTGTCCATCACTACCTGCTCAAACACCTCCATGGCTCCCAAGAACCCAGCCCACACACTTAGGCACCCACCCACCAATCCTCACAATCTGGCTGTCATTCCATCCCCCAAGGATTTCCCAGCAAGGCTGTCTAGAGGCAGTGTCTTCTTCTAGGCCCAGCCCAGGCATCACTGGCCAGAAGAACTGCACTCCCTTTGTCTCCCATCCAGCTCCACCTCTCTACCCCATTCCCAGTGTAACTCTGCTAAGCTATGCTGCCATTTTGTCTGCTCCGTCTCCCAGGGTCTCAGGGGGTGAACCAAGTGCCCAGGAACATTTGATGAACTCTATCAATAATATCTGAAGAAGCAGGTATCCAGACAGGTAAAGGAAAGTTCCCAAAGTCATCCAGAAAATGACCCCAATGACTAAAGACATAAGGAAAAATGTGCATAATGTTCCAAGTCAAGAAAGTTCGAATTCCTGACATTAATGCTCACACACACCTGGTCACACTTAGCCCCAGCAGCACTTACACATTCCCATCCTGGGCTCTGACAGGCACTCAAATACCTAGGTACTCTCGGGTCTTGAAAGCCACAGCTCAACACATGCTTCTCTGCAATGGACCAAACCTCATTCCCACAGAGGACACTTCTCAGCACTAATCTACGGGCTGACTTTAGAGGTTCTCAGAGAGGTGACCAGGCCATCACCTCCAGGTACACTTCTGGCATCCTCATGTGGAAAGAACTGTAGAGATGGGCAGTGTGGGGCACACCCAGGGGACAAGGCCAAGGGTCTGCAATGAAGGGTCAAGACCCTCAAGACAGCACCTTCCTACAGGTACAAAATAACTATGATGAATGTGATCACGATATATACAATGTACCAATACATGTTCTTGGTTTAAAAAAAAAAAAAAAGCACCTTTCTTCCCTGCTATGTGAACTGTCCATTCACTCAGGAAATGCTTTGTACTAAGCAGTGGAAAGAAATGTCACTCATGCCAATTCGAATCTTCAGAAACTCAACTGGAGTAAAATTTAAACTTCGGACTTAGAAAAAACAAACACTTGCTCAAAAATGGACTACTTTCAATTTTTGATGAAATGCCTTTATTTCAAAGGCATTTTAATTTTAAAATAAATTGAAGCCAGGCATGGTGATGCATGCCTATAATCCCAGCATTCTGGAAGGCTGAGGCAGAAGAACCACAAGTTCAAGCCCCACCTGGGCAACTAAGTGACTTAGCAAGATCCTGTCTCAAAGTAAAAAGAGCTGGGGATGTGGCTTAGTGTTAAGGCCCCAGGTTCAATGCCTAGCACCATTAAAAACAAAAAATCCTACACACTTCAATTCCCATTGATATTCACTGGAAACAAATCTTCTATTTCTGACTGAGAAAAAACTCATACTTTGACTTTAATTTTGTTTGTTTCCATGGGAAAACTCATGGCTTTAAAGATTACAAACTCCACGCAGCCATGTTACTCAGAGGTCTTCAGGCTTCTCCACCACGTTAGCAGGACTTTGCAGGAGACATATTTACAGATTGTTTTGTTTTTTGAGACAAGGTCTTGCTAGATTCAAGGTCTTACAGATTCAGGCTGGCTTTGAACTATGTAGAACAGGATGGCCTCGAACTCACGGTGATCCTCCTGCCTCAGCCTCCCGAGTCCTGGGATTACAGGTGTGCACCACCACGCCCGACTATATTTACAGATTTTTAAAACCCAGTCTCACCAATGGCATGCCTCACGTGCACCATCCCTGTCCATGTGGGGGCCATGCCAGGGACTGAGGGTACAGAGACAAACTGTGCAAGCAGCCTGCCTCTCTTCTTGTCAGCCACCTAACCTACCTGGAGGCTGAGTTTACACTCTGTTCACTCAAGAGGCCACACAAGAGCCTTGACTCTGACCATGCGAAGAGGTAGACATTACTGTCCAGATTGGCTGGTCAACACATCCGTCCTTGAGGACCAAGGGAGACTAAACAAAGAGCACACCAACAGACGCACATTCCTGGTCTTGGCAGTCTCCACCCTCCCCACCACAGGAAGCTCAAGGAGAATCAACGTGTTGGGCGTGGTAGTACATGCCTGTAATCCCAGTACTTTGAGCTCCTGTGGGAGGATCAAAAATTCAAGCCCAACCTAGGCAATTTAGCAAATTCAAGGTCAAACCACACAGAGCAACCTTGTCTCCGAAAAGAAGTAGCAGCAGCAGTAGGTTATGCCCCAGGAAGCATCTAGGCACAGAGCCACAGGCCAGTTCAGGAAGGGTGCTATCCATGTAGAAAAACATTGTCATGTTGGGCTGGGCACTTCCAGTTCCAAGCCCCACCAACACAGAGCAAGGGGGTCCCCACTGAAAGTGAAGGGTCCAAGGCTGTGACAGAGGGAGACCTTGCGGTGGAGTGCAAAGCAACGTGCCAGCTCTAGCTCAGGTGCCTCACGGCCATCACCACAGGTGAAGGGCCTGTGTTACTTAAACCTGATTGGAAGTGCAGATTCTACGTGGGATCACTGCTTCTGTTTCTCCAGAGAAGCCCCTCCACCCCAAATCCTTCTTCAGCATTTGCTGTGGGAATCAAGAAACTGTCACTAGCTTTGGTTACTAACCTGAGTTAACAGAAGCAATGGAAAAGGTAAGTGTAATATATCCCTAAAATGTGTATGTACACAGGGTAGTTCTCCTGTTTCCATGACAATGAAAATGCTGATCCCTCAGCCGAAGACATAGGGACTAGAAAGTCACCAAAGTTTATCGAGCCCCGAGGAGTGGTCCCAGCCTCTCTTCCCATAGATAAGAGAACTCCTGTTGAGTAACTAAACCTCTGCAGCCCTGGGAGACCTCAGACCTATTTTTATCCTCCCCAGGGAGTCCCAAGCCTAAGCTGCCAAAACAAGGGAGAGGATCTAAGCCAAACCCTTAGGGGAAAGAAGGCACTGCACAAGATGCAGAGCAGAGCCCTCTGGGAAGGGGTGAGGGTTCTGGTGGTGATGAGCCCTTCACACAGGTGCAATGGCCCTGCTACATAAATATCACGTCACAAAGGAAACAGCATGCTACAGAAGGCCAGCAGGAGAGATGCACAGGTACATGCAAAAGGCATCCTCATCACACATTCATCCACTGGAGGGACATGACAGACAGACAGACAGACAGACAGACAGACACACACACACACACACACACACACACTCTCTCTCTCTCTCTCTCTCTCTCTCTCTCTCTCTCTCTCTCCTCATGTTTGACACATATGGTCTCAATTTCAGGTAAAAGTGAATTCTCTCTGTTGGACAAATGAGAACTGGTAAAATATGCCAGGGAAAAGTGACATCTGGGTAGGCTTCGCCAAGGAGACATCTCTGAGGGAATGCCTGCTCCACTGGCCTCAGGCCCCCACTCTGCAACTAAGAATCTACTTGGATTCCCAGCTGTGGCCAGGCTGCCCTGCTAGGGAGATCATCCACCTTCTCCATCCTTTGAAACACCCAGATACCCCACTAGCACTTCCTCCCCAGTCACAGCTGACACACAAACATGCTTCTCAGCTGGCAACTAGTCACCTAGCTGGTGGTTTTTGTTTATTTAGTACTGGAGATAAAACTCAGGGGCAGGGGCTGGGGATTTAGCTCAGTGATTAGAGTGCTTGCCTTGCAAGCACAAGGCCCTGAGTTCGATCCCCGGCACCAAAAAAAAAAAAAAAAAAAAAACCACTCGGGGCACTCTACCACTCTACATCCTCAGACCCTTTTTGTATTTTTCAAAATTTTGAGACAAGTTCTTGCTAAATTGCCCGGCTAGACTCAAACTGGTGATGCTCTGGCCTCTGGCCTCAGCCTCCCAAATAGTGTGCACCACCATATCCAGCCTAGACTTTTAAGTGATTCCTGGTTGTTTCTGTCTTGTTTCTGGAACCACTTGAGAACAGGAAGGCAATTCATTCTTCTTTTTTATCCAGAATTCCTTAGATCCTAAGTTGGAATGGAACGCCTGAGGTCCTCAATAGATCCCTTGGTTGAGGACTCATTAGTGAACCCCCAAGCAGGAGGAACCCCTGCCAAGGCCTACCACTCAGCACAGTGGCAGGGCCAAAGTAGGCATTCAATGTTTGCTTACTTGCTGATCACTCAGTATACATGTTGTAAGATTCCACTTTTAGAGCCACATTCAACCAGTGAAAGGGAAATGCAGAAAATGAGTAATTGACTTCCTGTATGAGTAAACGGGTTGAGGCAACTGAAAGTTTCAGTGTTTGTAGCAGACGCCAAGAGAGAGAGGTGCGCTGTGTGTGAGTCATCCCAAGACAAGAAATCCCAGAGGCACTTGTGCTGTCACCAGCTTCTCAGAGGAGGGTCACAGAGCGGGCTGTGCCATCTGTACCCAAGGGCCAATACCCTAGCCATGGGGGTCTCTCAGCCCTAGCCCTCTCCCTCAGGTATGAGATGAGGGCACAGAAAGCTGCTGGGTTCTCAGGCAGCTGTGGACCAGGGTAGAGTGGAAGGGACAGTCCCAGCAGCAGTGACCCTGCAAAGAATGCTGTCTAGGAACAGGCACTGATGTCAGCTCAGGTTTAGGATGACCAAGGACACAGACATGAATGCTGCTGTTGGGGCATTAGGGACTCATGGAGCTGCCAGGTTTCAAGAGTCTCTTTGGTGTGGGACATGTGGCTGGGCCACCTTTGGATTCCCCAGATCCCCAGTACAGGCCTGGTCACCAGAGCCAACCACTGGCACTACAAGGGCTGCAGCCTACAGCCTCACAGCTGACCAGCACGAGGGGAAGCAGCCAGGCTGACATGTGTCCCCTTGTCCCCGTGGGGTATGCAGGTGGGCTGCAGCAAGGCCAAGGCTGGGCCTGCCTTGGAGATCTTTCTGGTTTAAGCACAACTGGGTATTCAGGCCCCTCTTTAGAAAAGATGCCCTGATGCTAAAGGGAACATGCAGGCACAAGTTAAACCCATACCACCCTTCGGGTAGAAGCCTGGGAACCAGGAGGCCCAGGCTAGTGTCTGAGACTGCTTACTGCACAGATCAGCACAGAAGTGAGGGCAGAGCCACTATTTCCTATGGCAATTCACTCCTCACTGGAGTGGAAAGCACTGTAGGGAAGACCTCCAGCCTCTACTTCTCACCCTCCTACCCGCCCCAGGTCACCAGGGTCCCAAGGTGCAGTCAGGAAGTGGGCGGGGCTGAGCCAGCAACCCTATTGCAACAGACTCCGCTACTATAACGGGCCTGGCAGCAGGAAGCAGCTCAGGCCTGGCTCCAAAGCCCTCCTGGGAAGGTGGCTGGGCTGCCACAGACACACCAGAAGAGCCACAGCTGGGTGGGGCCACCCCATGCTGCTCCTCCCAGCTCAGTCCCTTAGTGTGGGTCTGGGAACACCTGCTCAGACAGCACTCAGGGAAGCCCTTGTTTCTCTCCCATAGTGGAGACACGATATAGTGACTGCTGTCATGTGTTGTAGTTTCTTCAGCCCTGATGAAACTTATTGCCGGAGCTAGAGAAAATATACAAATGAAATGAAAACAGCTTAGAGTGCCACTATTCTGAAGTGATCCCTGTAAAACATGTCTCTTTCTAGACACACACATATAATTATGTGCACAAGTGCTGGTTTAGAATGAAGCATTTTTATACCTGCTTCTTTCCTTTAACATTACATTATGTGAATACAATATTCTGCAAAACTCTCTTTAATGATTCTATTACTCACTGAGTCTCTCCTGCTGATGCCATAGAAGGGCCTTCCAAACGTTCATGATGTGCCAAAGCCCTGTGTGGGAGGCTCCTTGTGGAAGTATCCATGTCTAAACCCCAAAAGAGGAGCCAGGACCTGCATAAGAGTGCTCAGAGGATGGCTTCCCAACCTTCTCACTCCCTGAGACACCTGCCTCACCTTTCTACTGCCCTTCCACCCAGCATTGCAAACAAACTTCCAGACACACCTTGGCCCTCCTGGCCAGCCTCTGGCCTCTCACCCAAAGCTTCTCAGCTTCCAGGCTAATCACCTCACTGGCCAGTTGATCTGAGTCTGGCCCTGGTCCCTGGCACCAGGCCAGTTCAGAACACATGGCACACAGCCCTGGACACACCATAGGTGCTCCCAGCCTCTAGTCTGCAATGGGACACAAGAGTGGGCCAGCAGGAAGAAGATGCTGTTCCTGCATCTCAGCCTCCCTCCAGTCCAACTCACACCAGCCCACCACCTCTCACACTTCTAGTACACATCAGGATTGGGAGGGGTTTTTCGTTTCACATGTCCTGTGCTCCTTTGAGAAACAAATGGACTCTTGGGCTCTCTCTCCCTAGTGACAAACACTACACACAAAGTTTGGCAGGTGATCACTGGCACCATGGGGGTCATCACTAGGAAAGCTGCTTGGGCTTCTCCACCCCCACACCAGTCCTGACCAGAGTGCCTCAGTGTTGAGGAGCTGAATGGCTGTCTCTACCTGCACCCAAGGCTGAAGTCCCACTCACCCCTGGGATCCACATAGGTGGAAAAGATTTTCCAGGTCGACTTCCTTTCACTTGGAAACTGAACAAGGCTCCACAAAGCCAGCGGTACCTGGGATTGCCAACAGAAGGCATGGCTGTTCCCATGTCACATAATAAGTCTTCATCGATGCTGCAAAGTGTACTTCACATCACCTGCTGGCCTTGGAATTAAATGTGATGAAGAACTCATTTACTACCCTGCCACATGTTTGATTTGGCATTTTAATACCATATTTGAGTATGACTGCCTTCGTCTGTCATCCTGTAAATTTTGTTTTGCTCCTTAAAACCATTATTTGGGAAAAGGGCCCCTTACAGCATCACCAGGCTGGCAGTGAGGCTCACAACCCACATATTTGAGAATCACTCCTCTCAGGGACACGATGGTCTCATCTCGAAACAGAAGATGGCATCTCGGCTCCTGACAACGTCATTCAAACATGCCCTGGTTCCTGTTGCTGTGAGATGGACAGGGCCTGCTATTCTCCCACCAGCGCCACCTGGGGCCCATGTTACCTGCTGGGTCCCCCAGGTATGAACAACTCTGACTATACAGGCTTATGCCCTGCAGGCCTGGCAGGGGCTCTGCTGTCTCCATGGCTGCACTGATGTGCGCTTAGCTCACAATTTACCAGCTGCCATGACAACCAGACTTCTGTGTCTGCTCATCACACAGGCCACTGGACTGTGTGGGGTTGGGGCCAGGAATGAGAAATCAGAGAACCTGACAAGGCTGATGTGGCACCTTAGTATGGTGCCCCCAGTGTGTGGATGCAAGGCTGATATGTGCCCATGGGCAGCCAGCTTGTGGCCAGGGGACCTACAGTCATATTCCAGGGGAGAGGTTCTGCCGGCACTCAGGAGGAAAAGTAAGCATCCCCTGACAAGCACTGGTGTCCTGTGTAGGAAGCACCATGGGAGACAGGCAAGCAGAATATGACTATCCAGAGATTTCGTTTCTGCTGTTTTCTACAGCATAATAAACTGAACTTTAAGAAAACTGCTCAACATATTAAGCTGGGTACATAGATCTCATCCCTACAGGGTGTAACCTCATTCCAGCCCCACAGAGCCACTGCATAATGCCCACTGCATAATGAGCACAAGCACAAATGTTGCCGCCATATACCAGTACCAGGTAGGACCACATCCTTGACCACAGATGACACACGATTAATCACAGAGTGTGAAGCCAGAAGTCACTCTGGAAACTGGTTGGGGAGAGAATAATTCACCCTTCTAACCTGCTCTGAGTCACCAGCTCTATGCAAGGGGATGCTGAGGACACAAGGCCAATCAGATAGGTCTGAGGGGCTCCATCTGGGGGAGGGGAAAGAGAAAAAGGGACCAGTGAGAAGAACCACCCAAAAGTCCCCAAAGAGACATAGGCTTCCTGAAGGCAGGGTTCTTTCCCACACCTTAGTATGAGTTATATGACCTTTAAAGAATAGATCTGCAATGACTGTTCACTCCTGGGTGACTTAAATGTTCCTTATGAAAATCTAAACCACTCAGAGTCATTCAGTAAACCATCTCAGAGCTCTGCAGTCAAAAACTTGTGTCAGGGGAGGTGACAACACATGCGTCCTGCTGTGGCTGGAGCTTGTGTCCAAGGCCCATGGCAAATCTCTAGAGGGGTGCAAAGCTGTCCTCTAGGAAGCATGTACAGCCCTGAGACCTGCCACTCAACAACAGGCAGTCACTACAAAATGCTTTCCAGGACATGAAAGCAAGCAGCATTATTCCAAGACATGTGTCCTTGCTTTCCTTCTGGAACTCTTCTCATCATATTAGGCATCTGCCAGAAATCACAGAGGCCAAAGAAAGTGACAGAAACATCTCAGGGGTATTGAGCACTTCTGTGCCATACCCGGGCTAATGCCATCTCTTTTACACACCTGGCAGAGCCTGCAAGGGGGTTAAATGGAGGCTTTAGGTTTGAGTGACTTTTCAGGGTCCCCTGGCCAGGCAGGGCCAGGCTCACTCCAGGGTCCAGGACAAGAAGGGTGCCAACAGCTCACGGGAGCACAGATGAAAAAGCAGGTGCCATCAAATACCACTCTCGATTGTGTTAAACACAATCACAGCAGCCTTTCTGAAGAGGTGACCGTGCACTGTGAATTCAAGAGCACGCAGCAACTATAATGCCATCTATAGGACTGCAGTGTGGTCCTGGGAGACTGTCGAGCCCGGTGTGAACAAAGAACATAAAGCAAACCCAGCCTGCACCCCAGAGGAACAATTTCCTTGCAGCCAATGCCAAGAAGCAGAAACAGTCACACCAGTATCCAGCTCAAGTACCTTGGCCAAGCAGTGCTTAAATGGAACTGCGACTGTAGTTTGATGCCTCCCAGCAAGTTCTGTCCCCCCAACCTTGGTAAACTCAACCTAAAATGAGCTCTTAAGACCCCCAAGAGTGTATGACAC
Source organism: Hystrix cristata (assembly GCA_004026905.1). Lineage (NCBI taxonomy): Eukaryota > Metazoa > Chordata > Mammalia > Rodentia > Hystricidae > Hystrix > Hystrix cristata. The sequence goes on from PVJO010001129.1 coordinate 77,625, forward strand.
AAGGAAAGTAAAATGTAAACCAGAGTGGGAAGGAAAAGAGCCTGTGCGGTTTGGAGGTCCCAGCTTCCAGACCTTGGATTAAGAGGCTCACACACACACATTCCAGAGTAGAAAGAGGGGACAGTCACAACCTCATTGGCTTCCACATGGAAGGCTGCCCCTAACGCTAGTCCACAAGTAGAAAGTGCACACCATTCAATACTTAGTTGAAATTACATTACTGGTTCACTCTGGAACTAAGAGTACCTGTCCTTAGGACCAGCTGGTGCCAAAGTGTTTAAATGAGGTAATAAATAGTCCAGAGGGCATGAGGCTCAGGGAACAGGTTATAGGAAATGCTGGCCAACAACCAGAGCCCTGGTCCCTTCTTCCAAGGGACAGACCCTTGATGTAGACTCAGGACTTGTGGGTTCCAGTCAGAGGAATGACTCTTTTCCCTTCTCTGGCAGTAACTGGGGCAAGGCACACATCCACGTACCAGAAGAAAGGACACTGTTTCCACTTCACTGAGTCAGTATCTCTAGCTCAAGACGACAGGAGGTGCAGAGTAGATGGTCTGCCCCAAGCCTGGGCAGGAGTCTCACAGAGGACAGGAGAGGCTTATGGGGAAGCCCAAAGTTGTTCTCAGGAAGAGCACCATCTTTGCAAGTAGGTCATAGTTCCTGGAAGTCTTCACTTCTGTTCCCCAGGATAAAACTCTCTGGGGATCTCCAATGTGTTGCAGCCTGGTTTGGGGGAACACCAAAAGAGGGGCCATAGGAGACAAACTGAACGGGGCAGTGGTCATTCTCAGGACATGGGAAGGTGTGGTGCTGGTTGAGTGGCAGACAGACACCCCAGGGAAGAAGGAGCCTGACCCCCAGTCCCCATCAGCCATGACGCCACGTGCCAACAGCTTCCTCAAATGGGGCCAGGGAATGAGTGCTACTACAATTACTCACACAGCTCTTTTGGTTTAATGAGTAATCTTCTAAAAATATTTTGACCTTATTTTACTGAGCCATACAGTGTGCATAAGAAGAGCACGTGACACACAAACAATTTAGGATTAACTATAAAACATATCTCAGCTGCCCAGGACTAAGGACAGTGTTTGCCACTTCTCTGTAAACTGAAACTACTTCATCACCAATGGGGTCTTAATGGGCTGTTGTGGTTCAACCTGAAACTCCAACCATCATTATCTCTTTGAGAGTGGTGCCCAAGGCCACCCTTGAGATCTATAAAAGAAAAATTTTGTCCTGTAAATCTTGAACACATTTTCCCTCACAAGTTAATGCCCACTGATCCACCACCCATCTTCACTAAACATTAGAAATACTACAATGAGTATAAGAGGGATTAAAAAAGGACAGTGGTGTATGAATAGAATAGCTCCCAGAGGAGGTCCCAGGCTTCTGGCAAGTGCTCCTTGAAAGCTGGCTATGTGGTGGCGGCACCCAACAGAGGCTCAGTGAAGATGAATGTCTTCTCCCTGTATTTCTCTCACACTTCTCCACACCCTCCCAGTTTGGTTTTACATTTCTTTGTGACTCTGGTTAGCATCTGCCTATCCGTGGGCTAGGTCTGCTTTTGTAACTGTTTACTGAATGAATGAACAGGTGAATATAAGAGCACCTTACCACCACAGTCCCTCTGAGTAAAAAGCACCTTTACTGGTTTTTACCTTCATGTCATGTGTTCTTAGGGAGAGATCACAAGGCACCCTATAGAACCATGACTTTACCTTCTGCATAGTCTGCAGCTTCTCACATGGGGCAGCTGACAGTTGCTTTGTCTCCTGGCTCATCCACGGCTCAGCTCTGTGCTGCCTCTGAGTCAGGTGAGGCATCAGGGCTCCACAGGGCCAGGTGATGCCCTCAGCACCTGACAGTAGATCACGGTAAATCCAATTTCCAATATACCATGTGCCAACCACAACCACTAACTCAGCAACCTCCCTTACCAGAGCCCAGGTAGCATCTTTTGAGTGTCAGAAAAGACTTGTGCTCCAGAAACCCTAATTCTTTTTTTGCCCCAAATGTATATGAATCTGACCTACTGCCCTGGTGTTCCCCCATCTGGATGAAGCAGCTAGAAAAGCTCTGAAGCCTCCATTTTGTGCTGCTTTATAGTAAATGACTCACCCTAGACAGTGAGTGTGTTTCTCAGTATCTACAAAAAATGTTTAGTTTCTTTTAATTTTAAGCTTCCCTAAAAATTTAAGAAGTAACGGCTACCACTACTGTGTCAGACACTGTAAACCCCTTCCCACTTATCATCTGGTTGATGGCATATCACAGGTAACACAAAAATGTCCCCATTTCACAGATGGGAAAAGGCAAGCCCAGCACCAGCCTTGTAGTTACCAAGAGCACAAGGGCTTTCTTTGCCACCAGACCCAGCTGCCTCAACCTTCAGAGGGCAGATATACTTACATCAAGTGCAGGGAGATGCAGAACTAACAGGGCACACACATCTTTCCTCAGCAGGCTCACTCAGATTTGAGCACATAAAGCAGCTGCCAGGCACTGAGTGTGACTGTGTCAAGCTGTGGGCACACAGCATGTACCACCTCCCTGGTCGCTCCATGCCCCCTACACACCCAAGCACCCTCGAAGAACCCATCTGTGGACAGTGCTCACCTCTAGAAGCGGGGAGCAGACACCTACCCACTCCTACCAGGGAAGATGTTAGGGTACAGGGGGCTACACTCCACAGAGGTGCTTCAACTAACAGAATAGGACAACAAAATAAACAAGGTGAGCTCTCTCTTACTTCTTATTACAAAATAAATTCCACAAAACTATAAATAGCTCATGTTTTAAAGCAAAACAAGAACATTCACAGAAATATTTTTAAATTTAGTAACTTTCTATAATTTGAGGGTGGGAATGGTTTTTCTCAGAAGCAGAGACCACAAAAGACAAACTTGACTACATAGCATTTTTATTGGCAACTATTAGTTATACAGAATAATGTGTTTCATTTTGGCGTATTTGAATATACACTTTTCTTTTTTTTTTGGTAGTTGAGATTGAACCTCATGCTAAGCAGGTCCCCTACCACTGAGCTATGTCTGTAGCCATATACAAGGTTCTTCAAATTTGTCTAATTGCAAGGCAAAAATCAGAAAATTTGTGACATAAATTCACAAACCTAAAAATACAAACCTAAATATAACAGTTTATATAAATTAATGAGATTAAAATTCCAACAGGAAATGGGAAAAAAAGAAAAACAAATAGCACAGACAAGAAACATCAGTACCCGATAAGCATAAAATATATGTACTTAACTTGTAATTAAAGAAATACAGGGCTAGGGATTTAGCTCAGTGCTCAGTGGTTAGAGTGGTTGCCTAGCAGCCTAGCAAGCACAAGGCCCTGAGTTTGATCCCCGGCACCAAAAAAAAAAAAAAAAAAAAAAATACAAATTAAAACTGTGAACAATCTTCTGCCTCAAAGCGTGGCTAAGAACCAGAGAACATGACCAGCCTCAGGACTACAGGACAGTGGGCACAATCTGCCTGCAGCATTTGGAGACTGTGGCTTTTGACCCAGAACTGTGACCTCCAGGCATTGCCCTAAGACCCCCCAGTAGAGCACAGGGCACCCATGGCCTGTCCTTGCCCAATGCAACTGACACACAGAGTGACTGAGCATCCACCAATAGGAAACTAGCCGGACAAACCACATGACAGTCCAGTGACACTGTGCAGCTACGTCCTTCACATGGAATGAGGCCCACACTGATAAGTGGGTAACAGTTTCACAGTGCAGGATACTATCTGTGTGTCCTGTATTCACACACACACGGGGTGTGTGGACAGGATCACTCTCAGGTGGATCATAAAACAGGACACGCACAGTGATTATGCCTGAGTGGTCAAGCTGCAATTGATCTCTCTGCAATTCTTTACGTTTCTGCATTTTTAAGTAGGCTTACCATTCTCTTGATAGAAAAATAACAAAATTAATCTTTCTTTCTTTTTTTTTTTTTTTTTTGTGGTGCCAGGGATTGAACTCAGGCCCTTGTGCTTACAAGGCAAGCACTCTAATCACTGAGCTAAATCCCCAGCCCCCCAAAATTAATCTTTCACAGCCTACAGAGGCAAAGATGAAGAGATTCTGGGAGGGACATAAAGGAGTGTTTAACACATTGCTCTGTTTTTCTCTGACATTTTCCAAAGTTAAAAAAAATTGTGAGCAGAGTCACTGCCCCACTTCCCAGAAACTGAGAGAGCCTTAATGTGCCCACGTCAAGACCTGAGGTAAGCCAGGCGTGGTGGCACATGCCTGTAATCCCAGCACTTGGGAGGCTGAGGCAGGAGAATCACTATGAGTTCAAGGCCAGCCTGGGCTACATAGTGAATTCACGACCAGCCTGAAATACACAGGGAGACCCTGTCTGAAAAAAACCCAAAAACAACCCGAGGTGAGGCTGCTTCCCAGCCATGTATCTCAGAGAGGACAAGGTGGAGGGTGCACAGCTGCAGGAAGCAAGAGATGCTGAGACAGGTAGGAGGAAACTCTGACCCAACCCTCAAAGGCTGAATCATTCTCTGAGGTGGCTATAAAACCACCCCTATATGTATGCCCTTCCTGCAGGCACTGTGCCAAGCACCAGTGCATGCCTCACACAGCAGGGCCAGCAGTGATAACCAAGGAAGCCCACAGCTCAGCCAGTGCCATGACCCCAACCTGCAGGGAGTTTTTAGTGGCATATCTACCTGCGAAGGAAAAGTACCACCTGTATACATTCCTCTGTGACATGTCTGCACACATGCATGCATGCACCAGCTGTGCTGGAAACGAGCCCTCTGCCATGAGTGGCAACTCACCAAGTCTGGCTTCCACTGGTTCCCTAACTGCCTTTCTGGAACAGCTGCCTTCAATACCAACTGTGCTGGGCTGGGGCCATGGCCACCACTAGCTTCCCCACCTGAGCAGGGCCTCTCTTATGAGACAAATTCCTGACCTCAAGCCCGAATCTTGTAAGAACCCTGAGCAAGTCAGCACTCAGACAACTGCCAACCAACTCAGGTCTGCTTAAACTGACCCTGTCTCCACAGCCTGTGAGGACTCAAGAATTTAAGGGAAAAAGAATCAAGAAGAAACAATGACATCGGGAGTGAAAACACATGAGGCTGTGAGTGTAGCTCAGTGGTCAAGGGCTTAAATAGTGTGTGTGAGACACTGGGTTCAATCCAAGCACCACACAAAAAATAAAAAGAATGAAAAAATGTAATCCATCTCATAGGCCCACTTGATGCCTTACCTGTCTTGAGAAGAGTAAATGTCTATTTCTGCCATTGAGGTAGTGAAACCTAAGACCATCTTCCACTTATCTGCTAAACACACAAGCCCTGTACACTGTGCACAAGGCTTGCATCACCTGCTGCTGGGGAGAACTGGCAGATGGCCCTGCTGCTGGGGCCTGCTGGCACATAGCAGGCCCGGCAAGGGCTCAGGCACAGGGCCCAAGGCCGCTTGTTCTAGGCACCCCATCCACTACTACGCTCGTCATTCCATGTGATCTAACACAGAGAGATGAGAGAAGCCAGGTGTGGTGGCGCACACTTATAATGCCAACACTCTGGGAGGCTGAGCCAGGAGATCACGAGTTCGCGCCCAGCCTGGATAAGTTAGTGACTTAAGTGAGACCCTCACTCAAAAAGCAAAAATAGAAAAACAGCTGGGAATATAGTTCAGTGTGAAGGCCCTGGATTCAATTCCCTGTAGTACACACACACACACAAAGGAAGGAGGATATCCAACAATAACCAGACAACAAGCATTCCAACACAGCCACCAAGCCACTGATGGAGGCTACACAGGTAGGAAACACACGTCCACAAAAGCTCCTGTGACCTTGAAGAAAAGAAGCTCAGGCCATAAGAGAGAACCACGTCTTGTGCTGGGGGACAATGTCAGGGTTTTGGTCAGACACTTTGAGCCACCACACCAAAAAGAACCACCTGAGACAAAGGCAGGGCCAGATCTAGCACCTGAGGTGTGGCCTCCTGAAGCTATGTCCTCCTGCTGCTGTCCCTCCTTGTCTTACCCAGAACCAAGAGATGCTTCCTCCTATTTGACATGCTAATTTTTTATGATTTTACAGGATAATCTTCACCCCCCTCCATTCCTTGCCAGGCCAGACCTTAAGGCCCTCCAGCAGTACCCCAATCTCCCCAAGTGAACAAGTCCATAGTACAGAGCGATAACTGGTCGGCTGTGTTCTTCCTATCCTGTCTACACAGCCACGCATACAACAGAGCTGCTGCAGCCCACCCACGACACTTAGCTGTTGAGCTCCCAAAGGGAGAAACATGTTTGGCCGCATCCCCACCTGCTCTGGGATGGGACTTCTCCCTGGGATGGGACTGCCCCTCAGTCTGTCCTCCAAAGTGAGCAACACCAGCACACAGAGGGCAGGGCAGGGCAGGGACCTGAGCAGTGGAGCTACACACCAGACACCACCTCTCCTCCAGACCCTTAGGTGCCTTGACACATCCCAGGTGCAAACACATGTGCACACACACCCAGTGCCTCCAGGCAGGATGATCTCAGATGTGGCCAGCAGCATCCACAGCTCCCACCACCCAGCCTTCCTGTGTGTCTTCCTGCCTCTGCTTTGCTCTAGTCAACCCGCTAGAAGAGACAAATGCAACAATTTGTACTTTCTCCAAATATACCCCTCCCTTCTTGTTTTCCACCCCTTGCACCAGAGTCTGTTCTACCTGGAATTGCATAGGTTGTAGAAGGAGAAGACCATCTTCCTAGTACACCTAGAGCCCAGTGAGAACAGAAGGGCTCCTCGCTCTGTCTCCATGCATGGCTCCCAGCACCATGCTAGTATCTGGCAGGCAATACACTTGGTAAGCGTTCACTGCAATGAACTGTCACTCATGTCACTTAGCATCTGTGATAATGTGCTCAATGCCACCAACCAGCCAGCATCTGAAAGGGACATCCACTAAGCCTCTATGCATACTTGTGCACTCCATTCGTCTTCTTTTTTTTTGGTGCTGGGGATCGAACTCGGGGCCTTAGTGCTTGCAATGCAAGCACTGCATTCGTCTTCTTAACTAGTATGAAGAATTCTAGGAAGTGGTCTTTCACTGTCTCCACTTTATGGATGAGATGCAGTGAGATAAATTAAAACACTATTAGGGCTAGGTGTAATGGTGCACACATGTAATCCCAAGTTCCAAGCCAGCCTGGGGTATACAAAATGAGTTCCGGGCAAGCCAGGGCTGTGTAATTAGACCCTGTCTCTTACAGGGAAAAAAAAAAAAAAATTCACCCTACAAAACCAAACAACAACAAAGTTACTATTAGAATCACAGAAAGTAGACATGTTGGGATCTGAAGGCCATTCTGGCAGATTCTGAGCACTCCACATCTCCAGTGACAGTGACAAAAGGTCTTCCCAAGATCAGCAGGGCTGGAAAAAAGTGGCGAGAAGCAGTTTGACCGCCTGAAGACCTGCAGCTACAGGATGATGCTTGCATGTGTGGATTTTGAATCTATCTGTAGGGCCTTTACCAAGAATAATGAAAATTTGTAGGGTCTTTACCAGGAATGATAAAAAATACAGTGAATCCTGCTGCCAAGTGCCATCTGACAGGAGGGCAGCCTTGTAAAAAACCTTATGGTGTGCCCTCATCCGCCTTATTCACCAGATCTGGCATTGTGAAACTTCTGGCCCTTCCCAAAAGTCAAAATGATCATGAAAGATCAACATTTTGAATCAATTCAGGACATTGAGTCAACCACAACAGTGCAACTAAAGACATGAAAGAGGACTTTCAGAACTGCCTCAGAAAGTGGCAAGAACACAACACATAAAAAAAAAAGTTCAACATCTCTGGCCATTAGAGAAATGCAAATTAAAATGACACTGAGATTCCATCTTACTCCAGAAAGAATAGCTATCATCAAGAAATCAAATAATAACAAATGCTGGTGAGGCTGTGGGGGAAAAAAGGAACCCTTCTCTATCATTGTTGAGAGTGTAATCTAGTACAACCACCATGCAAATCAGTACAGAGACTCCTCAAAAAACTAAAACTAGAAATTCCATTCAACCCAGCTATTCCCCTTCTAGGTATCTTCCCCTAAAAGTTAGAGACATCATATTACAGTGGTATTGCATACCTATGTTTACAGCAGCACAATTCATAATAGCTATATATCCATCAATAGAAGAATGGATTAAGAAAATGTGGTACTTATACACGAAGGAGTACTACTCTGCCATAAGGAAAGATAAACTTGAGTCATTTGTAGGAAAAGATGCGCCTTGAGACCACAATGTTAAATTAAATAAGCCAGACACGCAAGCTTAAATATCACAATTTCTCCTATATGAGAAGTGTCTCCTATATGAGAAGTGCAAAATACAAAGACTAAAACAAAAGATAGATAATAGGAAGTAGGGAGACAGACTTTTTTGTAAATTGGAAGGGGCCAAGAGATGAAGGAAGGCAGCAGGGAGGGGGAAAAAAAGAATCAACACACACACACGTACCAGCTCCCCATGAGGAAGGTGATCATTATACACAGTACTACAAACATGAAAATGAGACCCATGACCCACTGTGCTCACTGACAAACAGCTAACTACAAAGTTAATTATACAAAGATGCCACTTCCAAACAACAAAAACTGAAGGTATATGAGAGGACGATAAAATCAGCAAGAAAGACAATCAGACTGATGAGTCCCACACTCGTAGGGGCCCTTGCTGTCTGGCCTCAGCCACTCCACATTCTACTCGGATTCCACCAGATACTGATACAGCTGGGTCACGGGGGCTAAAACAGCAAAAACTGTAAGCCAGATGTTACAACGCATGCCTGTAATCCCAGCAGTCTGGGAGGCTGAGTCAGGAGGATTGAAAGTTCAAGCTTAGCCGGAGCGAATTTAGTGAGACCACAGATTTGGGAAAAAAAAAAAAAAAAAAAAAAAAAAAAGGAAAAGAGCTGGAGATGTAGCCAGTGTGAAGGTCCTGGGTTTGATCTATGAAAGGGTGCAGCAATGTGCTTGCTTCAGCAGCACATACACTAAGAAAAGGTGCAACATTCTACTTCTTCGTCAACACAACTGCTTAACTTAGTCAAGCTAGTTACTGCACTGCCAAGCACTAAGCCTCAAGTTTTTTCTGTTTCCACAAGTCTGTGAGTTCTGGGCTGGCTCCAACATGGAGAGGAGGCTGAGACTGTGGACAGCAGAGTGAGCTGCATGAGGCCATCAGCTGGGGATAGGGCTCTGACACCACCTCTCTACCTGGCCAGGATTGCAGGCCCTCCTTGCAGCCCACCCTAGTGAATCCAGGCTGGCGGCGGCTGCCGTGGTCTTTGAGGGGGGTGCAGCGGGATCTATCTCTCCCATGTGTCATCAAGAAGGAAATGCTAGAGTGCATTCTGTGACCACCTTGAGCATGCAGCCAATTCTGTGACTGCTGCTTAAACTTGACACTGTCAGGAGTTCTTTTGGAAGGACAGTACTATGGTGTTTAACTCCACCTGCCTTGAATCTGGGGTGCCTTGCTTAACATTTGGAGAAGAAAGCCACATACCTTCCACCGTGCTTCCTGAGATGTCTGCTTCCCAGCTGCTTCACCCAGGAGCCCAGCTGCCACATTCCAGGCACATGAGTGGAGATTCTGCAGACACCTTCAGCACTGAGCCACTCCACTTTCCCAGGGGAGGCACAACAGGGCAGAGACAGACATCACCTCAGGTGCACCTGCCAAATTCTCTACCCAGCAACCCATGGAGAGGAGGAAAGAGCTGCCATTCCACCCCACTATGTCTGGAGGAGTTTCATACTACAACAGGAAACTGTAGCAAGCACACTGAGAATCCCTTTTATCTGACATGCCCAAGCAGAAGGGGTTCAGGCTCTAGATTGTTTTCAGACTTTGCAGTATTTGCAGATATATAATTAAGACATCTTGAGAATGGGACCTGCCTTAGTCACTTTTCTCATTGATGAGACAAAATACCCAACACCCACAAGTAAAGGGAGGAAAGGTTTATTTAGCTCACAGTTTGTAGAGGTTTCAGTCCGTAATTGGCAGGCTCTGAGGCAGGGTGGCATGACAGAGAGGCACTGCAGAGGAGAAACAGTTCATGGCAGCAGGCAGAAAGGCAGCAAGGCAAGCAAGGGACCTTAGCAGCTTCTTTCCGCCCCTTATAGCTTATCCAGACTGCCAGGATTAGGGCAGTGCCAAACCAATCAGCAGACTGATTTATAATCACACGCCCTTAATCCCAGCATCATACATTCTAGATTCAGTCACCTTTGAAAAAGCCCCACCTATGATTTCATGAGGCTTTGGGGGGACATCTAGGCACAAACCATAACAGGACCAGTCTAAACAAAAAATTCATTTATGTTTCATATAGATCTTATACAAATAGTTTAAGGGTAATTTTACACTTTTAGTGCTCCTGCATTTTGACTGTGAGCTGGCCCATGAGGTTAGATGTAGAATTTTCTACTGTGGCATCCCACTGGTACTCACAAATTTTTGGATCTGAGTATTTTCAGGTTTTAGATTTTCAGATTAGAGATTCTCAACATGTATCAACTTTTTAAATAGTGCCACACCAACCAGACTTTCAAAGTTATATTCCCTACACAAGGATCCCCAATTCAGTGCAGACAGTTTTGATACTCAACTGCTATTCAGTCCTGTCACGATGAAGGGCCATGAGTGTACATTTTAAAAGAAATGTGTGTGAAGCTGAGCAGTGCTTGCTGGAAGTCCTCTGGCTATCATGGTTCCAGTCAAGAACACAGGGGAGCACAGCACATTTTGAACTCTACTGGTCTCGGGCTCCAAGAGCACAGCCACCAGCTACTCAGAAGACACCTTCCTCTGCAGACCAATGAAGCCAGAGTCCGTGACACAGCATGAGGCTCACAGCTAGGGACATCTCCGGGGCAAGAAGAAAAACACAGAGTTGGGAAGCTCAGAGAAAATGAGCTCTCCCAGGATTAGGGACTACTATAAGAGCAGTCTGAAACTCCACTTACCTCCCTCTGATGCTTGCCCGGTACCTCTGGGACTGCCACCCTTCTGTGGGCTCTCATTTCCTGTACAACCAGATCTCCTATATCTTCTTCCTACACACTCCCCTCAGCTGCAGGCTTGTCTGACTTCAGGAGGGAGGACAAGTCCCCCACAGAGCTCCCCCACTGCCCCGACTCGGGCCTTCTTACCCCAAGCAAGGACTGGCCTTCACCTGCAGATGAGCAGTCTCCTCTCTTTCAGCTGGCTCCAGTAGTACACAAACGCTATCCTCTTCTAACAAGCAGTACATAGCCAGGCAAGGAAACAACCAGGACCACACAGCTAGCTTCAACAGCAACAACACTTACCCAAAACAGAGGAATGATATCGTCAAAGTGTGAGGAGAAAACAACCCTCAATCTATAGATGTATACTCAGAAAAAATTTTTCTAAAGAATGATGATAAGCTGGGTGTGGTGGTAAACATCTGTAATCCCAGCCACTCAGGAGGCTAACGCAGGAGGATCCCACATTTAAGGCCAGCCTGGGCAACTTAGTAAGATGCTTTCTCAAAATAAAATAAAAGCCAGGCATGGTGGTGCACACCTGTAATCCCAGTTCCTCAGAGGCTGAGGCAGGAGGACTGTCGCAAGTTCAAGGCCAGCCTTGGCTACACAGTGAGTTCAAGGCCAACCTGAACTGCTTAGCAAGACCATGTCCAGAAAAAAAAAAAAAGCCGGGGGGGGGGGTTGAAGGGTGCACTCAGACGTAGAGAGCCTGCTCAGCTCACACGAGGGCCTGAATTCATTCCCCAGCATCGCAAAAGGAATAAAGACCAAGATGTTCTCAGATAACACCAAGTTACCCAACCATAGACATCTGCTTGAGAAGAAAATCCCTGGATCCTCTCACCTCCACCATCTCTCAGTCAGCCTGTCAGTCCACTCATCCTCTGTCCCTGTCCATCTATCTTCCTCTGTGGCAACAGTGTGTGGTGCTGTCTAGCTATGCTACTAGGTTCCAGGCTACCCTGGTAGTCAGATGTGTGGTAGACAGGTCAGATGCGGGAACCCATGGGACCGCTCAACTTTGAGCTCAGCCTGAGGGCCCAGGTGGCTGCATGGAGCAGTGCCTGTGCCCTCATACCAACCGGGACAAGTGCGAAGGGAAAGTCAGCTTTCACAGGGTCTGCGTTCCCAGACAGCAATTATTTGGGGGTCTGTTTGTCTTAAGAGCCTCATTCACCCCAACCAATACTGCCCTCCCTGGTTGCTATGCCTACTGCAACGAATGCACAAATCTTCTTTTTGACCAAATAAGACTGACTTTTTTCTTTTTTTTTTTTGTTTTATTTGTTTTTTATTTTTAGAGACAGGGTCTCGTCTCACTGTGTAGTTCAGGCAGGCCTTGAACTCACTGTGTAGCCCAGGCTGGCCTCGAACTCATGGCAATCCTCCTGCCTCAGCCTCTGATGACATGGGATTACAGGTGTGGGCCACTGCACCTGGCTAAGGTTGACTTTAAAAATAAATGTTACGAAGAGCAAATGCAGCTTCTGCTTATAAGGTCTTGCTTGTGATCAACACAGCTTCTGATCGCATGCTGGGCCTGGAGGTCTAGGGTTCTACGTGCATTGCTGTCCTTCTCCCCAGTGATGCATTAGAAACCCAGCACTGAGGGCTGGGGATTTAGCTCAGTGGTTAAAGTGCTTGCCTTGTAAGCACAAGGGCCCAAGTTCGATCCCCAGCACAAAAAAAAAGAAAATCAGAGTTTGTGAGGGGCTGGGGATTTAGCTCAGTGATTAGAGTGCTTGCCTTGCAAGCACAAGGCCCTGAGTTTGATCCCCGGCACCACCAAAAAAAAAAAAAAACAACCAGCATTTCAGCACAGCAGGCCTCCAGTCATGGGAATACTCATGTCAACTTACCACACATTGTCAACAGCAATGCTGCCTTAATGTTAATAAAACACGGCACACACTGATTAGCAAACTACACATCATGGTGTATTAGAAGAAAATCATGACGCTGCCAGGTGTGGTGGGTGCATGCTGTAATTCCAGCTCCTAGAGAGGCTGAGGCAGAAGGATCGTCAGGCTGAGGTCATCCTGGGCAACTCAGCAAGACCCTTTCTCAAAAAAAAAAAAAGGTGGTGCTGCTGTGACTCAGTGGGTGGAAGGACACCTGCTTAGCATGCCACGCACAAGGCCCTGCGTTCCATTCCCAGCAACACTAAATAAATACACAAAACAAAGAAAAAAAAAAAAAACCATGGTGTTCCAGACTAAGATGAGAATGTTTTCTATACCTCTCCCAAAAAAGAGGAAGAACATTTGAAAAGAAAAATAAGCCTTGGCTTTGTTTTTGAAGTAATATCTCCCTTTAACCGTGATGGCGAATCTTTAGCGCTCTCCAAGATAACGGACAGCGGGCTACAGCACACACGCCACAGGCTCGCCACAGGTTCTCCATTGCTGCTCTACAAGCTTCGGCAAGCTCCTACAGCCTGCATCTGGGGGCCAGCCCTGTCCAACTGAGTGTGACCTTAACTCTCAGCATTTGGAATGAACGCAACTCCCCAAGGAGCTACTTACAAGTAAATTTACCAAATGACCGAAATCAGAAAATTTGTCCAACCAGATATCTGAAAGGCACTTCTAAATACTGGCATCCCATGGAGGTGCAATTTTTTTCTAGTCAGAATAATTAATTAGGAGTAAAATGGTGAAAATCAAACAAATAAGACTGGGTTTCTTGGGGGGGGGCTTCTTTAATCAATTCCTTCCTGAAGATTGGCACACTCACAATGTAAAGAAATTGAATTGTGTGCTATAATCTTCAGAAAACTGAAAAAAATTAACGATAACTGTATTTGGGGCTGTGAACTGGACCAGATGCAGAGCCCTGATTGCTATCTTTTAACACATTCCCACTGGCTTGAGCCACCAGATGCATGACTGCCTGTGCATGACTTGAACCATGCATGACTGTTCCATGCCACCAATGGGACAGTCATATATATACTATTGGTGGTTCGGAGCCACCAGGCAACGAGACACACCAATTATGGCCCCATTGTGAACATGTCAAATGACATAATTAGAACCACGCATGCTGCAACATGACTGGCAGGCTGAGGCAGGAGGATTGCCAAGTTCAAGCCTAGCCTAGGCAATGTGGTGAATTAGCAAGACCTTATCTCAAAATAAAAGAAGCTTGGGAATGTAGATCAGCTCAAAAGCCCTGGGTTCAATACCTGGTACCAAAATAGTTGACACTTTTAAGTGAAATTGTGGAATTTTCCCATCCAATCAGGTTCCAGCCCCTTACCAGACTTTGATCCACTGCTATCTATAAGGTAGAAGGTGAACCCTCTACTGCTCTGGGACCTTGCAAGCCCGATAAGGGCAGCAGACTATGCTGGTTTTCCAAGGATCTCCAGACTTCAGGGCTAGAGAGAGAGAGGAGAGGTGGGAGACTGGGTCTTGTGGGCCTCATAGGTTCATTTAGTGTAAGACAGAACCCCAAATATTACCCACTTGAATCCAACCAACCACACATGCATACCTCAAATTTAGATGTGCAATGCCTTCAAGCTTGCAGCAGGGCTGCAGGTGCAAAGCTGGGTTGGTAAATATACCTGAAATGACCCAGGGCCAGGTTTTCCTTTTTCATAGAAAAATTTACAATCTCAACCATTTTAAAGTGTACAATGCAGTGGCTTTTAGTATGGTCACACTACCATTCTTAATGATCTCAGCATCCCAATGAGACAGTCACCCCTTTTCCCTCTGATGCCCCTGGCAACCACACAACAGCACCTGGGGTGGGGACGGTGGCTGCAGCTTTCCTCAGGGTTTTTTGTCCAAAGTTGTAATGGAAGCTGGTGTCAGGAGCTTCATACGTACAATTGGTCCACACCAGAATTTAATTCCCATCAGTTTTCTCTTTGACTATCAAGTTGAAGAAGAAAAGGAATGATGACAAACACATGACAAAGCTTGATGCCAGGAACTTTCAATAAAGGGGCAGGAAGCCATCAGCAAACCAGCTCAAAGGCTTCAAATCAGCAGGGCAAAGTAAGAACAGGAACATTAATAGGTATCTGCAACAAAAATTCCAGGTGTGTGAGGTCCATAGAGAAAGACCCATCAACGGGACACAGTACAGCTCAGGAATAACTACTTCTCCCCCAAAAAAACTACCTTCCCCATTCTGCTTGCTGTTCTGAGCCTTCAAGTTACACCAAACATGACCAATGTCATAAATAAGCCATACAGAGTAAGTTTTCATGATTATAAATAAATACGCTCACAGTAACATATTTACAACTCAGGTTTATAAAACTAAGATGCTATGTTTCATAATCACATACACAGAGACGTGACACTGAAGCATATTATCATTTCAGAACACAGATCACACTCTGATTCACCTGAGGAACCCCATGGACTCCATAGCCCAGAACACAGACACAGCACACATAGTCTGTGTAGCTACTAAAGTTTTGGAATCCCAGACTCTGAACATTTCCTGTACTTTTTTTGGAAGTTTGGCAAATCATCATGTTACCTCCAAGCTTATCCAGTTACTTCAGTTTAAACAATTATTTATCAAGTGCTCAACTCAAAAGACAGCAAACATCATTCACTTCAAAATACATAAAACTGCACCAGGGAAAAGAGCTGAGCAAACAGGCACACTTCTCTCCAAGAGTGAGCAAACAGCCCCCCACACCTGGCTGCAGGGCAAGGATTATAGGACCAGAATATGCTCCTCACTAGGCCTGGAGTTGGGAACATCATGACCTCCACAGACAGGGAGACGAAACCACCCCAAGATTTGGGAAAGCCACTATCTGCTCCTCTTTGCCCTTTGTTAAACTTAAAACAAAAAAATAAAAAACCAAAAAAAAGGAAAAGAAAACAGCCTGGGTTGGGGTGTAGTTTGGTGGTGAAGTGCTTGCCTGGCATGAGCAAGGACCTCAGGTTCCATCCCCAGGACCTACCAGAAGAGAAGACAAAAGCCCACCACTGAGTGCAAGTGCCCTCCTTTTCCAGCTCCCTACTTCCATGCAGATGGGATCACCCAAAAGGTGAAAGTCAGAGCACAATTTAAGGCAACTCACAGAAGGATGGGGGTTACCTCAACCAACCAGGAAATATCTGCTTTCATCCATGGTTCCCCAGCTACCACCCCAGAGCACTGCACCTCTTTATTCTGATGTAAAAAGGGAGAAAATGACAGCGCTAAGAGCTGAATTTGAAAGAGGTCTTTTATCCTATTACCCAATTTGTGCCATCATCCTTCATAAAAGCATGGGAAAATGATCTCAGGCATCAGCAGAGAGGCAGAAGCAGCTCAAGAAAATGCCTGAAATGCCCATGTGGGTGGGGTGGTTGGCAGAGACCCTACTGCCCAGAACTCTGTAAGGTCGCCACACACAGCACTCACAAGTTCATGGTCAACAAAAGCAAGAGTAAAACTCAAGTCAGTATTCACTTATTCAAAATAGCATCCTAAATAAAATCCATTCAGTTCTTTAATTAAAATCTTGGAAAATCCAAACCCACTGAGTTCTAAGTTACTTTTCCCCCTTTTATGCCTTGATGAAATTTGTTCTGTTTCAAAGAATTGCCTGGTAAAGTTCTGTACACCAGTTCTAATCCAGCTAATGTCTCCTCTAGGGTCTAATGCCCAGACCATAACCCAGGTATGGGCACTGCAGCCACAGTCCTACAACTGGGGGCATCACATAGACCCCAGAGGTGACCCAGCACTTACTGCCTGTGACCTAAGTCTGAGTCCCAGTTTGAGGGATAAATAGGTTAAATGAAATTCTGTACTACTCAGAGCTGTTTTGTTAAAATAGGATGACCTTCCCGAACGTAGATCTCCAGCATTCTCCGCGGCATTGCTAGTGACAGAGACACTTCCCCCAGGGCACCTCGGCCCTCCAAGGTCTGGCTTGAATTAAAATGCACTATTGAGTTACAGCACTGGTGTGTCTGTTCTGCTTCTTCTGCGGTTTTGTTTAGAAAATAACTTTGACAATGTTCTGGTGAACAACTGGGACCAAAGGCCAGCAAAGTCCTTTAGAAGAACAAAAGGTATTTACTCCCACTCAAAAACAGCATTTTATGAGACACACATCACTCATCCATATCAGTTTGCAATCTCTAATCTACAACCTCGATCAATGTCCTCAGAACATCATGGAAAATGCTAGGCACTGACGGCCACAGGGCTGCACAGGACTCACTCAGATGGTTATTTCAAAGGGACAAGATAGGGTTACACTGAGTCATCTACATACAGTTCCTACACCCCACAATCCAAGCCAGAGATGAGGAACCACCCCTTCCCATGGAACCCAACCACCGCTCACCAGTACCCTGCTTATCCAGGTGATACCTGTACAATTTTTAGACTCCTACAATAATGTCACACTCCTCAAAGGAGTTGTGACACCTCTTCCACCCCCCAATAATCACGTTAAAATAGATGTGTACCAAGCCATTCCTAGGCACCAGAAGCTCTCTCAGAAATTAAATCATTTTCCCTTCAAATAATTACTGCTATTATGACAATTACAACAATTATTAATAATAGTAACATAGTCATATTGACAATCAATTATAATCAACAATTTGATATAACTAAATATGTATTACTCTGTCATATGTAAAATATAACGCATTATGGTAACTGTGCTGATAGTTATGATATATAATTTCATATTAATGCATGGCCATTAATTATAATAATTAACAGTAATAGCCAGCACTATTATCTCCCTTTACAGAAGGGGAAAGAGGCCCAGAGAGCTGAGTGAGGAACAGAGCTAAGTATGAGCTCAGGGCTGCACTCAGGGCCCTGAAGCTGCCCACCACCACCTAGGGTTCACACCAAGACTAGAAAAGAGCCTCAGGTGGAAGATTCCTTTGCACCTCACCTCTAGCTATAGTCCCTTCCCAGAGGGTGTTGGCAGCAGGCAACTTACAAAGAAACAGACCTGTCTTGGCATTAACTGTTACACCTAAGGGTCCCTGTGTTTTTACTCAGCAGCCTACTCTCCCAACACATGCACACACACATGTGTACACGTGCATGTGCACAACACACCCCAGCATTCATGGATGCTCTGCACTCTGCTACTAACTGTGCTAGATGTAGGGATACAACAAGATGGGCAAGCCCTTGGGCAGTAAGAGGCAGGTCACCAGACCACCCCCAACACTGTACTAAAGACTGCAAAATGGGCTCTGACGGGAAAGAAGTGGGTGTTCTGGGAGTGTCCACAATAGTGACAGTAATAACATGAGCAGCTGACAAGAGGACTTGTTTGCTCCTTGGATCTCCACTGTAGCTCTCCAAGAAGAGCACCACTCTCATGCCCCCTGCACCAAACGAGGAGACAGAGGTGAGAATGGGGCTGCTGACGGCATGCCAAATGCACAGCCAGGAGACGGCAAACAATCAGGACCTGACCACAGCTGTCCATGTGCATGGCCTGCCCATGGCATCTACCATCTGACCTGAGTGGGTCCTCTTTTTACCTCAAAAAGTGGCTACCAACTGGGCTCCCCCATGAAAAAATAAACAGTACCGTGAAATGCTTGTGCTATTAGGTAAAAAGATAAAAATGAGTATAGGTCAATTCCAAAGTCTACATGTACAGAACAAAGGAAGGCCTGGTAATGAATACACACACTAACAGCTACTTGTTTGAAACAGCATTAAAGGTGATTTTATCTATTTATGTGTCACTGCAATTCTCTGAAGTGAACATGTATTCCTTTTTATCATGAAGAACAATTTAAAAAATAACTCCGAATCAAAGGCAAAACTGGCTGCAGTCCCAGTACAGACTCAAAGTAACCCCAGTACAGACTTGAAGAAACCAACAGGGTGCTCAGGGTGTGGGGAGGCTCAGCGCCTGCTGGTGAGATAACACTGGGCTGTCGTGGGGAGACCGCCAGGGCCTTATCACTGCACACAGACACAGGCCTGCAGCCACCGCCCTAACTGCACACATGGCATCAACAGGCAGCAAATGGCCACCCTGGCCCTCCAGGTTGTCATCCAGGGCTCTGGTCCATACTTGGTGGCAACTCCAGAGGACACTCTAGCCCGGGGGACAGCACCGAGAACAACTCTCCAACAGGAGCAATGCCAGGGCTTGAAAACTCTCCCAGATGGTTCAGATTTTAACTGTTACACAAGTGACCACCTCACCCTGCACACAGTGCCATCCACACACTGCACTGAGTTCCTCATGCCCTAAAAGACCTGGACACACAGGCGCATAAGGCAGTAAGAGCCATGGCACGCATGGGGTCTGAAATGCACAACTTGGAAGAAAGCTATCAGAGAGCCAAAAGCACAAGAAACACAAGAGGCGCTGAGGTCGGGCAGCTGGAAGCTGAAGCCATGTGAGGTCTAGGACCGTGCCAGCTCCACTGAAGGGGTAGAGATGAAAGAAACCAACCCAAGCAACCTCAGTGAACAAATTCCGACTGTGAGGCAGGGCTAAGGACAAAGACCAATGCATATGCCAGTGCTCAGTCAATAGGTCTGCTGCTCACAAGGACAGGGTAGAATTCCAAAACTACTGCATTTGCACACTGGTTTGGACAAATAGGCAAATACCCTACAGGTAATAAGAGTCAGACTTCTCACTGATAGATAAGCCGTAAACAAAGAGGGGAGAGGCTAGAATAAACCCTGTGGTGTTGGGTTTGCATCAGAAACAGTAAGACTGGGGATTTAGCTCAGTGATTAGAGTGCTTGCCTTGCAAGCACAAGGCCCTGAGTTCGATCCCCGGCACCATCAAAAAAAAGAAACAGTACAAACTCGAGGCTTTTCACGTATTAACACAGAAGGATATATGAGGCTTGTTTGTGTAAACACAGTGTTTCGTGGCCATGTCCACCAAGAGGACTAGGACACTCCAGCAACACTGAGCACCCCCAGCACCCAGATCTTGGTTTCTAATGTCACCCTCCAATAAAAGGAGCAAGAGCTCTTTGATGAAATGGGCTGGGGTGGAAAAAAAATACAACACAAGCCCAGAGGCTCCTGATAGAAGAAAAGTGTTCATAATATGATGGGGCCACAAGATAATGCAGGCACCAAACCCCTCAAAAAAGGGCTCTCACATCAAAGACAAGTCAGACTGAGCCACTGTCATGGACATGACAACATGGGTGAAGTACTAGACGGGGCTCCAGAAATGGACACAGAACATACAGAAAACACAACAGTCAAAGAGCCAAATGTAGAGCTCGCTTGGGCAGCACATACACGAACAGCCAAATGTGCATCTGATCTGCAGATGAGGTCAGAGAACTGTGCTGATGTGTACTTCCTGGTTTCTGTCATTGTCCTGTGACTGGACAAGACAATGGCATTACAGCAAACTGACCAGGGGACTCCAGACTTTTATGGTCACTTTTCTGTATGTCTGAAATCATTTCAAACAGTTAAAAGAATATAACCTGGGCTTGGGTATAGCTCAGTGATCAAGCATATGCAAGGCCCTAGACTCAATCCCTAGCATAGCAAAGAAAGAGAAGAAAGTAAAGGAGGAAGAAAAGGAGGTAGTGAGGACATTTATGAATAAAATAACAAGATGCTTCAAAATACAGAGGGGAAGTGGGGATACCCAGCTGGAGTTAATTCCTAAAGCTGGAGGTCACAATGAAGACTTCTCACATTTTCTCCTCTACTTACACATAAATTTGAAATTTTCCACAATAAAAAGTCCTTTAAAACATTTTCCCAAAGATTACAAACAACATGAATCTGGTCTCTTCAATCAGGGAACTGCACCCATCCATGCCCCAAACACAAAGGCCTGCATGAGCCCGCACACTGCCTTGGCGGGTACACAGCATGCATGGTGCATACATCTATAGGGAGACAGAGTGGACACCCAGGGAGCCTCTGCCCCCACCTGCCAGCAGACCATACCTACCCTTCACCTCACGTGCCCTTCAAAAGACACCTGCAGCTTTCTACAGATCTGTGAGTGACCAAGAGATTCACATTGGTCTCAAGGTGCTGAGAGCTCAGGCAGCAAGAGCCAAGTTGTACTCACCATCTCCCCAGGAGCAGGTACCTTACCTGGCACAGGGTTGGTCCCAACACTCATCAGAGGGTGCTCCTCTGACCTCAGACCCCAGGCTGACCTGCATTCTGGACCTTCTCTCTTTACTCATCTAGTTGTTGAGGTTCCAAACCCTCTGCACTCTATCATAAAGAAATGAGTGCCCGAGAAAAATGCACCTAAATCTAATACTTTATACCCCCAGCTTGGAAACTAATTAAAAATGCCAGAAATAGCTTGCTACTGAAGGACTTTACCATCTAAACAGCTGAGATGCCAATGACAAGCATTGGTAAAGATGTGGAGATACTCAAGTCTGTGTAATGTGCTAATGGGAACTTAAATCAGTACGGGCACTATGGAAAACAGACCTGCAGTTCCTCAAAAAGTTACACACAGAGTTACCATACAACCCAGCAATTCCAAGCCCAGGTACATGCACGAGAGAAATGAAAACATACGTCCATGCAAAAATGTGTACCCAGGTGTTCAGAGCAGTACTATGAACTCATTATCAACCCAAAATGGATGACTGGATAAACTGAGGGATGTCCACACAATGGTATATTATGTGGCAGTAAAAAGAAATAGAATTCAGGGTAAGGAGTGGTTGTACCTGATCAGCACCCAAGAGGCTGAAGGAGGATTGCTTGAGGGCAGCCTGGGCACAGAGCAAGACCTGGCTCAAAACAAAGAGGGTAGAGTGAAGTTCTGATGCATATTGAAAGTGAACCCTGAAAACATATAACTAAACGAAAGCAGCCAGACAGAAAGGGTAATATACTGGATTCTATTAATAAAAAATATGCAGAGTAGGTAAAGCCACAAAAACAGAGGGCAGATTGGAGGTTTTTGAGGGGTTAGGGTGGGACTTAATGGGCACAAAATTCCTCTTCCAGGCAATAAAAATGTTTTGGAACTAGGTGGAGGTGATGGCCACACAACATTGTGAATGTACTAAATGCCATCGAACTGTTCATTTTTACATGGTTAATTTTACATTACACAGATTTTCTCTCAAGTTTTTTTTTTTTTTAAAAGAAGACTGACAGCTTGAAAGTTTCAGTCCCTCTGAAACACTGATCATTTTTTCCCCCTCTGTTAACAATACAGACTCCCTGGGAGAGACAGACCAGACAAGCAGCTTATAGAGCATCTGAGAGTACTGTTGGGTCAGGCTCAGGGTCAAGAATAAGAAAGACCCCCCGACACCTGCACGGGGCAAGTGGGAACCACTGGGAACTGCATCCTGGCTGAGTCCGTGGGAAGCAATGAACACCGCCCTTGCCACAGCAGTGTGAGATCAAGTAGCAGCAAAGACTACTTTGTAATACTCTTAACGCCCATCATTCTACAACATGAATTTAAAAATACCTTGTTTCGGGGCTGGGGATTTAGCTCAGTGATTAGAGTGCTTCCCTTGTAAGCACAAGGGCCTGAGTTCGATCCCCGGCACCACAAAACAAACAAACAAACAAACAAACAAACAAAAAAAACCTTGTTTCAACTCAAATATACAAAAATAAAATAAAAAACACTTAAAATAAACATTCATTGAGGTTATACCTAGTACCAGAGGAAAGCTCAGGAGAGCTGTGTGTTTCTTACAAGCCGTAACTTCAACCTCACCTTTGAGTGTGTCTGCAGGGAGGGCAGACCATGAGCCAGGGCACCGCCTTCCCCATGGCAAACACTGATAACCCACCATGGCAGCCTCTCCAGGAAGCCAAACCCCAGCTCAGCCTCCTCCAAAAACAGCACTCTGGGCAGCTGGTACCCTCTCACGAGAGAGGACCCAATGCAATGAGAATTCTAACCCTTCCAGGGGCCCACCCGGTTCTGCACTGTGCTCCTAAAAACAGACAGACATATACACACAAACAATGCCACACATGGTTCTTCGCATCTTCTCTATTTATTTCATACCATTTATTTTTCAAAGAATTTTCCCCCAAGGCATCCATTTTTTCCTTAGCTGACCTCTAGCATTTCATCCTTACAAATGCTGAAAAATGTCACCAGCTTCGGATAATAGAAAAAACTTCTCTTTCAAAGGACTCCACATCCCAGTGAAACCACAAATCCTGCCTCAGTCTCAAGTCATAGTAACAATACCCAGAACCTGGGGGCTCCCACTGCTCCACTCCAGAGCACTGGGGGCATTACTGCAGCCACCCTCATGGAGGGGCACACACAGGATAAGGCACCTGCTCAGGCTTTCAGTCACAAGGACTGGGTCAGGGTTCCATCCTTGCCCACCCATACCCAGCCCACCCTCTTGCTTGTCCCTTGAAGAGACAGCTTCTGGATGACACCTGAGGAAGCAGAGAGAGGTGTTGGTCTTCACCAGTCAGGTCAGTCAGGCAGGCACTGTAGACGACAGTGTGACACTCTGACCCAAGAGCAACTCACTGTCTGTCTGTTGACATCTCACGACAACCTGTGGATATCCCCTCCATCAAGCCATGATGGTCAAGGGTGGCTCTGCAGGCCATTGCCCTCCACATGGTTTAAAGCTGGCCATGTCCATTATGAAGATGAACAGATAAGGCCTTCTGCCCCACACGGCTGGGCAGAGGAAAGCAGTGCCACCCAGAACTGGAGCACAGGAGGGGAGAGGACTTAAGTAGAGAGTGCTCTGGGGCATAGGTGCCTGTAGGACTTGCCAAACATGTGAAGTTTTAGTACAGTTTTAACTTTTAAGTCAACTTTTTGGGGCTGGGAATTTAGCTCAGTGGTTAGAGTGCTTGCCTTGCAGGCACAAGGCCCTGAGTTTGATCCCCAGCACCAAAAAAAAAGAAAAAAAAAAAAGAAAATCAACTTTTTAAATTTTTAATCAATCTTGTTTTTCAGTGCGAGGGATCGAACTCAAGGCTTTGCGATTGCTAGGCAAGTGCTCTACCACTGAGCTAAATCCCCAACCCCTCCAATCAATTTTTAAATAAATCTGGTCATAAAAAGGACACAGGACAGATCCTGGGAAGAAGATAAAAGGTAGGCAAGATGATTGATTACACACCTGTAATCCTAGCACTATTGGAGGCTGAGACAGGAGGGTGGCTAGTTCAAGCCCACCACGGGCAACTTAGTGACACCTTGACCTATTCTCAAAATTTAAAATAAAAAAAGGGCTGGGGATACAGTTCAGTGTGAAGGCTCTGGGTTCAATACCCAGTGTAAGAAACAAAGTAACCAATACAATCCCAGCAAGGGGTTTACAACCAAAGGAAGAAGTGAGATGGACAGAGAGAAGGCCACAAGGTAAAACCCACTGTGTGTCATAAAGTGAACACAAGGGACTTTCTCCTGGGTTTTTCAGAATCCCCTTAAATTTAAAATGTCTACGCCAGAAAGCTCAACCCCATTGTTCTTCCCCACTGTCACATAGGATGCTGGCTTCTGCACACCCACCATCCCTTGGGTTCTGTGACCATGGCCTTTCACCCACCAGCTCAGCTCCCTGGGCTCCCGTCACCCAGAGCCGCAAGGTCCTCCAGCAGCACCTTGGCCCTCTGACCTCACTCATGCCCAATGTTGGAGTCCAGCCTCCATACATTCAGTGGCCCACCCTCCTTCTGTCCTCAAAATGCACTCAGGATCGGGCAGTTGACCAGGGGAAGTTTTGATCTGTAGAAGAATCAGAATACGAGCATATCATGTGTCATCCAGTGAATGAAATGAGCCCAGAGATCAATGATCAACAGCAGGAGCACCAAGACAACCCCAGGCCTGCGTGTGGGGGAGACACTGCAGAAACAAACCCAGGAGGTAGAGTTGCACAGGGCAAGGCCTACTGATTCGCAGGCAATGCCGCCCACCACACAGAACACACCACACAGAACAGCTCCTCAACCCAGAGGACACAGTCACTGCACCTAGGCCACAGGGATGTGGCTGCCCAACATGGCCTGTATCTTTCACAATAAACAGCGAGGCCAGGGAAGAACAGGGAGAAAGGTCCAGGTCCTGATATCCTGATTCGATCCACAGGGAAATCCACAGCAGATGGGGAACTAGGGTGACCTGGACAGCACATGGCCCAGCAAACATTACCTTCAGGTCATGTGTGGAGGGATCACACATACCCATCATGTCGTGAAGCCTTCCAGAGCATTTGTGATAAGGTGATGTGACAGTGTGTGAAGGACTGGTGACTTCTCAGCCCTCACCTCAGCTGGGCCCTGCCTGCTCACTGGGGCTCCCATCAAGCCTCCCCGCCTCTAGTCCTTGCTCCTTCCTCACGTCTGCACAAACTGCTACCTACCCCAGCCAGTCCAGCCCTACCCTCTCATGGAGCATTTTGCTCTGTGACACATGCCAGACATACTTTCAACTCACTTGCTAGTGTGTGGGCTGTTTGGACTGTCCATGTGGGGTGGAGGGCTCAGCTCTCTTCTCCCCAGGTGTTCAGCCAGAGTTCCACCTACCATCTGCCATTCCATACCAGGTCCTCCAATGACTGGCAATGTCCACTGTGTCCTCAAGTGATTCCAAAAAAATGCCCTGCACTCACCAAGGGAGATGAGGACTGGGAACTTCCCCCTAGGGGGTACTCCTGGCTGCTCATCCTCCAAAAGCTTTCCACAGTGCAGCTCAGTGCATGTTGTGATTGGGCACCCCAAAACCCTCAAAGCCCACATGACCACTCTCATAGCAAGCCACGGTATTAACAGTCTCTCAGCTGCACACTGCCCCAGGAAGCAACAGTGCCCAGAGGGACCAGGGCAACGAACATCCCAGCAATGTTCCACAGGCAGCTCTGCAGCCACCCACGGAAACCACAGCAGCTGACACTGCCTGTCAGCCCCACCTGCTGCAACAGAGACAGGACTGGTGCTCTTTTGGCAATTCTCTTGCTTGTGTGAGCAGGCACGGCTGGTCCACAGCCCCAGCCACCATCCATCTGCACATGCACCACAACCTGCTCGCATCAGGGCCCACACCAGCATACACTACCGACACGACCCTGAGCAGAGCCATGGTACTCTTGCATCCTGGAGTCAGGCCTTACAAAGCTGTATGGACACCAAGATTGTAGGTCATCCCCTAGGCACATGCTTTTCTAAGTTTTCCTTCCCTGCTCGCAAAGTAAAGACCCAGAGGTCAACAAAGACCATGAGCAGGAAGAACACATACCCGCACTCCTGCCTACTGCGGGAAGGTGCGGTAGGATGCTCAGGTGCAGGGGATAATGATAGCAGCAGGAGATGCGTGATGACCAGCAAGCCACACACTTGGTGGGCAACTGCACTACACCTGTGTCACCCCACCTGACCATAGCCCCTACCCACAGTCTCCATTTCCTCTGATGAAGTCGTGGATCCTGCAGCCCTCACATCATACTCAGCTTCCTCTTTGCTCCCCTCCCCCACCCTTGTATTACTCTATTAATTCCTTTATTTCTACAAAAATAAGAGGACATTACCATTTGCTCACTCCAAGGCCTGGGGAAATCACTATCTCTTGGAACCTGACTCAATTTCTTTATTCACTGCTCAAGTAGCTGTGGACATGAGGACCCAGGCTCGGGAGAAGGGTATCCAAGAGTCTAGGAGGGGGCTGGGGATTTAGCTCAATGATCAGAGTGCTTGCCTTGCAAGCACAAGGGCCTGAGTTCGATCCCCGGCACCACCAAAAAAAAAAAAAAAAAAAAAAGAGTCTAGGAGTCTAGGAGTGGCAAGTACCAAACAAAAGGAGTGGCAGTCATTGTGACTCCAACTCAAGGCAGCCACCAAAAGCACTGAACCAGACACCCCTCACAGGCAGCTGACTTGGGTGCTAGCTATGGCAGCCCGGTGGCAGCCCCATCGTGACCAGTTAGAGCAAGCCCAAGCTCAAGCTCAGCCCTGCCACTAGCAGAGTGCAAGGAGCAACCCAAGTGCAGCACAGTCACAGGTCCTCAGACAATGGCAGCAAGTGCTCTGGGCCCAAGTTCCTCCACAACACCTGGGCATGATATTATGAAAGATAAAATCCCAACAGTTGAGTTATTTCATGAGTCGAACCTGACAAAACTATGAACCATGAACCTTAGTTTTGTTACCATTTTATGTATAATTGCCAGATCAAACGCTCTACATTAACTCTTCATGTGCACTAGAATTCAGAGCAGAAATAATCAAAAATAATGTGGAAAACTACAAAAATGTTGCCCTTGAGTCACTGCTGCAGTAGGACTCTCAGGAGATGGATGCTGCTTACACAATTCCAGCCTTTTTTCCCTCCTTTTTCCATTACTGGGAATTGAACCAAAAGACTACTGAGCCACATCCCCAACTCTGTTTTATTCTACTTAGAGGCAGTGTCTCACCAAGTTGCCCAGGTTGGCCTCCAACTTATGATACTCCTGCTTCAGCTTCCTGGGAAGCTGGGACTAAAGGTGCCACTACACCCAGCCTTTTAAAAAATTTTTTTTTCAAAGCTAGGGATGGAACCCAGGGCCTAATGCTTGTTAGGCAAGTACTCTACCATTGAGCTTCGGTCCCTGCCAGGTTGTTTACAATAAGGGGGATTTGGGTTTGAAAGCACTTGAATTCCGAGGTCTATGTCTTGCTATGGGTTCTGTTTGGTTTGGGCCACTTCTGAACCATGGACACAGCAGTTTCCACTGAACTTGCTGAACCCCCAGCAATACCCTTAAAGGTTCTTTCTGCCCAATTCTCAGTGAATCAGTGGACAAGCTGTAGTTGCAGCCACCTGCAGCCATAAACTGTGAAGCACACAAGTGCCCCAAGAGTCATGGCCACTGAATTGGACCTTTAAGCTTTCTCAGAAAAAAGTGCCACAGTCAGACTAACTGCTTTTGGTCCATTAAGAGCCCTTGCTGAAATACCCAACTTGCCAAAAGCGTGTCAGGCCCCCACCTCCCTAGAGGTCCCCCAAGTTTTACCCGGGCTTCTCCCTCTGCTCTACTCCCGATCACACACTCTCTGGAGTCTGCTCTGACCCCTTTCTATCTCCTCTCCCCACTACTCCCAGTGTGGCAGGGTCCCCAGCCCTGCCCAATGCAGCCACCTGGGACCTGTGTTCAGGTGCAGACCGGGAAAGGCCTTCAAGGAACTCTGGATCCACTCCTCAGGCCCAGCCAGCTGGGGCCCAGGGCAGCTGACCTGGTTGCCAGCTATGGCAGCCCAGAGGCAGGCACATCCTGCTGACGCCACCCCCCCAACCCTTGCCTCTTCCATCCCTGTCTGCCCCCAACATGGCCCCACCTATAGTGCTGCTGGAACAGCCTGTGTAGAACATGTCTGACCACCTGACCTTCCAGGAAAGCAAAGGGGCCTTTTGCAGCTGCACACTGCTTCCCCACCTGCCCCCTTGTGCCCCCCAGGATGCTTCATCCTGAGCCCGTTCCTCCTCATTTTCTTGGGAATAGCCGGAGGATCTCACAGGTCACAGGCCACTCTTATGCCAGGGAAGAATGCCTGAGTTTTCCAGATTCCATGACGGAAACTTCCCAGGCCCCAAATCCTTTCCTTAGACAACCAACAGCACCCAGCTCCCAAGCCTCAGACAAACTCCTCACTTCCACTCTGTGCCTCTGCAGTGACCTTCTCAACTCGAGCAGAGACATCCATTTCTCCCCACAGCCCGCCTCCGGGAGCACCTCAGGCTGACCACTTCTCCCACTGCACAGGGTCAGGACAGGCAGGGACAAGGAGCCAACTCTCCAGGAGGCACATGGACAGGGTGGTAAAAATCTCTCTGATTCCCTGTAATATTCCACTCTGTGTACCAACAGTACAGACGCTCCTAGGACTGCCTGACTCTGGAACCCACGGTCTACTTTGACACATTAAACAAGAAATGCTGCAGGCCAGGTAGGTGGAAGCCAAGCTGTGCAGGCTGGATCTGAGCCCCAGCTCTGGCCCTCTCTGCCTGCCCCAGTACAGTCTTCTCTTCTGTCTCCGAAACTACCAACACTGAGTAACACTCTCAAGGTAGGCTGAGGAATGTACCCATCTTCTTTAGCTATATGTGGCCATGTGTGAAGAGGGAAGAGGAGTGACCAGGTCACAGGGTACAGGGATGGACAGGAATGTGAGCCCCAATCCTCAAGTCAGGGACGAGGAAATACCCTACACTACATGAATAGATGAGGGCAAGGCTGAACCTAATGGCCAGACTCCTTTCTGTGCACCACTCTCATTGTGACTTTGAGGAAAGAAAGATTACAAATGGGGCCTTCCAGCCAGGCATAGTGGTATACACCTATAATCCCAGCACTCAGGAAGGCTGAGGAAGGAGGATTGCAAAGTCAAGCCTGGCCCGGGGAACTTAGTGAAAACTTGTCTTAAAATTAAACATAGGCTGGAGATACAGTTCAGTGTGAAGGCCCTGGGTTCAATCCCCAGGGCTACTTATAAAAAAAAAAAAAAAAAGTAGGGCTTCTGGTCTAACACTCAGGAGAGCCAGGCAGGACTCTCCTGGCTGTGATGGCCTTTCTGAAACCTCTGCTCAGAGACTCCTATCTCTACCCTCTCAAATGGCAAGGACTTCAGGAAGGGCAAAGCTGCTGAGGAGCCACACATTTTCTGAGTGTTCAAGTCACTATTTCTGAGCCCAGTACCAGCCTTGGCTGGAGACCTGCCATTCTGAACCATGTATGGTCCTTGGTGTGCCTGCTGTCCCAGGGAACTAACAACAAGCTCCCCACTTCACCGGTGCAAGCCCCTCACTTAGATGATAATCTGTACAGTCACTGAGTACAGCTTGATGTTCGTGGTTATTTGGTCACAGAGAGCAAGGGACCAGAGAATAAATTATGGCTTCAGGTTCTTAAAGTTGTGGAGAAATATAAGTCATGAGATGGGGGCATTGCTCAGAGATAAAGTGCTTGCCTGGCATGTGTGAAGCCCTGGGCTTGAACCCCAGCACCATGACGCAAAGAAGGGGAGAGGAAGTGAAAATGGAAAAGGAGAGAAGAGAAAGAAAGGTTAGTGGTAGGCAGGTAAGTGTAGCTCAATGACCCTTCGCCACAGTGACAGTATAACTTTAACTGGTGACAGTGAAAAGGACAGGCCTTGTTCACGGCACCAGGCCACTGTTGGTGCATGCCCTAATCCTCAACTGAGGACGACCTAGTGGAGTGCAGAGACTGCTTAAAATCAGATGAAGGGAGAAGGTTGGGGTGGACAGAACCCAGCCTCCTCCCAGACCAAAACTGGGGAGATGAATCCATCTTATTTGAATAATTGTAAGAGATAAATTACCCATGATCCACAAGTATCACTCCTATTTCTACGCCTCATGTCACTTCTGCTGCAAGAGTGCCACATAAAAATAGGATTCTGAGCTGGCCGGCATAGTGGCACACGCCTGTAATCCTAGCACTTGGGAGGCTGAGGCAGGAGGATTGCTGTGAATTTGAAGCCAGCCTGGGCTAAATATTGGGCTCAAGGCCAGCCTGAACTACAAACCAAAACCTTGTTTCAAAAAACGACAACAACAACAACAAAAAGCCCACCAGATTCTGCTGCAACACAAAGAGACCTGTCCAAAAACATTATTTAAGTGTGTAGGAATTAAGGTCATGAACAAATGGGCCTCTAAACAGTCCCCTCAACAGAACAGGGAAACTGAGAAAGGAGGATCTGAACATGGGGATCTTTTTAGAACTGATTAAACAAAGAAATGTGGTCCCAGCACTTGGGAGGCTGAGGCAGGAGGATTGTTTTAAGTCTGAGGCCTGCCTGGGCTACACGGTGAGCTCAAGCCAGTTTGGACTACACAGAGGAGGGATCCTGTCTCAAAAAAAAAAAAAAAAAAAGGGAAAGAAAATTAAGAAGATACCTATTCTGAAGAAAAGATCTTTTTAAAAATTTAGCTGTGCAGCTTTCAAGGGTCCACTAAAGAGCCTTAGGAGACAGAAACTCAAATTTATGTGTAAACTTCTATTAAAATTCATTTTGAAATTATTAAAATTAAAATTATTAAAATAAATTATTAAAATTTATTAATATCTAAAACAACCAACTGCAATCATGTTCCTGAAAATGAGAGAACTGATGACCAACCAGTATGACAACAGCAGTGGGTCATGTTTAAAATTCTCTGCACTCTGCAAGCACACAGTCTATGGTGGGGATGAAATGACAGGTCTGGATCTGCTTTAGAAAATCCCCACAAAGAAAAATAGGAAAGGGCATTTTGGAAGCAAAGGTAGAAGATCATGATAACCACTGAGGCTTGGTGACGAACAGATGTGAATGCAATGTACTTGTCACTCTATGTGTTTCAAAGATTATTTCACAATAAAAACAAAAAATCAAGTCTAGGCATGGTGGTGGCACATGCCCATAATAATCCCAGAATTAGGGAGGCTGAGGCAGGGGTATCATCACAAGTTTAAAGGCAGCCTGAGCTACATAGTAAATTAGTTGAAGACCAGCTTGAACTACATAGCAAGATGCTGTCTAAAAAAAAAAAAAAAAAAGTCATTACATTTCAAAGTTCCCAAAAATAACTCACGAAAATAAAACACTATAGTAGAATGTTGCTTAACTTGTATCATAAAGAATAAGCCAGGCCTGTGTTGTTAAAGCTTGACACAAAAACTACAAGTGAAAACATAATGCTGCTCCTTAAAACTGTAAAGGCTTTAGGAGTCAAAGTTTCTACATCTTTTTCACATACTTAATTAAATTCTTCCAGAAGGTTTACGATGGGCCCGGGGGAGACTCTGCACAAATACCACACCACCATGCCTTGCAGCCCTGGCCAACACAGCAAAGGGCACCATCACTGGATGAGCTGGGGATGGGAGGATGGGGTTAGAGGGAGAATTAAGTGGTACTAGAAACCACAGTGAAGGCTGGGTATTCTCAAAGTCACCACCCTGTTTAGACAACTCTCAACCAAGTCTCAGATGTCACAAAGGTTACTTTGTTGCAAATCTACCAGGAGTGAAATAGTAGGAGTTTGAGCAAACCCACAGAAACCATCCCCTTGAGGGAGCAATCCCTCAGACACTGTTTAAAATTTTTAAGTGGGGAAAAAAAAAGAGAAAAAGAAAAAGAAAGAAAAACATCCCCCAACTAACTACTGTAGTTTATCTATAGAGTTTCAGGGTCAATACAGAATCCACCTATCCTAAACCATTAACTCCTTCCAATTCCTCAGAAAAACGGTAACATACCTAACTTTACAGTCCAGATATTAATTTCACGTATGTAACAATGTGTGTTTGTAATAAGCATAGTACAAACCTACTAAACTCTATTTTTAAAATTAATGTATTTGAACCAGGTATAGCGACACATGCTGGTAATCCCAGCACTCTGGGAGGCTGAGGCAGGAGGATCGCTTTGGAGTCCACCTGAAGCAACTTAGTGATTTAGTGAGACCCTGTCTCAAAATAAAACAAATAAGGACTGGGGACATAGTTTAATGTAAAGGCACTGAGTTCTCTCCCCAGTAGTACACATAGTCCTCAAGCTCTTATTTCAGAAAACTCTCCCAATTAATTTACTTAGTAAATTGCTCAGTAATATACTACAGTTGGAAGGAGCAAAACAACTTTAACTTTTCTACAATCAGAATGTCTTTTCTTTATTCTAAATTAGTAAATATAAACCAAGAATGGTGGTGCACACTTGTTATCCCAGCACTCGGGAGGCTGAAGCAGAAGGATGGCCGCAAGTTCAAGGCCAACCTGGGCTACACAGTGAGTTCAAGGCCAGCCTGAACTACAAAGTGAGACCCTGTCTCAAAAAAACAAAATAAGGAGTTGAGGATTTAGCTCAGTAGTAGAGCGCTTGTCTAGCAAGTGCAAGGCCCTGAGTTCGATCCCCAGCACTACCCAAAAAATTTTTTAATAAACTAGGAAATATAGCGTTAAACAGTCTCATTGAAGACATTCTATTCCAAAAATTCCTCCTGAACAAAATTAAAAGCCATAGTGTATAGAGTAAAATTGAACCTCACTGTAATAATTACAGCACACACACCTGAAACTTGGGTTCACTCCTCTCCTGCCATTAGCTAAGAATTATCCTACAGACATTTACTATTTCCCAACTAAAGCTGTCTGACTAAAGGGGCTGTCCCCTCAGGAGGCCACCACACAGCAGCCTATACAAACTTCAAAGCTGTTAGTGACCGGAAGTGAGCCGAGCGATCCAGAGGGCTAAGACAGCTTTTAAAATGCAGCAGGCCAGCTGACACCCAGTGCTGGACACACAGCAATACACACAGTCGTCTGCTGCTTCCTCAAGCGCTTATTTCAGTTACAAGGAGGTGGCCATGGGCTGGTCTAGTCCAGACCTAACAGGTACTTCTTACTGTGGGTCAAGGTCAAAAGGCACTGAAAGTCACTTCTCCAAGGAGGGTATAGAGGATCAGAAGTGGAATCAGACAGGTTGCCCTCACGCTTGCTGGCATGAGTGACCTTGGCAGAGTTCTTAACCACTCTGAGCTTCCACTACCTGTCTTCCAAATGAGGACCACCACCAACTTCAGTAAGCTCACTGGATAAACCAGAAGACAGAAGGTGGAAGTGTGACCTTCTCCAAGGTTCTTCACTTTTTCCAGGCCTCCAACTTTTAAACTGATAACGTGAAAAGGCACACAGCTTCATGGCCGACACCTGCCAGGTTCCTTTACAGCTGAATGGAAGAGTCTCACACTACCTAAAGGGGCTGCCTTACTCCTCCACTTGAGGGAGGGGGTGGCCGTCTCAGCTCCCTAGAGGCCAACATCTGCCCGGGGGACCGAGGAACCTCCCAGGTGCAAGGTTAATCCTTTCTTCAACCAAAGTACTAAGAATCCAAAAGCGTTCGCAAGTTGGTCAGACAGCCTTGGAAAAGCTTTCTAAGTGACATTAGAAGACAAAATTTACAAGACACAGAGATAACTGTGCAGACACAGAAGTAGGGCCACCATGCAGGGATCCAAGTGGATCAGGGAAGCTTCTAGACCTGATTGGGAGCAAGTCTGGAGAGGAAGGGGATGTGAGGCACCCAGCACAGGGCCAAGTGGACAAGCCAGGGGGCAGCGCAGGGACTGGAGCCTGGTGGACAAAGGCGATCAGGCAGGCAGTGCCCCGTCCCAGCGGCGGGGCAGCCGGGAAATTTAGGAGCCACGTGCCTGGCGGGAGAAGGCGAAAAAGCGTCAGAACACTTGACCGTTTTCTTGGCCCGACAAGTAAAGGGCCCCTCCACTCTCCATTGAAAATGGAGGGGGGTGGTGTTACTGTTTTAAGTTTTTTGGAACTTTACCAAGGAGAGAGGCTGACTAGTAAGAAGGGTGCTAAAGAAGCCGACACATCTCCTTACCTCTCCTAGTAAATTGTAAAAGGCAATTAGCACTTGAATAAGCAGGACGGCGTGTGTGGAATGAGAATGAGCCGCGCACGCAGTCTCAGGGATTTAGGGTACCGCTCACCATCCCTTCCAGCCCACAGTCCTAACACCAACGGGAACTGGCCAACATTCTGCATCTCCAGGCCGCGCTCCCGAGAAGGGCGGCCGCGGCGCCGGCGGGAGAGGACGAAGGCCGCACCCCCCCGACCCAGGCTGCCGGCCCCGCGCTCCCGGCCCGGCCCGCGCTGCTAGGAGGGCGCCAGCCTCGGCCTACAGCGGCACCCGCCCGCCGGGGCGCAGGCCCGAGGCGCCGGGAGGCCCAGGCCGCGCGGGGCGCCCGGCCGCTGACGGGGCGCGGAGGCCCGGGCCGTGCGTCCGCCCCGCGCGGGCTCGGAACCCGAACCCGGACCCGGATCCGGACCCGACCCGCCCGGCCGCCAACCGCCGCGGGGCCGAAGGGCGCGCGCTGCGCAGGACTCACCGGGACCGGCTCCCGAGTACATGGTGGCGCCGCCGAGGGGCTCCGGGGCCGAGGGCGGCCGCCGCGCCACGGGCCCCGACGCCGCGAGGAGCCGCCGGCCGCTCGATCCGCCCCGGCGCGGCCGCCTCGCCAAACAGGTTTACCCGACGCGGCCGGGGCGGCGGGCGGAGGCGGCGGCGGCGGCGGCGGCGGCGGCGGCGGCGGCGGCGGGGGCGGGGGCGAGGAGGGGGAGGGGCGGCGCGGAGGGAGGGGAGGGGAGGGGGGAGGGGAGGGACGGGAGAGGCGGGGCCGATGGGCGGGGCCGGCGCAAGGCTGAGGCCGGAGGCGGCGCGAGCTGGAGCCCGGACTGCGGACCGAATTCGGGACGCGGAGCCGGGGGCGGCGGGGGCGGCGGGGGCGGCGGGGGCGGCGGGGGCGGCGGGGCGCTCGGCGCGCTGGGCGGCCCTTCGGGAAAACGGCATCCTCCTCCCGCCGCGCGAGCGGGACTGGCCTGGCTCAGCTCCCCGGGGACAGACAGGGGAAGAGGAGGCCGCTCCGCCCCGTCTGGGGCCCGGCTGCCCGCGGGCGCGCTCGGCTCGGCTCCCGGCCTGGGCCTGGCGCCTTCTTTAAGTTATTAACGAAGCTCCCTCCCGACCCGGAGTTTGAACTTTGACGCGGCCCGGCTCTCGCACACGACCACACCGCCACCTCCCGGCACGGCCCGAGAACCCACATAAAAGCGCTTAAAAAATATAGTAAGTTTTGAGCACATTTCAGCGGTGGTCAAAGGTCAGATCCCCTGCGGTCAGAGGCGCCCCGCGCCCTGCCCTCCTGTGGCCCCGTCAACACCCCCACCATCGCGCTGCTGCTCTGTGCACTTCTGTACACACACGCACACACGCCTACTTGTTGCTGGACTGTCCTCCCTCCCGCCCAGGTGCTCCTGGTCCTTCAGATCTCTTGAGTACAGCTGTTTTGGGGAGCCTTTTCTGGGGAAGCCAGAGAGCGGTTACCTCATTTCTCTCCTAACAGGTGAGTGATTTTGAAGCCTACGATGAAATATACCCTTAAAGCTCATTATCTTTTAACATATGCCAAAGGCTGTTCGGTCCCTCATCCTATAAAGTACAGTCTCTGTTTTGGGTGCAAGGCCCCACGTTGGGGACTTACGCCAAAAGACAAACGTGTGTCCTGCTTTCACGGAGCTCAGTATTCAGTACATTTATTCATGCTGTACAATCCCCAAGAAGAGCCCTAAATAAGGTAGGAAAACCAGCACTGCTTTCAAAGACTCAAAAGAAGCCCTTATGTCTTCACCAAGTGGTTGATATACCTGGGTTGTCATTGCCAGATATTTGGTGACACCTATAAACCTGTAGTCTCAGCTGCTCGGGAAGCTGAAGCAGGAGGATGGCAAGTTTGGGGCCAGCCTGGGCAACGTAGCAAGACCTTGTCTCAAAATAATTTAAAAGGGGTGGGGGTAGAGTTCTTCCCTAGCATGTGTGAGGCCCTTGGTTCAGTCCCCAGTACTGTGAAAGAAGCCAACAAAAATGTGTTGTCCTGAGTGTGTTTCTGAGTACTAGGAAGCCTGGGTGGGCGTGGGTAGAAAGCTGCATCACACCCAGGCCCAGGCACCCCTGGGGCACCCATCGGCCGTCAGATGAAAAATGGAGCGCAGTGTGTTGCAGAATGGAATCCAGCTGAGAAGGTCTCACACCGCAGCCAAGTGTGGTGGTGTGGACGGATTTCAGCAAAGAGAAGCCACCAGCCCTACAGGGGCTCCATTTGTAAAAGTTCCAAAGCAGGCAAAATCAAATGACATTGTCTAGGGTTGCATTATGAAGTTGTAAAAGTTGACAGAAAAGCAAGAAGGTGGTTACCATAAGCATCAAACTTCTGGGCAGGGCTGGCATAGAACAGAGCCTTGGGGGAGTGTTGAGGTGTGGTTGCGTTTCAGTGATCTGGCTGGTCGTTCTGCAGCCACCCCTAGTTAGCTACACTTTGACGATTTATGTACTTTTCTTTGCTATATTGCACAATAATGTTTAAGTGATCAAGAATATTATCACTCTCTGTTTATGAACTGTTCAACCTCATAAAATTCCTTAGTCCCAGATGCCCACTGTTCTGCCTCTCCTTGAACACCTACAAAACTGGCTTCTGCTCTAAACCTCTCTGAGGCCTAACTGCTCTGCTGTCATCTACTAGAGAGAAGGTGTGAGGAGACCCTGTAAAGAAGAGCCAGACCCTGGGAGATTTTGTTGCCAAGCAAGATGCTGTCTCTTAAGCACTGACACTGAGGCCCCCTGCTGGTGGAGGGACACCATTGCTGCCTGTCGTTGTCCCGGGCCTGAACCCAGGTACACAAGCAATCGCTGGGTGATTCTGTTCCCTGCCTGTCTCCCAGCCAAGCCTGTCCTCTCCCAGTACCAGCCCTCCTGGGGCAGTCCCAGCTCACACCCACCCCTCCAAAGAGCTTCAGGCCCACACCCGAAAGCAACGACGTCCTGTCTCCTCCCAGTCTGGTATTCCTCTCACCGCCCCCCATCATTAACGGATTTGCCATCCACCTATAATCCTGAACCACCCCTTCCCCTGCGCAGGCACCTTCACCTGTCCCCACAGTCAGTGACACCATTTACTCCATGTGATTGATTCTTCTCGAGACACATCTAGAACCCCCTCCAATCCTGTGGCACTGTTCCCCACTTCCTCCAGCATGGCGAGCTCACCCCAGCCTTCTGGAGCCAGGGATCCTCCTGCTAGAACTCACTGCTGTGTATTTGGAGATGGTGGTGCCTTGGTGGGCTATGGAATGCAGTCCCAGACAGTGGCAGCAGAGGCAGGTCAGTCCAGCTTGGCACAGTGGGTATACCCAGTGTAGAGCAGGAAGGGGAAAAGACAGACAGAAAGACACAAAGCACACTCCTGGGGTTGTACAGCCTGCAAAAGTTCTCCACCTTGGAGGCTCTTGGTTCCTTTGAGACTAAACTGCAGGTACTGGAATAAATCAGTCATTCCGAAAACATGTTCTATCGACATTGAAAGAGGGCTTAGGAAATCAAATAAATTGAGAAGCACTGAGTCAAACAACAGTAAAAAGTTTATTGACTGCAGGCCTTAGGAGCCCTCAGTGAGGCACGAAGAATCAAGCTTCCACAACGAGAAAGGAGGGAAAACATATCCTAGTATGTTTTCTGTTGCTATGACTAAATACCACAGATTTCATAACTTATGAGGAACAGAGGTTTATTTAGCTCATGTTTCTGATGCATGGTGCTGGCATCTGTCACATCTGGTGAAGACCTCATGGCATAGCAGAGGTATCTCACGGTGAGACAGAGCAAGAGTGCTAATTTGGATCTCTCTTCCTCCTCCTATCAAGCCACTACTGTAGTCACAGATCCCACCCTCATGCCTTTTTGATTCTAATTACCTCCCAAAGACCGTACCTCCAAATACTGTTAACAACCCTGGTGTGGTGCTACATGCCTATAATCCCAGCACTCAGGTGGCTAAAACAGGAGGGTCACCATGAGTTGGAGGCCGGCCTGAAATATGTAGTGAGACCCAGTCTCGAAAAACAAAACAAAACAAAAAAACTCCTTGAAAACAATACTTACTAATGGTGGGTAGTACATGAAAAGATGCCCAATAAACTTGGTGTGGTGGCACACACCAGTTATCCCATCACTCTGGGATGCTGAACCAGGAGGATCACAAATTCAGGCCCACCCTGGGCAATTTAGTGACTTGGCTAGACCCTGACACAAAATTTAAAAACAATGTGCGTGGTGGGGGGCTGATCTGAGGATGTAACTCAGTACAAAGGCCTTGGGTTCAATTCCCAATAGCATAAAAAGACAACAAAGCAAAACAAAACAAAAAATGCTCAACATAATTGACCAGCAGGGAAATGCAAATTAAAACCACAAGACAGTAATACATACCAATCAACTATCAGAATAGCTAAGCTGTAGAGAAACAGAACCATTCATACATTGCTGGTGGGAGTGTCCCTACAGCCACTAAGGAAGTGATTCACAGGAAACTAACTGTGCAGCCACTGTATGACCTGGCACCTGCACTCCTGGACATTTATCTGTCAGTGACGATTTTGTTTATGCACAAATATGTATATGAATGCTTATAACAACTTTTTTATAACATTCCCAAGTGGGACACAACTGGATGTCCTTCAGTGGATGAAGGATCGAATGAACAGTGGTACATCACGGAATAACACCAGCAACAGAAAGGGATGAACCACTGAATACACAGCTACTTGGTTGAAGCTCAGGAAAGTTATCCAGGGTGAAAAATATCAATTCTAAAAGGTCACATACTGTGTGATGCCACTTATACAACATGCTCAAAATGACAAAGTTACAGAAGTGGAGAGGATAGATTGGGGATTAATAGGCTAAGAAGGGAGGGGAATAGGTGTGGCTGCAGAAGGATCATGTTTGGGAATCCTTGTGGTGTGGTGAGTTCTGTACCTCAATTGTGTGGATGTCAGTGTCCTCTTGGTGCTGTTGTACCACAGTTTTACAAGATGTTACCACTGGGGACACTAGATAAAGGGTACCCAGACCATCTATTATTCTTTATACCTGCATGTGACTCTGCAATAAATAATAAATAAATTTAAATTTAAAAATCACTTGGCCAGGAGATGTAGCTCAGATTTTTTTCTTTTCTCTTTTTTTCTTGAGACAGCATCTTCACTAGGCAGTTCAGGCTGTCTTTGAACTTGCTATGTTGCCCAGGCTGGCCTTGGACTCACAGGATCAATCCATCATCCTGCCTCAGCCTCCCAAGTGCTGGGATTACAGATGTGCATGCTACCATGCCTGGCTTTGTTTTATTTTGTTTGCAAGCCAGTCTATTTTCATTTACACTAGAAAATAAGATAACCTCTCTGCTTGATTTTTGTTGTTTTGTGACAGTCTCACTATGTAGTCCAGCCTCTGGCCTTGGACTTTGTGATCTTCCTGCCTCAGCCTTCCAAGTGCTGGGATTACAGGTATGATGTACCACCTCACCCAGCTCAGATTTCTTAAATAAAAATAATGCTACCTTGAAATACAATAAGGAGGGGCTGGTAGTGGAAGTCAGTGGTAGAGCACTTGCCTGGCATGCATAAAGCCATGGATTCAATCCCCAGTAGCATGGGGACCAGAAAATACAGCAAAATACTCATTTGAACTCACTGGGAAAAAATAGTTTATTAGAAAATTCACCAATTTAATAACTGTGTGGGGGAGCAGATCTGAGGATGTAACTCAGTGCAAAGGCACACACTTGTAATTGAGATACTCGGTAAGCTGAGGTAGGAGAATCACAAG
Source organism: Hystrix cristata (assembly GCA_004026905.1). Lineage (NCBI taxonomy): Eukaryota > Metazoa > Chordata > Mammalia > Rodentia > Hystricidae > Hystrix > Hystrix cristata. Next base: position 117,852 of record PVJO010001129.1, read on the forward strand.
TTTAAGTCTTCCCTGGGTAATTTAGCAAGATCCAATCTCAAAAAAAAAAAAAAACCCAAAGCAGAAATGGCATTTAATCTAGCTATACCACTCCTGCATACATTCCTGAAAGTCAGTGTACTATAGTGATACATCCATATCCATGTTTATAGCAGTGCAATTCACAATAGTGAAACAGCCTAAATGCCAATCTACAGATGAGTAGATAAGGAAAATGTATGTATACATAATGAAATATTACTCAGCCATAAAAGAAGAATACATTTGCAGGAAAATAAATGGAACTGGTGATCATCACGTTAAGCAAAATAAGCCAGACTTAGGAAGTCAAATATCACATGTTTTTGCTCTATGAGAAACCAAATATATAACTAAGTAAATAATATAAAGGACAGATGAGAAAAGTAGGAGGCAGAGTTTTGGAGTCCAGGAAAAGCATCAAAAGGAAGGGGGAAGAAAAAAAGAAAGACAGGGACAATGGAATAGAAAAGACATGGTTGGTCACTTTTAATAAATGTTGGCATAGTGAGTGCCTGCTGGCCTGTGTACCTGTTCTAGGCACTGCACAAGTGTTTACTCATTCAGTCCTCATCCTATAGATGGGAAACTGAGGCAGAGGGACATACAGTGGATGCTGAACCCAGCAGCTAGGTCTAAAATGTGTCACTGGTTACCTGCCACGAGGTAGAGTGGGCCTGGCACAGCAGTGCATATTGTGGTTGGCCTGTGAGCATCTGCTGACACGTATCCTCTAAATGCACTTGGCATCAGTAGTCTTGGAACAGTTTTGTTCATAAAGCCTCTACATTCTGAAATATTTTTACCCCCCTCACACATTAAGTTGACACCTAAAATATTACATAAGTTTAAATAGTTACAAAGAATACCACTTCTGGCATATTGTAAATATTGACACTTAAAAAGTAAAACTGTCATATCACTTTAAAGATTGTAACCAGATGGAATATAAATACCACATCGATTTGATGTCCCACATAATCCTTTCAAACAGTCCATGATCCACCTCTTCTTTAACGTGTGCAATATTTTATACTTGTGGAACCCATATTCCCATTTTAATTCTTCCACTGTGTTTATCCTTGGGTAACATTTTTACATCTGAAAGTCTCATTGATTACATAGTTCTCTACAACAGAATGTATATGTGAGGGCTGGGGATGTAACTTGGAGGAACAATGCTTGCCTAGCATGAGCAAGGCCCTGGGTTCAATCCCCAAGACTGCAAAAACAAACAACAGTGGTTTATGTAAACTGAAATCTCAAATTTGTTTGACATCCTCCAAGGCGCCAAGTATTAAGAAAAAAAATCCCTGTTTGCTTATCATACAATTATCAGTATGCAATTGATAATATTATAAATTTTGGGTAATAATGATTAGTCATAAAATGTATAATGTTGTTGGAAACATACTTCTTTCTCTTTCTCTCTTCTTTTTATTTTGTAGCGTTGGGATCCAACTCAAGGCCTGGAGTGTGTGGGGCAAGTGCTCTACCACTGAGCTATACCTACAGCCCTGCAAAGGCATCTTTTCAAGAAAGAAAAGAGCCGGCCTTTCTTTTTCTGTTAGCTTCCAGACCCGGGGAAGAACCAGATGACACATTGCTGGGTGGGGACAGGGCTTTTCATCAATTCTGTCCTTGTTTCCTACATTTGTGGCATCAGTGGTGAGACTAACTTGTGTTCCCCTTGATTCCAAACTGTAGGCCCAACCCCACAGGTCATCTCCTACCAACAATGGTAGGTAAGAACCTGTAGCTAGCAGCCCAGAAGTCCTACCTACAAAGTATCAGAAGTCAAGAACTAGAAATCCCTGGCTTTCAAAAGCATCTTTGTGATCCTAATCAGGTATGGCCATCTGCAAGAAAGCTGTGGCAGATTGGACTATTGTCTACAAGCAATCATGCCCTTTCCCTGGGAACAGTTTATTTCTTACTCTGTGATGCTGGGCTTACACATGTGACAGGCTGAGTTCCACAAGGTGTCCCTGGCTCCAAGTGTGGTTGCTCAGTCTGGACTGAGGCTTGGTCCTGATCTGGGGTATTGAGAGAAACCATCCTCTCTGCTGCTGTTGCTTCAGCCTGGCCTGGACAAGTCCACCTGGGCCAAGGCCACCCCTGAGAGCTACCCACCAGCTATTGCCCAGGTGTGGAGTGTTGTCACAAGCAAAGGCTCACTGGCTGAGAACTTGATGGGCTTTAAAGCAATGGAAACTGACAAACTGATTTTCTTGCCTGCTTACTGGGGAGTGAGCCTAGGGAGTGCTTAAGGAAACCCTCAGTGCCACACCCACACCCTGCCTTGTTAAATTTTGAGATAGAGGCTCACTAAGTTGTGCAGGCTGGCCTCTAACCTGTGATCCTCCTGCTGTACTCAGCTGAATTTTTTTTTAACTTTTTAAACTTATTTTTTGCAGTGCCGGGGCTCAAACCCAGAGCCTCCCTCTCACGTAGTAGGCAAGTGGTTGGCCACTGAGCCATCCTGCAGCCCTAAAACCGACAAATTCAGTTCACAACTGATTACAAAGCTACAGTAATCAAGATGGTGTGAAGTAGACACAGGGAACAAACAAATAGATAAGCAAAACAGAGTAGCAAATCTAGAAATACATCTATATATATGAGGTGTGATAAAAATATGGTAAATGTTTGAATTAAAGAAAATTCATTTTAGTAAAAGGCATATTGCTATTAATCCCCTTTAGAATACACACTTGTGCTGGGGATTTAGCTCAGTGGAGAGTGCTTGTCTAGCAAGTGCAAAGCCCTGAGTTTGATCCCCAGCACACACACACACACACACACACACACACACACACGCAAACACACACAAAGAATACACACTTGTCCCAACATTCTTAAAATTTTCTGAAGCAGTTCTGGAAGTCCTCTTTCATGAGTGTCTTGTCTTACACTATTACAGCTGCCATCATGTCCTGAATCAATTCAAAATGCTTACTTTTCATGTTCATTTTGACTTAGGGAAGAGCTAGAAGTTTGCATGATGCCAGATCTAGTGAATAAGATAGATGAGGACACACTGTCATGTTTTTATGAGCTTGCTTTTCCAAGTTTGATGACACTTGGCAGCAGCATTCACCGTATTTTTGACCACTTTGGAAAGGCACTCATGAAAGGGGATTTCAGAACTGCTTCAGAAAGTGACAAGAATGATGGGCTAAGTGCAGTCAAAGTGTGGGGGAGCATTTTGAGGAGGAGTAATGGCAATGTGGCTTTTAGTGTAATAAATTTGTTTTATTTAAACATTCACCATATTTCGATCAGCCCTTGTACTTTTAGTTGCACTGTTCTGGCTGCCTTGAGGTCATGAATTGATTCAAAATGTTTAACCTTCTGGTCCTTTTGACTTTGGGGAAGAACTAGAAGTCACATGGTGCTAGGTCCAGTGAATAAGGTGGATGACCTTGTACAAGGTCAAATGATTTTTAAACAAGCTACCAAGGCAATACAATAGAGAAGGAAGCTCTTTTCTTTTTTGTTGTTTTTTGAGACAGGGTCCTGCTGTGCAGCTCAAACTGGCCTTGAACTGGTGGCAATCTTCCTGCTCCACCCACTTGAGTGCTGGGACAATGGGCATCATGGATCACCAAGCCCGGCAATGTTTTCAATAAATGATGCCGGAATAATTAAATATTCATATGGAAAACAATGAGCTTCAACATCCATCTTACTTTCTTCACATAAATTACTTGAAGATAAATCATAGACCGAAACATAAATACTATAAAGCTTTTGGTTGCAGGTGGTGGTGCATACCTGTACTCCTAGCTACTTGCAAGCCTGAGGCAGGATTCAAACCAAAGTTCAAACCCAGCCTGGGCAACTTAGCAAGACCTTGTCTCAAAATAAAAAATAAAAAGAACTGGGGGTGTAGCTCAGTGGTAGAGTGCCCACCTCTAGGTTCAATCCCTAGTACTGAAAAGGAAAAAAAAAAAACACATTTAACATACACACTAAAGACAAATGGCCAATAAGCACATGTAAAGGCACTCAACATTATTAGTCACCAGGGAAATGCAAATTAAAACCACAATGAAATACCACTTCACAACCATACTAGAGTGGCTAATGAGAAACAGACAAAGTCAATTCCTGAGAGGTTATGTAGCAGGTGGGATGCTCATATGTTGATGGTGGGAGTACAAAATGCTACTTCCTTACTTTTGGGAAAACTGTCAATTTCTAACAAAAGTAATCTACCCTATGGGCCAGTAAGTCCATCCAGTAAATAACTTACACAACAGAAGTGAAGGGGCTGGGGATTTAGCTCAAGTGATAGAGCATTTTCCTAGCAAGCACAAGGCCCCAAGTTTGATTCCCAACACCGCCCCCCAAAATCACAGAAGTGAAAACATACATAGCCAAAAGACTTGTGCACAGATGTTTATGGCCCCTTTACTCACTCAGCCTCAAGGTGGAAACTATCCTGATAGATGTCTATCAACAAGAGAATAGATATAATAAATAGCATATATACAGATTAGGGTATCAGTCAGCAATTTTAAAAAATGATAAACACAACAACATGGATGCATATCAAAAACATTAAGTGGAAGCAGCCAGATACAAAAAGTACACACTGTGTGCTGTGCTTCAACTGATAAGAGTTTGAGAAGAGGCTGATACTAATCAATAATGATAGAAATTAGAACAGTATTCATTTATGAGGTGGCAGTTTCTGGGCAGATGGAAATATACTGCATCTCAGTTTGAGTGACAGTTACACAGGTTTAAATATTTGGTAAAACTCACTGAACTGTGCATTGCACTGTATGTAGATTTGCTTCTCTTTTGAAATTGACTCTTCCAAGGGTGGGGATACCTACATTCATTTAGAGGCATTGAGTTTAACCCAGAATACTCAGAAAGGTTTGGAGATACATTTATACCTTTTCCAATAAAATGATTTTAAAAAAAATTATTACTTCCTTAAACACATTTTGGTCAAACTCTTAGAGCTGTGGCTTGAGCTTATTCAGCTTATGGGAAATCATGGACAAAAATGTGATTTGCAGAGCCAGTTCTTGTCACAGATACTTAAGGAGACTCACTTTCCACAGAAGGAGATTCCATGTTTCTGTTCAGATAAGGTGCCACTATACATTTCCAGGAATATTATGAATCTACTGAGAGATAAACTAAGGAAACTATTTTGTATGAATTCTGAGCTGGGTGTGGTGGTGCACACCTGTAATCCCAGCACTCAGGAGGCTGAAGCAGGAGAATTGCTGCGAGTTCCAGGCCAGCCTGGGCTAAATAGTGAGACCTTGTCTAAAAAAAAAACCACAAACAGAAAACCCAAAGAATTCTAAAAGCAGTGAAGATTAAAATGATAAAGATGTGACAAATGTATCTATTTTATGTTGTAAGGGAAGACAATAAATCGATACACTGATAATTTGTAATGATACAAAGTAACATACCTAGTGTAACAAGTTGCTTATGAGTTGAGTGTGACAGAAGGCATGATGGTCATTTGGTAAATGTGTGCATGTGTATACAATAGGTATTTTTGGCTTTGGGGATTTATTAAATGAGAATCAAGTACAAAAATCAGAGGAAACTTCATCCTGGTCAGATTTTCTTATGAATTCAGAGAAAAAGAAAGGTGTATGCTGCTCAGAACAATCATCACACTGGCTGCTCACTCTGTCAATTTTATCTTTTGCTCTTAGGAATGGAAAATACTAAGCACATAATAAGATGAAATAAAATGAGGATTGACCAGCCGGGGCTACATAGTGAGACACTGTCTCAAAAAACAAACAAAAATAGAATTCTGTCACAGGAAATGGTTGTGGCACATTGTGTGCCCTGCTCTGTCCTCATGAACATGGTACCCACTGCTATGTTTTATCTACAGACAGCAGATCATATCTGTTCATATGGAGGTTTCACAGTGGCTCATTCTTCCTTTCCATTGAGCAGTGGAGAAAATAGAAAATCACAAACAAAATTTTTACACAGAATTACACATCGTTTTTTGCCTCTATAACTGGCTGTTCTGATTCTAGAAAGTGAACCAGGACTTGATGTAGATGACTTGTAGAAATTTTACCTTATAAGATAAGATAAGGGACTTATAGATAAGATTAGGGACTTATAGATGCTGGAAGTATTGCAAATTATATGGTGTGCAGAGTTTTCCTTCCCTGGCTGAGATTTAAAAATGCGTTCTGTAACTTTTGAAAACAGTGATTGCATTGTTCTTTTTTTTTTTTTTTTTGGTGCTGGGGATCGAACCTGGGGCCTTGTGCTTGCAATGCAAGCACCCTGAATACTGAGCCAAATCCCCGGCCCTGCATTGTTCTTCTTAATCTAAAATATTCCTCAACTTCCTATTAACTCAAGCCTTGGACTGAGTTGAGATAGTTACTAAGAAATCTGCCTGAAAACTTTTAAAAGAAATTAAAATTCACACAAAATCCTATGTGTTGGGGTTGGGGATTTAGCGCAACTGGTAGGGTGCTAGCCTAGTAAGAGCAAGGCCCTGAGTTTGAGCCTCAGTATCGCCCCCCGCCCAGTCCTATGTGTTTGTTTTCTTTGCAAATAATTTGTTCTTCAAGACACTGAAATTAGTATAGTAAAGTCAACCAGTTGTAAACAGTGCCTTATATCCATATGGCTGATTGCTTTCTAAAAACCAGAGCTTAGGCAATACTGCCACATGGGCACCGTTTGGTGTAACTACGTGTTTGAGTGTGTAGTTAAACAGAGCATGTCAGGACACTTGGAGATTCATGTGGAAAGCAGCCTGTGGAGAGGCCCTGGGAGGGCTGTCATGCAGGGAGCTCATAGCTCCTTTCCTCTCTACATTCTGCCCAGCAATAAGGTTTTTCTTCCTTGGGGCGATGTGCACTCCCAATTCTTCAGTTGTGAGGATCTTTGTGAGAATCTCACACTATGTCCTTTGTGCCTGAACTCAGGGACAGCAATGGCTCCTTGCCCCAGAAACCATGGCCCCTGGGCCTTTTCTGATGATGCCAGAATCCATGTAACTGTTGTACACCTGGGGTGGACAAAGCCCCGGACAGGGTTGGGTCTTCCTCCCAGGTGTTTCTGCTGCCTGTGACTGCAAACCGGTGGCTCCTCTACATGCTGCCCTTCTTGAAGAATGGCAACCATAGAATGGTCAAATGGCAGCCTCTCACTCCCACCCTCTAACGATGGGGCTGATCAGGGCAAATCTACACCTAGCTGTCCACCAAGTCACAGCACAAGTAGGGGCATTGCCATGCTGCTGTTGGAATGAATGGCCCCTGGGAGAAAGGTATCAGCACGCCACAAAATGCTGATGAGAAACTTGTATTGAAGTGAATGTTACCAATCTAGTATGTGTTGTCCCCTCCTGCAATGGGCGTGACCCAGGAAACCTGTGAAGCCAAGCATATGAGGAAGCTAGGACTACCAGGTCTATTTAAACTGTTTTAACAACTGTGCCATTGTAGTAGTGAGCACAGATGGGGACCTGCCCTTCTGTGAAGCCATTGCTTTAATGATCGAGAATAAAGAGCCCAACATGGGTACTCTCTTCAGTCTTCCTCAGGGCTAAGGTGTAAATTCAGGGGTTGCCCTGAACTGACAATGAACAAACACCAGGCAAACACAAACAGGGCCGTTTTATAGTACTGGCTCGTGTTCTTAACAATATAGCATCATTATGTATAGTAGTGCTCACCTATAGTCCCAGCATTTTGGGAGACTGAGGCAGGAGGATCTCAAGTCGGACCTGAGCCTGGGCAACTTAGTGAAACAGTCTCAAAATAAAAAATAAAAAAGGGCCCCAAAATACAGTATCATAGAAGGTACAAGGAGCTCAATATGACTTCTGGTTAAAGAAGTCTACAGAGTAGCATGTGGCAGCATGCTTCACGGGAAAAAGTCCTGATGTGTAATGCCTGCCAAACCCCACGATATAACCTCCCTCTATAGCCTATTTCAAGCTGCACATGTAATGTCATGGAGTGCAGAATTGGGAAGACGTGAGCAGCACACACCACCACACAGGTGCACCTGGCATAACCCGGAGACACAGATAACAGTAAAATGGCTGAGAAGGGCTGAGTTTTGTGTATTTATCACCTTTATTTTAAATATATTCAATTGTACGTTTACAACTGAATGCAATGTGGGGTCCTGGACTGCATTCTGGATCTGGAAATGCTATGAAGAACATTATGGGTGAGTTGTATATTAGATAAAATGAAACCTTATGAGTGGGATACTTAAGCTATGTTTATGTAAATAAATGTCCTTGCTCTTAGGAGATGCATACTGAACAATGTACAGGTGGTATTAATCTCCTAGGACAGCCAAAACAAAGAGCCACAAACTAGGTGGCTGAAAACAACAGGAATCTTTGCTCATGGTTCTGGAAGCCAGAAGTCTGAAGTCAAGGAATCTGCAATGTGCCTGTTGGCTCAGAGGGAGAACCTATGCAGTGCCTCTTCCAGCTCCTAGTGGCCATGGTATCTTCAGTGTTTCTGGGTTTGTAGACCTCCCACCTCTGTGTTAGAATTTCCTTTTCCTTACAAACACATCAGTCACTGAATCTGGGCCCACTCTAATCAGTCTACTACCTCCTCTTAACGTGATGATGACCACGAAGAGCCTGTGTGCGAAGAAGGTCACACACTTGCATCCTGGGTGGATGTGAATTGTGTGTGGGGGGGGTCATTGTTTAGCCCAGCACACAGGTAAAGGAGCACGACATCGGCAATGCTCTAAACAGTTCAGCAGTGATATCTTCTCAAACCACAGTGGAATCAAGCCTGAAATCAGCAACAGAAGGGTTAACAGGGGAGTCTCCAAATACTTGGAAATGAAATAACTTATGTGTTTCCAAATAATCCATGTATCAAAGAAGAAGTCTCAAGGGAAACAAAATGTTTGAAAATTCTAAAGCAATGTTGAGAAGGAAATTGAAAACATTGTATACATTAGAAAATAAGTCTCAAATTAATGTAACTTCCCATCTCAAGAATGTAGGGCTGTGAGTGTGGCTCAGTGGTAGAGCATGTGCTTAGCATGCATGGCGCCCTGGGTTAAAGCCCTAGACACATACACACATGCTGGAAAAAGAGGAAACCCAAAAGAAGCAGAGAGGAGGGGAGAAAATAATAAAGGAAAAAAAAATCAATGAAAAAATAATTTTTTTTGAGACAGGGTCTCCCTATATGGCTCAGGCTGGCCTTGAACTCACTTATATAGTCCAAGCCTGGAACTCATGGTGATTCTTCCGCCTTGGCCTCCTGAGTGCTGGGATTACAAGCATGCACCACCATACCTGGCTAAATCAATGAAATTGAAAAACAGAAGAACGATGAGAAAAATTAATGAAACAAAGAGCTTCTTTGAACAGATCAACAAAGTGACAAACATCTAGCAAGACCAACAAAGCAAAAGAGAGAGAAGACAGGACTATCAGGAATGAAGAGCACAACTTCAGGAATTAAATGGAGTATCACTACAAACCCTGCAGACATCATAAGAGAAACCTATGAAAAGTTCCACATGTTTGACAAGACAGACAAATGGAAAAACTCTTTGAAAAAACATATAGGTTATTCATTGTGAAATAATTCGAAAGGGAAGAAAAGGGAATTTAAAAAAGAATTAAAAATAGAATTAAGATGTATATGTACTGACTCTTCACGAGGAATATGATCATTATGTATTACAAATGTGTACCAATGAAAAAAATGTGAATAGCAATGGCACTTAACTCTTGAAATTGCTATTAGTCTTACAGAGAGTATGTAAAAACGAGCACACAATAAAGTCTTTTTTTTTTTTTTGGTGCTGGGGATCGAACTCAGGGCCTTGCGCTTGCAAGGAAAGCACTCTAACCCCTGAGCTAAATCCCCAGCCCCCAATAAAGTCTTTAGAAAAAAAGAAATAATCTGAGTAACCCTTCATTATGTGGATAGTGAGCTCATAATTTAACATATTCCTGCTGGCTTGAACCACTGGTGGTACATACATGACTGTCCCATTGGGCAGCTTTTTATTAACTTTATTAGTAAAAAGACCAATAAAAGTGATTTAGATTTGTTTGTACCACCAGTGGCCCAAGCCTCACAATGGGACAGGCATCCATGTAGCACTGGTGGCTCAAGCTACCCAGCAGCGAGGCACACAGACTACAGCCCTGTTGTGAACATGTTGAAACTGCCTGTCCCCCCAATCTCAGGCCCAGACAGTTTCACTGGAGAATTCTACCAAACATTTAAGAGTTAACACTAATTTTACATAATTGTTGGTAGACAATAATAGAAGAGGGAACTCTTTCCAATTATTTTTATGAAGCCCAGATTAACTTGATACCAAAGCCAGAAAATACAGAAAACAGTAACTACAGAGCAGTATCACTCATAAATATAGATGTAATGATCCTTAAACAAAACAGCAGTAGCTTGAGCCCAGCCCAGGTAACTTATTTAGACCCTGTCTCAAATTAAAAGGGGGAGGGGCCTAGAGAGGTAGCTCAGTGCTAAGGCCTTGGGTTCAATCCCTAGTACCACAAAAACAGACAAAAACCAATCTGTAGCTGACATACACAGCTGGCGAAAGAAGAAACGCTTTCCTGTGAGGATCAGAAACAAAAGCTGCTCAGCATCACTGTACATCGAGAAAACATCAATTACATTGCAACTGCACACACACCCAGTGAAGTCTGAAGTCGTAAAAGACTAACGATGCCAAGTGTCTCTGAGAACATGGAGCAAGCAGAGTATTGATATGTCAAGGTGGGATAACCCCACTGGAAAGCAGTTTGGCCATTTGTTCTGCCCAGAACTGGGGAGTCATTCGAACTCACGGGTACTCTACCACTGAGCTATTTCCCCAGCCCTTTTAAGAGTTTCAGACAGGTTCTCATTAAGTTACTCTGCCTGGTTTTGAATTTGTGATCCTTTTAATAAAGTTAAACATATACTTACTGTATGTTCCAGAAATTGTACTTCCTCATGAGAAATGGAAACACATGTATTTGTACATACACATCTATGGTAGCTTTACTCATAAACTGAAAACTACATACACGTCCCACTCTTGCTAGTGAAACTAGCAGTGACATATTCATACCACAGAATTAGTTCTGATATACACAATCATTGTTCTGAAAGAAGCCAGAAATGACACATGATATAGTTCTACAAACAACCTGTAGTGTAAGAGCTCACCTATGGTGACCAACGTTAGAGGTCTCCTGGCGAGATCTCCGAGTGGCTGAGATGCTCTGCTCCTCCCTGCATGGGCCTAAAAGAATGCATTTTATTTGAAAAGCAACCCCACTCTTCACTCTGGTTTTTACTGTATGGAAGTTTTCTCTCAATAGGAGATAAAGCCAGGGAAGGGGGTGCTAGCAAAGCACCAAGACGTCAGGAGTGACGGTTCTGTTCTGTCGAGTCTGGCTGTCAGTTACAGAGGGCATTCCTTTGTGAAGAGCTCAGTAAGCTGTTTTTCATGTCTTTTTCTCTGCTTAAATTATTCCTTAATGAAAACAATGTAGAATAAAAACACACTCAGAAGAACAATCTGGTTGGGACTGTACTCAGCAGATGCTCACTATGCATTTGCCTGCCTCATGGGACAGGCTTTCTCCCATGCCACACACATGTGCCTCCTGAGGCAAATGTTACCTAAACAGCAGATAGGCTCTAACATAATGTTGGTTAATTTGAAGACTTTTGTTTTAAATGAACTTTTCTCTGCTTCTTTACACTTGAACACCTTTATAACAGAAGTGAACTCTCAGCCCTGATAGACCTCCAGGGCAATGCACTCACTGGCATGGGCAGTAAGGGGCCTTTGGCTGGTGCTGCCAGCTCTGTGCCCTCCTGAGGGACCATGCTCCACCTGGGTCTGCCTGTTCCCATGCCAACATAATGTCTCTACCTGCTATCATGACCCAAATGTCTTTTGCTTGATGTACAGGAAGATGATGGTCTCACCTCCAAGTTTGTGCCCTAGAAGAAAAGCAGTGCTTCCTGAACAGCAGGTCACTAAAGGGTGCCGATAGTGGTGAGCCCCACCCTGAGGCAGTCTTAGTTAAGAATTTTGGGTGATTCTTTTCACTGACAATGCCTGGGCATCCTGGTTGTCCCACTTGAGAGGGGTGCTCCTGCACATCCCACGCTGTACACGACAGCCCATCATAGCGCTCACCTTCATGCTGGGTTTGTCCTACTCAATAATCTCAACCTTGGGGCTGGGGATTTAGCTCAGTGATTAGAGTGCTTGCCTTGCAAGCACAAGGCCCTGAGTTCAATCCCCGGCAGCACAAAAAAAAAAAAAAAAAAAAAAAAAAAAAAATCTCAACCTTAATGATCACCGTGTTTGTGTGTGTGTGCGTGCGCGCGCGTGCAAGTCCTCTATCACTGAGCTGCATTCCAGCCCATAATCACCACTTTAAAGATGAGGAAACCAAGACTTGAGAGACCAAGAATGCCAGAGAATAAGCAGAAACTTGGATGACAATCCTTGACGCTTTCTACAGATGAATTAAACATTATACATCCACGGACAGAACTGATTTTTCACGTAAGAATATGTATTTCCCTGAGAACATTCCCTCAAACTCTCCCAAGCGGTCTCTGTTCCAGGGTCTTCACCCTGCCAGTCTCCGTGCTGTGAATCCCAGTTCTGTTCACTCCTGGCTCTATGGATCACAGAGATTCTACTGTAATTCCGTGTCAAGTGACCTGTGTGCAATCAGCTTCCTGGAGTCTGGATAGACTGTTACAATACCGAGACCACAAAGGAAATTTTCCAGTGGCCAGGCACCTTGAGCATCTCCTGAGTGAAAACAGACTAGAAAAAGTGACTTATGTCATCTGTGGGACAGTCCTCTATATCCACAGAAGACAAAGGAAGAGAAGAAACTAATAATTAGTGAGAGCTTTACTGAATGTCATTGTATCTGACAAGGCCCCTGAAAAGTTAAGTGATTTTTTTTTTTTAAGTTAAGTGATTTGAAGGAATAGAACCAAAGAAAAGATATTGCAACAAGAACTTTACCGATAACACCTTTTTAATAGGTCAAAGTAACTGTACAGTTCATTATATTCTTCCTGAGAATAATTTATATCCCTCAACAAACTAAAGGGAGGGCATATTTTTCAAAATTATCTAACAGAATGGATGGACATCTACAGAACCAAATCCCTCTGTTCCTCTTAATTCTCTCCTGGGAAGACAGACACAATGAAGGGTTAGTTAGCTCCAGTGGCTGTAAAATAGTCAACATGGCTTTAATCTTTCTTTATAAATTATATAAAAATGGAAAACAGGGATGGTTCTGGAACTTCTTCTCAATGCAGTTTGGAGGTGATTTGGTACAAAGCATTTCTGCTTCCAAGAGAAATTACATTGCTACAAAAAACTGGCACATTATTCTGCTGAAAAAGACAAGAGTTTTAGTTGTGTCCTATAGCTACTTCCCAACCCAATACTTTGATATCCATGTGAAAGTAAAAGGCAGGAGAGACAGAAAGGATGGTAGTTTTTTTTCTGAAATGACTTGAGTCTTCAAAATATAGCTTTTATATTCTTTCTTTGTAAATGGGATTAGCATATTGCAATGGAAGGGTGTTCTAACAAACAAAATCCCCAGTCTGGATAACTCCATGGCAGGAAAAGGATTCTCTGCCTCTTGAGTTTCCTGGGACTCTTCACACATGCTCTCTTCTTCCACTACGCAGTGAAGGTAGGTCAGGAATTAACATGGCCCTCAGGCCATTTCCATTAAAACACACTCCAAGGCTAACATCAACAGTTCTTCACGATAAGCTTCTTTTTAAAAAAGGTTTTCTTCTCCCATTTTGAGACAGTGTCTCTAAAATTGCTCAGGCTGGACTTGAACTTGCAATTCTTCTACCTCAGCCTTCTGAGTAGGTGGGATTACAGATGCGCACCACCATACCTGGTCTGTCTTTTAAAACCTTCTTAACTTAATGTATAATTTTCATTCTTAGAAAAATGCCACATTTTAGATTCTGGATTTTTCTGAACATCATGATTTTAAGAGAACAAAAATGAACTCAAGTCAAAACATGGTTAAACTTGTATGAGAGAGATTTTCAACTAGCTGTCATTCAGTTGGAGGTGTACGTGCTGGCGACCGAGGACGTGGGTTAATTCCTCACTGCTGGTGGAAGGCTAGAGCACATTTCCCAAGTGGTAGAAAGATGAGCTCCTTGGGTGGCTCAGTGTGGTCTTGTCTGCCCAAGCATTTTCAGTCTTGCTTGGTCAATGACATCGAGCAGGTTTTTGGCATCCACAGCCAGGGCATGTGCAGCAGTCAGCATCTGCTTCTTGTACTCCTGCTGTAGGCTGGTCATGACATACTGCTGGGCCAACTTCATCTTGTTGATCAGCTCTCCCAAGTCAGAGTTCAGCAGCTTCTGCGCCATCTCAATCTGGAAGGACAAGAGACAGATCAGGAGAGCTGCTTCCAAGAACTTTTCAGGGGATTTTCACAAGCCTTTCTTTTGGCGCATCCACAAGAAGAAACTTACTTTCTTCCCCTCAAATAAATTTTCCTTAGAAGCAACAGAGTACAAGCTCAATCCTTCCTTTAGAAATTCGGCCAGTAGAGTGCCTGCCTGTATGCTTGGTGTGCATGCCTGTGTGTGCACATATAGGCTGTGCTCATGTACATGTATGTGCCCAGCAGTCTCTGCTCTTTCCATTCCCTGCCCTCACTTTTGCCATCATGATTGACTTTCTATTCTCTGTTGCTGTTTGTACTTTAAACTTGATGCCTGGCAGAACTTCTCTTCATTTCATAATAGAATAACAGAACCTTGGGGATCACCTATGCCAAATGGTCTCACATTAGTGTGGACAAATGAGATTCAAAGTGACCTACTGTAGGTCACACAGCTAGCCCACATCCAACCCAGGACCAAAACCGCATCTAGATTAATGGTCTTATGCTTTTTCTACTTTGCCAATTCTCTGTGAAGACCTTCCATAGCTGCACTTAGAGGTGGTTTGTGGGTGTCCTGAGAAACCCTTGCCCTGTCTTGGTAAGAGCTGCCCTGTTAGAATGCTTTGCGTGGCAGTCTCACAAACCTTCCTGTTTGTTTAACTAGTGGTGACTCAGCTACTTGCCCTTAGGATTCCTGAGTACTTTCAATAAGACATGTTTGAATTAGACATGCTGAGTCTGGGGTGGCAGAAGCACGCACAGAAACACCCTTAACACGCTGGAATAAATCATGTAAAAAAGATGCACAGAGAGAAGAGGACAACTGAGCTTGTGTCTGAAAGTCTTCACAGAGTTTGAGTTTGGCCTAGACTGCACAAGTTAACTGGCTTTGCCCTTAAAGGGCCTTGCAAACCATGCCAAATTCTCCTTTATCCTAATAATGAACTTAGCAGAGGGAAGGCATAACAGATCTTTAGGAAAGGTGATAACATTATCTAGGGGGTTGTTCTAGAAAAAAAGGCCTTGGTGGCAGGGTGGACATTTGAATGGAAGGATGGGGAGACAAGAGGCTGCTGTAGTAGTTCATAAAAGAGACTACTGTGCAGTGAGGATGAGAGAACCCACCTGAAACTGTCTGTATTGAACGCTGTCCTTATCAGTGTGTGCGTGGGAAGGAGACTGATGCGGACAGAGGTGGCAAGTGCATGGTGATGCCACTGACTAGGGAAGCAAACTAGCAAAAGTTGACTACTCCTACCAACACCTAAGAGACAGCTTGTAATCATAATGAGAGCTCAGGGAGCAATAGTACAACACATGGATTTAGGCATCAAGTACTTGGATCTATGAAAGTAGGGAACCTGCCAAACTGAAAGGTATTCATTAAGAAAACAAGTGGGAGCTGGCATGGTGGCACATGCCTGTAATCCCAGCTACTTGGGAAGAGGAGGCAGGTTTGCAAGTTCAAGCCCAGCCCAAGACTTGGCTCAAAATAAAATACAATTTAAAAAAAGGGGCTGTGGATGTAGCTAGCTCAGTGGGAGGCCTTGGGCTCAATCCCCAATATAGCAAAAAACAAAACAAAACCTCCTCCAAAACAAAAACAAAAACAAAAGCGAGTGAGCAGTGGGCAGCAGCATCTTAGGAGATGACTATACTCAAAGGTAACAGGTAGCAGAGAAAGAGCCAGGGGAGGGGCCTGAACAGGAATGGTACTCAGGGAGGAAAACAGCAGGGAGAGGGCAGTCACTGCAGAGAACGGGGCTGACTGAGGCTGCTAGGGATGGGCTGCTCCTTCAGGAGAGGTGGGAAAGAGGGACAATGGAAGGGGGAAGCAGGATCACAGAAAGGCTCTTCTAAAGAAAAAATTTAAAAAATAATGTAGATGGGAAGAGAAATCTGTATGTATAGGAATCAGTAAATGGAGAGATTGTGACTTTACCAGATACAGTAGGTGGTAACAAGTAGTCCTACTAAACCACCACTTGTTAGGACACCATTTTTCTTTTTCTTTTTCCTATTCTCTTTTCCCTTTTTCAATTGATTTTTTGTTTTTATTAGTACATATGTGCAATACATGCAATTTAAAATCATCTTGGGGAATGGGTACATGTACATAATACATCTTGATTTTTTTAAATCTCACCCTCTAATTCCCCTTTCTCCATTTTCATTCTTGTTGATATTATTAATCTTAGGACACCATTTTCTTGCCTATAGTATATAGACCTTCCCACTCTTTGGCAAAACTGTTGCTTGTTATGGAAAATCAATCAGAGCTCCAATGAAGCAGGTAAACTAGCTAATCCTCTACTTGGCTACAGATTTAAAGTTATACTATGACACCCAATAAGGGATTTTCCAAAGGATATAAGTGGTTCTGTCCATTTACAGAGGAACCACTGACACAGCTGTATCCCACTGTTCTCCAGGAGACAATGCTTGTTCCTCAAAATGACTACCACCCAATCACCATGTGCCTCTAGTACAAAATCCTGAGGAGGATTCAAAACTATTTCAGTAGAACTGCTGGTTAGAGGTGCAACACCTTTATTTAAGTAGGAGAAAATGTCCTATTTTTTCCCAGTACAGGGGAGGAAATATCCATTTTTATAGAATATTCTTCAACCCAACTTCAAGAGTACTCTAAAAAACAACTGAGCAACCAGTATGATGGTGCATGCTTATAATCCCTGTACTCTCAGAGGCTGAGGCAGCAGAATCACCAAGTTGGAGTCCAGCCTAGACAACTCAATGATTTAGTGAGACCCTGTCTCAAAATAAAAAATAAGGAAGGGCTGGGCATGTTGCAGTTTAGTGTAAAAGCCTTGGGTTCAACCCTCAGCATTAAAATAAAAAACAAAATAACAACAACAACAAAAAACTCCTACCTCTGCCTGTATTCAACAAAAATGCAATGTCATGGAGGACCTGTTCCTGAGATAGGAAGTGCAATAAGTGTCACACATGGTCTTGCGCTGGTTCCTATACTTCAGGGAAAGTGCTGCAGGACAGACAGTGTAGCTGAAGTGCAACGTGCAGGGATGAAGGTGTACTGTGCCACAAAAGGACCCTGGATGAGGAAGCTGAATGGTAGGTCCACACACTGTGGCCTTTTACAGTGGTACCTTGCTTCAAGAACTTAATCCTTTCCAGAATTCTGGTTGTAAACCGAGTTGGATGAGAATTGAATCAAATTCAATGGTTAAGTTCATTGTTGACCTTATGGGGAATTTGATTTGGTTTTCATCCAGTTTGGTTTGTGATCAGAATCAAGAAGGGAATTGAGTTTGTGAACCAAATTACCACTTTGTCTGTAAGTCACACAAATAATGCAAACTGCTAAAAGATGGTGAAAAACAATGATTGTTCCTGAGAGATAGTATTTAGAGTGAACTTCCGTTTCCTAAAAATAAAATTTTGAACATATTTGTCTTAGTTACTTTTCTCTTACTGCTGAGACAAAATACCCAACACCCAAAGTTAAGGGAGAAAAGGTTTATTTAGCTCACAGTTTGTAGAGGTTTCAGTCCATAACTGGCTGGCTCCAAGGCAGGGTGGCATGGCAGAGGGGCATCGCAGAGGAGAAACTGCTCATGGCAGGCAGAAGACAGCAAGCCAAGCGAGGGACCTACAAGCCTCTTTCTGTCCCTTATACCTTATCCAGGCTACCCATAATCTTAGCATCATCTCCTTGATCCCAGCAGAACCATGCCAAACCAATCAGTGGACTAATTTAGTAATCACACATTCTAGAGCCAGCAAGCTCTGAAAATGCCCCACCTATGACTGCATGAGGCTTTGGGGGGACATACAGACACAAGCCTTAAAGATACTTATTATTTTAGTTTTTCTGTTTGGTTTTTGGTGGTAATGGGGATTGAACTCAGACATCTGTGGATACTAGGCAAGCACTCTAACACTGAGCTATACTCACCCCATATATATATATATATATATTACTTTAAAAGGATATTTAAATCACTAAAGAGGAAACCATAGCACTTGTAAACACTGATGTTTATGAAGGAGCCTGAAGGAAGGAGAAACATAGTGATGCCCATCCTGTACATCTCTACATTCTCTCGCCTGAGAGGACCACTGTCAAACAGCACAGCTTTCCCCATGCTTCCCACAGGCAAGGACTTTGCACAGTGGCTCTGAAACCAGAGTGGGTACTATTCTCCATGCTGTGAACAGCCAAGATCCAGTCATTGTTGGCAAGAGGGTCACCACCAGCAGAGCACATCCTCTGCTAGTCACAGACCAAGGAACCACAGCATCACTACCACCTCTGACTGTGTTCCTGCGTGTGACCCCCCATGCTGTGCCTACCTCTCTGTGTGTGCTGGCTGGGAGAACAGGAATGGTCTCATCTACAGTGGCCAATAATGTCCGCAGGGCCAAGCCGACTTCCTAATAAGCAAGAATTACAGTCAGTATTAGAACACACACTAAGCAGTTTCATGCCAACTCCAACCATTTCTCCTTTCAGATAGATATATATGTATGTATCTGAATCAATCAATCAATCAATCTATCTATCTATCTATCTATCTATCTATCTATCTATCTCTGTTTTTTAGGGGGATGGATGGGAAAGATACTGAGGATTGAACCCAGGGCCTTTTCAATGAGCTACATTCTCAGCCCCTTCTTTTTCTGTTTTTGTTGAGACAGGGTCTCACTATGTAGTTCAAGTGGGTGTGGTGGCACATGCCTATAATTCTAGCACTAGGGAGGCTGAGGCAGGAGGATTGCTGCAAGTTCAAGGCCAGCCTGGGCTACATAGTGAGTTCAAGGTCAGCCTGGACTACATAGTGAGACTCTGCCTCAAAAAAAACAAAGAATGAAGAAAACAGAAGAAAAACAAGCAAAACAAAACCCAAAAAGACTCTAGCTCAAAATAAAGTTTAAAAAGAGCTGGAGATATAGCTTGATGGGAGAAGACTGGCCTAGCATGAGTGAGGCCCTGACTTCAATCTGCATTACTTAGGGAAAAAAGTACATTCAAATTTCTCTCAGAAAAACTGACTCTGAGCAAAGTTTGACAGGACTATGAGCTGCACGACATGTCTATGCAGCTGAGTGCCTGTGAGTGGGTGAGGGGAAGGCACTGCCAACCCCTACTTGAACCCTTGTTCCGACAGCATCTGTTACTATCTGTCAGGATCTCACGCCACTGAACACCATTTAGAAAATGTTACTCTACTGGCATGATATTTTCTTGGGTGCTGGGGATTGAACTCAGGGCCTTCGGCTTGCTAGGAAAGCGCTCTACCACTTGAGCTAAATCCCCAGCCCCTGGTATGATATTTTTATTTCTGTCTCATTTCTTTTTTAATTCAAATGAGACAGAAATAAAGTGGAATTTTTAATCCACTTACTTCTCAGTTTAAGGGAAACAACAGATCTCACCTCCCCATATTCTTTTCTGCCTCTCCTGCAGAGGGACAGTGCCTGAACTTTATAATTACTAATCCCACACAGGATTATATCGCATGGTCTTCAGCTGTATGTCAATGGCTCATGCTGTCCATATTCTCCAGTATTTTACTTTTTCATTCAAGATTACATTTGTGAGCAACAATTACTAAACAGAGGTGCACACCTATAATCCCAGTTACTCAGGAGGCCGAAGCAGTATGATATAGCAAGTTCAAGGCCAGCCTGGGTGATTTAGTGAGATCCTGTCTCAAAATAAAAAATTAACAGGCTGAGGATATGGCTCAGTGGTAGAGTGTTGCTGAGCATGCACCAGGCCTTGGGTTCAATACCCAGTACTAATCCCCACCCTGCAGAAAAGACTGTTCACTTTAGGATATTCCCATACTGTAATTTACTGACAGGAGAAACTAAAAGAGGAACAGTAATTTATAATGATCATGGCTCTTGGTGACATTACCACCACATGGTGCCTTCACACCTCCTGAAGCATCAAGTCTGACTTGGGGTGACTAGAGACACTGATCAGCTCTACTGCAGCTTCTGTGGGAAATAGGAAGCCTTCTGTTGGTATACTGTGTGACTGTACTTTACCTTCACCATAGGAACATATTCTTCTGGTGGGGCTGGTTGGATTTTACTGGACATCTCAATGACAGCTTTCACCAGGCCCGTCACGTTCTCATACACCTTGTCACTGGACCGGTCCAGGTTGGCAGTAGGAGGGGGGCTGATTTCCTGGGGTTGAAGCTGACAATACAAAAGCCGGTCATTTTTTTGCTCTCTAGCAGATAGCATGATATCACCACAATTAAATTACTGTGTCTTTAAAAGAGATCAAAGTAGATCACAAAAGATAACTGATTTTCTTGTTTGTATGGCATATAGTTCAGTTTGAAGATGACAGTAATTAATCCAAATTACCATAAATACAGCAATATTTTTTTCTAACTTTGAGCTCAGTTAAAGGAAATAAGATGGAATTATACATAGTACACTAAAATGCCGAGTCCTTCAGAAGTGATTCAATGTCCCCAGATCCCAAAATCATTCACCACAAAAGAAACAAGCCACACACTTTATTCTGAGGATTCACTTAATTTTAGAGAAAGCCATTTACTTGCTAAATGATCAAACATTTTACTTTAACACTAAGCATTTCCACTAATTTGAGTTCTGAAATAAAAATCTTTTGCTCAGTTCAGTTGTCTTCAAACCACCTGATGGAAATGCACTCTTTTCATGGTACACACTCACAAGCCTGCTATAAGCAGGCACTATCTCCTTTGCAGACTGTTACTAAAGTCCAGGTAGTGGGGCTGGGACAGGGCTTCCTGCCAGCTCACTGCTGACTGTTGGGTGAGCCTGGACCTGCTAGCTTCAGCTCTCTTCCTGGGCAACAATGATGAGGGCAGGTGAAGCCCCAGGTCTTGGGCAGAAATGAGATACCAACAAATGTCATGTAAGATAACCTGAGCACTAAAGGCAGAATGATATGGACCTCCAGGAAATCTTTGAATTGGTTAGAATTACACTAAATACAAAAAGGACTGTGTGCACACATGCATGTGCATGCGTTTGTATTTTAGGACACCAAAGTGTGGCATGTAACAACTATTCAATCAACTGCTGCTGGAGCTCAGGTTAACTTCCCATTTCTGAGCTCCTGGATACCTTAACCCAGTAAACTGGGACAGACTAATTCTGTGCCTGGTTGTTTCAAAGTCTGAGAATGAGATAGA
The DNA here is from genome assembly GCA_004026905.1 of Hystrix cristata. Classification (NCBI taxonomy): domain Eukaryota; kingdom Metazoa; phylum Chordata; class Mammalia; order Rodentia; family Hystricidae; genus Hystrix; species Hystrix cristata. The sequence goes on from PVJO010001129.1 coordinate 139,512, forward strand.
AAGGGGCAAAAGTAATTCATTTACTCAAAGATGCTCATGTCTCAGTTTCTGGCAAATATAAATCGTATTTTTGGCATCTGCCAGTCATGAGAGGCCAAGTGCGCTCTTACTGGGTATTTCACTTGCTAGTTCAGAGTCGTGTGTAGAGAGCAGGGTGTGATACAGAGAGGGGGACAGACACACAGACATGATGTGCTTACCCTCCATGGCTATTGTCGAGCGGAAGATGAGGAAAAGTTAAAAGAATTTATGAGAGAAAAGGAAAAAAAGAGAAACAATATTAATAAGGCAGCAGATAAACCCTTACAAAACATAAGAGCAGAACACAAAGGCGTTGGCTGCTAGGCCACCCTCTGCTCAGCGTGCTGGCTGTCAGGAGTGCCACTGTGCCTGATGTCTCCTTGGTGCACTGTGAGTTACCCAGAACCCTGTCATATACCATGCGCGTTCCTAGGGGATACAAGAGCAGGACAGCATGCAAAGCCTGGAAGTAACAATTGGCAAGAATCAACAGAATGACGCTCTTCATAAGAGAGGTGGAGGACATGTTCAAGCTGACTTCTGAGGGACTTGGGAGATACTGCTCAACCCTCTTCCTACGCCCAGCCTTCCCTGGAAATCTGCATCAACCACACTACCCTAAGATTCCCGACATGGGGCTGTATCAAAAGACTTCAGGAGTTTTTTCTTTTTTTGACAAAGTAAAACAAAAACTCTCCTTTGGAACCAATTCTTATGGGTACAGTCTACTACTTTAACCGAACAGTTTTCATAGCTGTACTTTTTCTCCAGAGCTCAACCCCCAGCTGTGATACTGTGACTAAACAGGCAAAGGAACAGGAAATACAGTATCCTCTTTTGTCATTGTAACTGCTCAAACAAGCTCCCCTGCCCCTCAAAAAACCAACCCCCACGGCCTTGGCATGTAAGTCCGGTAGCATCTTTTGTTTTATTGTTAAGCCTGTTTTGTTTTTGAGACAGGGTCTTGCTAAATTGCCCGGGCTAGCCTCAAACTTACAATCCTCCTTCCTCAGCCACCTGAGTAGCTGGAATTACACATATGTGCCATCATGACCAGCATGTAGCACCTCGGTTTTGATGTGTGTTTTCCCGTGCACTAGAGAGAGCAAAGGATTTATAACTGCATCATTCCTGAGACAGGACTTGCTATATTTTATGCACGGACAAGCATGCTGCAGTCTTTTGTTTATCTTTGCAGGATGTGCCTGTTCAAATTCCATCAATACAGAAGGGTGGGTGGCTTCCCAAGGAAAGTGCCAAGGGAGTGTTCCACCAAAATAAAAGATGAGCTCGAAAACTACAGTTGGGGTTGGGGATTTAGCTCAGTGGTAGAGCAGTTGCCTAGCAAGTACAAGGCCCTGAGTTCAATCCCCAGCACCTCCCCATCCCACACACACACAAAAAAAAAACCCTACGGTTAATGTCTAAACTAAACTAAAAAATAATTACAGTAAAAGGCACATTGCCATTAACTTCCCTCAAAATATTCCCCCTTGCTTTGAACATACATATTCCCTCATTCTTGCCACTTTCTGAAGCAGTTCTGGAAGTCCAGTTTCATGACTGTCTTTAGTTGAGCTATCATGGCCGCCTTGGTGTCCTGAATCAGTTCAAAACATTTACCTTTCACGGTAGACAGAAGAGACAGAAACTGCAAGGTGCTGGATTTGATGAATAAGGTGGGTGAGGACACACTGCAATGTTTTCACAAGGCTGCTTTTCTTCTGGATGGCACTCAGCAGCTGTATTCACTGTAATTTTGGTCATACCTCATAAAGATACTCATAGAAGAACTTCCAGAACTGTTTCACTAAATAGCACGAATGAAGTAATAGGGATGTTTGAAGTAAGAGGAAATATTTTGAAGGGACTAATGGGATGTGTCTTTTATTGTAATAAATATTTAAAATTTAACCATTTACCATATATTTTGATCACTCCTTCTAAGTAACAAATCTATGATTCTAGGATGTGGAAGGAGGTTTATTTTAACTTGCTTGAAGCTTCTGCTATTTTGTTCTTCCTTAGCCCAAATCTTGTCACAGAAGGGCACTGTTATGATGTTTCTAGAGATCATTCACAGTGACATTCTAAAAGTCAGGCTTGCTTCGGAGAAACATTTCTTGTTAGTTTCTCATTTTCTGGAATTTGACAACTTGGAAACTCTTTGGTTGGCAAAAACAAAAAACCAATTCCACTTAGACTAATGTGTAAAGACTGAGAGAATTAAGAAATGGGCTGGGGGTGTGATTTAGTAGGAGAGTACTTGCCTAGCATGCACAAGGCCTTGGGTTTAATGCCCAGCACCAGGAAAATAAAATAAAAACCCCACAAAAACACCACAAAATGTAAAGTCACCAAAGAAAAATGGAGACTAATCGTTTTGGGCTAAATGTTATTTGGATGAATCATTTTAGTTACACACAATTAAAGGCAAACATCTCTGTATCAAGAGAACATTATTCTTGTAGGCTAGATTTAATAATCTCTACCAAGCTAATACATAATGAAGAAACATACTTACCTGTAGTTATTTAAAAATCTTTACTCAATATATTTTAAGTAAGTATATTGTTTCTAACAAGATTTCTACTTGCTTAATCCCCTATATTAAGACTATTTCTGGGGTTGAGGATTTAGCCCAGTAGTAGAGCACTTGCCTAGCAAGTGCAAGGCCCTGAGTTAGAGCCCCAGCATCCACCCACCGAAAAAAAAAAACCAAGAGTATTCCCAACTGTATGTACTCATTATGTTATTCCAACTATGAAAAATGAACATTTGTTGGCGTTCTAGGGTGGTACCTCATCTACCCCTTATGTTGGTTTTTCATTACAACACAAGCCAGTTTGAAAGTGTGCTCTTGGGGCTTATGAAAATGCAAACAGTTCATTAACTTAATTTCTTCTGCTTTCTTTTTAAAAAATTTATTTAAAGAAATCATACTAGGAAGGGTTGTGTTTTGCCTTTTGTCAGGGGGTGCTGGGGATCAAACTCAGGGCCTTGTGCTTGCTAGGCAAGTGCTCCACCGAGTTAAATCCCCAACCCTAGGAAGGGTTGTTTTCCCTGTATCTTCTCTGAGAAAACCCACTGTGCTGCTAACAGAGCCACTGTGAAGCTACAACCGGTCAGAAGAGCTTTGGATATCAAGCCTCCATCAGGAGCATCTCTGGCCCAGCTGTGCCCAGCAAGGACCTGATCTCTTTCCTAGGATGAACTGAGTTCTCTGAGATGACAACACATTCACTTCTAACCACGACTCACTCAGAGCTGCTCTGGAGGTGTGCACCTTTGAGCAGAAGTACACAAGTGTGCAGTCCACAGGCTGAGCTACTGGAGCTGTGTTAACCCTGAACAAGCTGCTTCACCTCTGTGAGCACTGGTCATCTTGTATGAAAAATGTGACCACCACCGACCTTGAGAGGCTGATGTAAGGATTTAAAATACACAGAGAAGGTTTGTCACAACACTTGCCTCAGGAAAGGCACTCAATAAATGGTAGTGATAGGTGAAACAAAGCTTTTCATAAACAGATTCCATACTTAGCAGATTTAGATGCCATTCATTATAAGATGCACCATATTCTTATGCAAAACTAAGAAGGAAAAAAAGTGCTGCCAATTAAACCAACATAGCACCCCACCTCTAGAAACACTAAAATGTGAAAACAATGTGTATCAGACTGAGAAGTGGGGTGTAGTTTGAGAGGCAGTTTCTAATTTCCTGTGGAAAGTGAAGAGACTGCATCTCCGTGAGTGGCCGAAGTACAAGAGGAGTGTCCCTCTCTCCTGACCTAGAGGAAAGATGCCCCAGTACTCTGCAGGGCTGGGAGGGAACAAAAGAGAGCCAGACAGGTGCCCTGGTGACACACCCAGGCAGGTAGAGGCTGAAAAGCCCCCACCCAAGGGGAAGTCTGTGGTTGTGCCCGAGGGAAATGCTACCCTTAGTCTGAGGATAGCTCTACTTGTATGTTGACAAACACAATTCTAATCTTAGATGGAAAATAAATTTTCCATGAAACCACATTTACAAACTTGGAGACACCAAGCCCGCAGAAGCTCCTCATTTACCTCAGATATCCTGACTTAATTACTGTTTAAAACCGAAAGCAATCTCAAAATTTTATCTCAAAGACACATTCTGTTTGATAGAAGGAAAATATGCCAGAATGTCAGGACGTGAGTGGGTCCTAAAATCTATCACACTGAGAGAAAATCAGTTCATGCAACACTTTCTCAACTCTCAGAGGGTTCAGAACCAGGGACATGGACTCCTGGGGTACCTCTCTAGTCCTCTCCGCACCATCCCCAACCATTCTATGACAAAGATACCATCTGCATGCTGCACAGGCTGAAGTGCCCACCTTGACACCCTCGTTGTAGCTGTCCCCAGGGCTGCTGAGGCTGGAGAGGCTGCCTAGATGGCCAGGGGCTCCAGGGCGTGGTGGTTTCTTTGGTGGAGCTGCAGGATCTGGTAAAGTAGAATGATTTCCATTATGAACATTAATGAAGAAAAAGAAAATGACTCCCAGACACCATGTACCAGGCAGCATTATTTCAACAGACATTATTCTACTAGTCTTCCATTCTGAGGAGAAATCTCTGATGCATTATGGCCATAGATTCTGCTTTCCACTGCTGTAGTCATAGGCTAAACATGGTAAACACCACACCTGCTGTGGTCTGTTGAGCGAAGAATGTTAAAATCACAAGGGCATGCCAAAGCTGTGAGATTGCATACACTTACAGCATGCTTCTGCCAAATTATACAAACTTCTAAACACATAACTCATTTCTTCACTGACCTGGTTTGCCAACAGGTTGATAGATGTGTTGGTTTCCAGACTGTGGGAAAAGAAAAGTTCAGTCAGTATGCTGGTGTGTATACCAGGCAATGAGCACCTTCCCTCTTCCCTGTCTACCCAAGCCCTTAACTCTGTACCAGACGCTGGGTCTGAAGATGGGTATGCAGGTGCTGCCTAAAGGTCTCAGGTAGGTAAAGGATTAGGGAAGCCCGAAATAATGCCAAGAGAACACGCAGAAAGGGCTGTGACACAAGTGAGCACAGGATGCTCTGGGACCACGGATAGGGAAGTCACACAGATTTATTTTTAAGTTTACCTTTAAAGGTCTAAAACCCCAGGCCTTTCCAGCATCTGTGCCTGATGATCATCCTGGTACTCAGGATGATCCTACCCTTCTTGACTCCTCTTGCCACGGTCTGGGTATAGTCAGAACAATAATGACAAGAAGGGGCCTGGTAGCACTAGGGTGTCTGGATGTCTCTTGGGCCCATAATGTCATCATTCCTGAAGCACTATATCCATCAGGGCCTGGGTGTTATACCACTAATGGTCCTGGGCCAAGGCAGAGGCCAAGTCAGAGAAGCCAAACCATACCTCTATAGGTCTGTACTAGGGACAGGATAAAAAGACACCTCCGTAGCCTAGTGTAGTGGTGCATGCCTCCTGTAATTCCAGCAGTTTGAGAGGCTTAGGCAAAAGGATTACAAATTTGATCTCAGCCTGGGCAATTTAATGACTTAGCTCAAGTGTCAAGGTGGGCACAGTCTTAAAATAAAGAGGGCTGGGGATATAGCCCACTGCAAAGTTAAACCCAAAGTACTGAAGTGGGGTAGGAGGAGAAGACACCTCTAGGTATGCTATCAGGTTATGTCTGAAACTGCATTTAAAACAATCTGAGTCCAAAGGAAAAACAGTATTTGTAGAACCACATTCTACCTGTGAAAAGACCTTCCTTATTTTAAAATACAGTATATTATTTTCTACTAGGTTTACATACAGTATATTATTATCTACTAGAAAGAGAGCCATTTTCTTTTTTAACATATGAGGGCTAGGAAATAGCACATACAATTAAAATTGTTTCTCCACTGCTGAGAACCATAGTTATTTTCAACAAGCCATTTGCTTTTTTTTTTTTTTTTTTTAAGACAAGGACCTTGAACTTGAGATCTACCTGCTTCAGTCTCCAGAGTAGCTAGGAATACAGGTGTGCACTACTGCACTTGGCAAAAAACCTTTTCTTTTATGGTACTGGGGATGAAATCGGGCCTCATGTGAAGATGCAAAGCACATGTTTTACCACCAAGTTATATCCCCAGCCCCCTATCCTGACTCTAAATCTTGTAAACCCCTCAGAGTTTGGAGGTATGAAGTGATTCCCTGACAACTTGCTTTTGTGCAGGGCCTTCTGCTTTAGATGTCATTTTCATGACATTCATTTACACAACAAGGAGTTATATAAGGCATGTTTTCCAAAGTGTTTAAAGTTGGAGTATTTCAAGAAATAGGTAAGGATCAAATTGTTCCCTTTAGAAAAGGACAAAGAGAAAAAACCCAGACATGATCACAGGGTGTCAACAGTCCTCAGAAAGGAAGTAAGGGAAACCTGCTGAACTAGGCTGGCTATGTGTGTGAGGGTACCATCTGACGTCTGGTACTGTGATGGTGTGCCTGGGGCACGTTTTTATCCAGTCCCGGACCACTCGTGTGGACTGTGGGTGACAATACCTGATGTGCCAGGAGTGACGCGACAACTTGGAGAGGTACCACAAGTGGATCACTCGACCTGGCACCTTGCAATACTAAGCAAGTCCTCAGTACGAGGCACTCTCATTATTGCCTCGGTTTGGCATGCAAACAAGTCTGTGATCACAGCTGGGCCTGTCACATGTCTCACTGCCTTACAAGTTCTTATTAGTAAAGCATTTCTGAATAAATCTTCTATCCAGGTCTCATTCATTCTACAAATTTTCTGAGTACTTTCTACCTGCCACATACTGGAACACAAAGAATTTCCCCTTTTTAACAAATTTCCTATTAGTGTTCTAAATAGCCAATCCCTTGAATAAGACTTACTTTTTTTGTTTTTTTGAGACAGGGTCTTGTTATGTAGTTTAAACTGGCCTAAAAAACTCACCAGGTAGCCCAGCTGGCCTCAAACTTGTGGTGATGCTCCTGAATGCTGAGATTACAGGTGCACACCACCATGACCAATTTAGGATTTACTTTTGTACCGAATCTCAGTATTTCCTTATTTAGGTACTAGGGATTATAGAACCCAGGCCCTTCACACTGAGCTACACATCTGGGTCATTTTTAGATTTTGAGATAGCGTTTTGCTACGTCACTAGGTTGTCCAGGGTGAACTTGAACTGGCAATCCTCCTGCCTCAGCCTCCTAGAGTGCTGAAATTACAGGTGTACCACCACGCCCAGCTCAGTCTTTCTTGACAAATCAGGACAGACTGCTTGGTATGCATTAGTCTTTCCAACATAAGGAGCTCAGTGTGTGGAGACTTTAAATGGATGGTCATGTGACATTTTTGCTTATGAACTATGGAACTCCTGGTGTGTCTCACTCACACAATATGCAGAGACCACTGAGCCAGTACATTCTGGTGGAAGATACCAAACCATCATGGGCTGGCAACTGGGCAAATATTTCAGGTGCCAGATCTCAGGGGCAGAGGGAATTTTATGGCATGGATGAAGAAAAATTCCTACTAGGGTCACTCTACAGAACACACTGTGGAGCTTCTTGGAAGATAGAATTTCTCTTTAAAATTTATTTTTATTTTTATTTTTTAGAGACAGGGTCTCACTACATAGTTTAGGCTGGGCTTCAACTCACTATGCAGCCCAGGCTGGCCTTGAACTTGCGGTGATCGTCCTGCCTCAGCCTCCTGAGCGCTGGGATTATGGGCATGTGCCATCCTGCCCGGCTGGAAGATGGAATTGTGATTCAAAGTTGGTGCTACATTCAGTTTAAAAGTTATTACAGAAAGAGCCAAAAAACATTCAGTACATGTTTGTCTCTAGGTTGGGTGCTATTTTGTATACAGAGAAAAGTGTTTAAAAGACTTTAAGACCAGTCCTGACAGTTGCACATTTGCACATGAGTCTAGAAGTCACTTCTGTTTTTTCCTTTCCAGAAGCCTTATGCGGGTAGAACATTATCCTCTTAAATCTGCTACCTCACAAGTGCAGTATGGGTTTAAGGAACCCTGCGTTAAAAAGCCAAGCATGATGGCATACTACGTACACTGAGACCCTATCGCAAAAAAACAAAAATGAAACTCTGCATTAGTTTAAACCACACATCTCATGGTGAAAATCCTGACAAGCAACTTAAACTACTTTTCTCCAAACACTAGGAAATATTTCTAAGCAGTTTTAAATGTATTTGGAAGGCTTGGGGATTTAGCTCAGTGGTACAGCGCTTGCCTAGCAAGTGCAAGGCCCCAGGTTCGATCTCTACCCACATCCCAAAATATATTTGGAATAATTATAAGCTAGCTCTTTAAGGAGAATTTCAGAAATTTTTCCTCTAAAACCGGAACAAAAACTTTACCTGAACAAGTTTTTATGTGACTGTGGAAACTTTTATAAGCATGCAATAAAACTATAAAAATTTAGCAAATGATAATTTGCCTGTAGCGAGAGTCAATTTGCTTAAATATTTCTTCAGGGGGTTGGGGGTTTAGCTCAAGTGGTAGAGCACTTGCCTAGGAAGTGCAAGGCCCTAAGTTTGATCCCCAGTGCCTGCCCCCTCAATTTCTTCAGGTCTTAGAAGAGGTTGGCTTACTACTAAAAAGCCTGCATAGGGAGTGGAGCAGAAACTTTTTTACGTGCATTAAGATATATTTTAATAATCTTAATTAAAATGCTCACTTTACTCACAGAATTGATTATTCTGTCCTGTATCGCAAATACCAGTCATCTTGGATACTTTACTTACAACAACAAGCCAATGGCCCATGCACATAAGATGTGAAATCAAACCTTGGCAACAACTCAAGCAGGTGCTTACCGGACACTGAAGACTCCCATCCTCCCTGTCGATGCTGCCCCGAGAGAGCCTCACGTCAGGTTTCTTAAACAAAACAGAAATAACTTCATTTTTTGCCTGAAAATTACTGACAGATTCTGTTTAAAATTCCTTCCTTTTACAACACAATTGTCCTCTGCTGCAGCCTACAGAACCAGCCTTCCAGCTAATTTTCCTGCCTTTGCTCTTGGCCTTCTTCAGTGTATGGTGTCTGAGATCCAATGCCTGCCAGTTTTTCAGGTCTGTGTGAGCCACGGTTCCTCAGTGTGGCATTTGAGGCCCGCATCTCCATCCCCTACCAGGGCTATGCTCAGAGCAGCTTGAAGGGAAACTTCTTTTCAGAACAGGTCTCTACAGTATCCTTTGCTTACTTCCTCCCTTTTTTTTCTGGTTGTAGGGGAATATAGTAGGTCCTCAATGAATGCTGAGGTATGGGAAAGAAGAGGCAGTACAAGAAAACGGGTGTAGGAACTACTGATGGCTCATCAACAGACACGACTCTGGGTAAGACAACAGTTGTTAAGAATCCTCAGGGATGTTGAGTGGGAAAGGGTGAACACAGGGCACATTTTAGCTCACTTGTGGAAAAACTCTAATAACCAGAGGTGCCTTAATATAGGACAGGCAATGCTGAGAGGAGCAGCAAAGTGAGCAAAGAGGATAGGGATACCTCATAATGTGTTCATTCAGCAGAACTGACACCACCACCATGCACCCCAGCCTATTTCCCCAGTGCATGTACTCTTCCCAGCCAACACTGGGAGCACATCCAATACACAACTGCTGAGGTAACTTCCAAGATAAGATGTCAAAAAGACATTTACTTTTATTTATTTATTTATTTATTTATTTGAGACAGGGTCTTGCTATGCAGTCCAGGCTGGCCTAGAACTCACTATGTGGCCTGGGCTGGTCTTGAACTTGTGGCAATCCTTCTGCCTCAGCCTTCCAAGTGTTAGGGATTACAGGCATACACTACACGATGTCTGGTTAGACATTTGCTTTTCTAAAAATTTTCATCCAAAATTAGTTAGGTGGGAAATGACCTAAATTTGCAATGCATGTTGAGAAAGCAGGTATCTACAAAATATGACAGAACTGTGTTTGTAAGAAAACCAGACCCCTCCTGCCTCCCTCTTTCTCTCTCAGTAAATTTCCTACTTTTAAAAAGGAAAAAAAGAAAAGTTATGAATAAATACTTCTGAACTGTGATGAACATGATTTAAAGCTCTAAAGGCAAAATGCTGTTCTGTACTTATAGGCACTACAACATCAGAACTAATAATGTTAACCCTTCAATGCTTAGTGTTCCATTTTTAGAGTGCCCATAACAGTGGAACATAACTAAATTTTTTCTCCTCAAATTCTTGTTCTTGTAATTTTTCAAGGTAACACATATGAATTTCATGCAAAAATTTAAAAAACAGCAATCTTCAGCATAAATGGGTTAAAAGCCAGTTCTTATTACATATGTCAGAGATACACAAATACAGTACGATATAGAGCAAGCCAATCCAGAGGAATGCAGTCGGTTTGCTGTGGCAGAAGAGTGTGCTGTACCTTTTCCCAGAAAGGACCCCAAGCCACGAGACAGACACAGCTGTGGTGGTGGTGGTGGTAGTGTGGGGTGCGCGGGGTGGGGGTGGAGCACATGCGGGGGTGGAGACCACACTCAAGAGAAAAGTCAGAGGCCAGATAGTCCCTGGCCTGAAGGACAGACTCTTCTCTGGCAGGAGTTCAGACTGCAGCAGAGAGACGTTAAGCCAATCACTGATTCCAGTTTGTGAGTGAGGGGCGATGGCTGGGGATGCCTCTTCCAAGTCCTAGTATAGCGAATCTGGAGCTGAGCCTCTATTGAATGGAGCCAGCTTTGTGCAGGCAGTGGGTCCTCAACTGCATGACACAGGAAAAAAAAAAAATCCTAAACAAAAGGCACTTTGAGAAAATGTGCCTGAGAGAACTTAGCTTTGACAGATCACAGAGCATTATTCAATTCAAACATCAAGGTCAGGAAAGGCAGAGAAACTGCTCAGGCTTAGTAGGCAGACGGAGAGACATGCAAATATACATAATTCACAGTCAGGGCTCGGTTCTGGAAAAGCAGTATGTGAACAGCAGGTGAGACATGGATAGGCTGTCAGATCAAGTAGCAGGACTGCGTCACTTAACTTCCTCATGTTAGCACCTGGACTGTGGCTATGTAGGAAGACAGCTGTACATTTAGGAAATCACGTCAAAGTATTTAGAAGTAAAGAGCATGACATCTGCTATTTACTTCCAAATGGTGTAGCCAAAAAACAAGGTGCATAAATGTTCAGAGCCAATGGTAAAGCAAATGTGGCCAAGTGTTAAAACTGGTGAGTTTTGGTGAAGGAAATGTTGAAATTCTTTGCACTATTCTTATACCTTTTTTCCAAGTATGAAACTATGCCTTTCCCCTTTGTCCATCTACTTGGGAGACAGCTTGAAAACTAGGTCTCTTTCTAAGCCCTCTTGTAGAATTCTGGGGAAAAAGATGATGTCTTAGCCATTTTGTTACTATAAAGAACATTTGAAACTGAGTGGTTTATAAAGCATAAAGGTTATTAGGCTCATGGCTCTGGGGGCTGAGAAGTCCAAGAGAATGGCACCAACATCTGTTTGGCTTCTAGTGCTGCTTCAAACTCATGGTAGAGAGCAGGAGGGCAGGTGGGTGCATGCTAAAAAGAAGGCCGAACTCACTCGACAGCTAACCTACTCCTTAAGAGAGAAAGGTTCTAATCTGCTTCTGAGGGCTCTACTTGCACGACAAGAACGTTTCCCATGGGCTGGGGATTTAGCTTGGTGGTTAGAGTGCTTGCCTCGAAAGCACAAGGCCCGGAGTTTGATCCCCAGCACCAAAAGAAAAAAGAACACTTCCCATTAGCATCCCCACCCCCCATTGTTGTACTGAGGAAATTAATGGTTTTAACACATGAACTTTCTGGGGATACACTTAAACTGTAGCTATGGAGGATTGAGCTTGACACTACTGTAGAAAAAGAAAACAAAACACCTGGCAGGCCCAACTCACAACTTGGGTCATTTTGCAGTCACGTGATTTGGGGAAGCATTTTAAAAAAGAATCCTCTATTAGGGACTTGCAGGAAGATGGCAGAGTGGTAAGCAGCAACAAATCAGCCTCCCCCAAATTTGGAATACAGACACCAGAAAATAACAATGTGGGGAAGCAAAGAAACGTGGATTCCTGGGACCCAGGAAGGATCTGAAGGGAAAATTGGATCCAACAGAGAAATTAAAGAAACAGACTGCAAGACAGAAAAAGGAAGGGGCAAGCAGCTTCTCCAGGATCCAAGCAAAAAAGGGAACTACAAGCCACTCTCCTTAGTAAACATAGATGCAAAAATCCTCATTAAAATACTGGCAAACAATGCAGCAAGTCATGAGTTGTGGCCCACTGTGAACAATCTCAGTTCCAGAAAAAAAAAAAGTAACCATGTCATGTAGTTTTGCAGCCTTCACATAAAACCTACACAGGGGAAACTGACACAACATCAGGAGGGAGCACAATATGCCGCTGTATGAATGCCATCATGAAACAGAAAATGGAAGGGAAGGGCATGGTTCTGGCACAGGCTGTCTGGGTTCATATAAGGCTCTAGGCCTGGGAAGTGCAAGACATCTGAGCATAAATTTTTTCTTCACTAAAGTGGAGCACTAAATGTAAATACCATGACTGGGACTACATGAGTTAACATTGCGAATCACTGAGCTAGTACCATATATGTGTTAAAATGAATAGTCTTCTTATTGCTGGGTATGTGGGTTACTTTTAAAACTTCAGTTGTATAAATAGGCTGTGGGTCAATACTTTTGTCCAGAAATCTTTTAAATTCCCAGTTATTTTCCTGCGACAGGTTTTTAAGAAAGGGATTACTAAGTCAAGGGGTTTGAAGATTTGGAAAATTCTTGGTGTGCATTTCCACACTTCTCAGGTTGTCCTGCCTTTTACCTCTGTCAGTGTATGAGAACATTTCTTACTCTGTGCCCCACATCCCTGTGGTAGCATGTCACAACTCTCTGCCAATTCATAAAGAGACCATCACCTACTGTTGGAATTGGCCCTTCTCCCCTTTTCCTAAGTATCTGGCCATTTCTGTCTTTCCTTTAGATCAGCAGAGTTCCAGGAAGACAGGCTATCGGGCTGTCTGTTTCCCCTGCAAATTTCCATGACCTGGCAAAATATTGGGATGCAGGTGGCTGAAAATGCCCTGTGAATTCTTCCTGTGAGCTCTCTATGGTGCCTTAAGCAAGAGACTAAACCTCTCCAGGTCCATTTTCTCACCTGTGAAATAGGTAGACTATCTACTTCAGATAGTTATTAAAATAATTAAAGCAGTGTTTGGGAATATCATGCACAAAGTAGAGGTCTAGCAAATAATATTTGATGAAGGAATGCTATGCTAATGATGCTGACAGATTTTTTTGTTTACTGAGACAGGGTCTTGCTATGTAGTTCAGGCTGGCCTTGAACTCACAGCAAGCCTGTCTCAGCCTTCTGAGTACTGGAATTACAGTTGTGCACTACCATCCCCAGCCTACAAAATATTTTAAAGGTGAGAACTCTGAAGTTTAGAAAGGCAGAATTAGGCTGGAATTTGATCTGGAGTAGCTGTGTGGGCTTTAGCCACTGAATGCTTGGATTCTCAGTGGGTGAGGTGTAGGTGGCTTTGGGGATGCAGGCACTAGGCACATTGTCCTCCAGGAAAGAAATGACCATGTCAGAATGAAAGGAAGCTGCATGCAGGCTGCTCTCTGTGGACTCTTTGAAAACAATAAAACACAGCATCCGATTCTATAGGGCTCTTCTCTGGATCATGTTATGGTGAAAAATGTTCCAGAAAGGCAAGAAGCAACACGGTAATAGCAGTTCCCAAAGTAGCAGGGGTTGGGGGTTTAGCTCAGTGGCACAGCTCTTGCCTAGCAAGCACAAGGCCTGGAATTTGATTCCCGGCACCCCCCCCCAAAAAAAAGCAAAAAGCAAAAACCGAAGCAACCAAAGTAATGAGATCAGTACAAAGAGCAAGTATGTAGATTCTAGCCTTGGGGGTCTTTTGTGGTCTAGCACTGTGGCCAGCCTCAACACAGACTCCACCAGGAGCACAAAGCAACAATAATTCAGATACCTGTGCAAAATTTGGAATAAAGTATATTGGTCCCAATGAGAAGCTGAAATTCTCAGAAAGTAGTCTTGAAGGACCACTAGACCTGATAAATTATATACACGTTGCCCAGCAAGATGGAAACTTGCCTTTTGTTCTTCTGGATGAAGAATATATTATGGCAGTTTCCAAGTATGGTATGAAAGTATCAATGTCAGATCAGTATGAGGTCTTGTACCAGCATGCTCTGTACCTTTTTTTTTTGGTACTCGGGATTGAACTCAGGACCTTGTGCTTACTAGGCAAATGCTCTACCGCTGAGCTAAACCCCCAGCCCACATGTTCTGTACTTAATCATTGGCATGGTATGCTGTCACAACGGCCTGCTCTCAATCTGTGATACTGAACTATTAGGGAAACCAGGAAAGGATGCCCTACTCCAACTCTTTGAAGGAACTGTAATGTATAAAATACCATTCATGTTATTATATTAAAATGTATAAATAGTGAGTTAACTCTCAATGGACCATCTACTTTTTGAAATAAAAAGAAACCCTCACTTTAAAATGCAAACAAGCTTCATCAATGCAAATATGTGCCACAGAAGTTCACTCTAATTACACTGAGAACCTGTTGAAAGAAGACAATGAAATCTGCTCATGCAGCCTCCCAGGGACACAACACCACTGTCCCACAAGTAGAGGTGGACAGAGGCTGGGACGATGGAGTGGTTCACGCTGATTCAGAACAGTGATGTTGTCAATTTAAGACACATAAAGAAAGTTTTCAGAAGTCATTGTTAAGATCACATGTTAGAAAACCCCGTGTTTATACCAGCATTAAAAGGACCTTAAAAGATTACCAAAAAAAAAAAAAAGGCAGAATTAGTTGCTTTGGGCAACATAGCTATAGTGGGCTTCAATCTTTCAGCCAAAAACATATTCTTTAAGGAAAAGAAAAACACCAACTATCGTTTGGTTATACAGTAAAGGACTATGTTTCATATATTTATATAAAATGTATTATTTCTATATAAATCACACAAAATTACTTTTAATTATCCATCCATCCATCCACCCATCCACCCATCATTAGTACTGAGGACTGAACCCTAGGGTGCTCTACCACTGAGCTCTGTCTTCAGCCCTGTCTGTCTATCTATCTATCATCTATGCAGTACAGTACTATGGATCGAACACAGGGCCTTCACACTGAGTTGCAGCCTTTTTATTGTTTTATTTTGAGATAGGGTATCACATATCACTGAGACACTATACTGCTCAGGCTTGGCCTCCCAGAGAGCTTGGATTATAGGCATGTACCATCATGCCTGTCTATTGAACCTTTTATTTTCAGACACTGTCTCATTAGTTGCTCAGGCTGGCCTAGAATTTATGATCCTCCTGACTGAGCCTTCTGAATAGCCAGGATTACATATGTGTGCCACTGCACTGGGATACCTTTAAAATGCATAATAATTCCCTAATGTTGTGCAGTAATACCTTGGTTCATGAAGGTTTTTGTTTGCAAACAATTCGGTTCACAAACAAAAGCATTCAGCAAAATTTTGCTTCCATTTGCAAACTTCGCATCAGGTGACAAACACAAACGCAGCCATCTCCCCCAAAATAGTGAAACAAATTAAGTTTGTAAACTGAGATATCACTGTACTTTCCTAAAAACAGGATTTTAATTTTAGAACAAGAGAGGCCAGTCTATACAAAGTACTCTTTTTTTTTTTGTGCTGTTTTTTTGAAACATGGTCTCACTATGTAGCCAGGCTGGCCTTGAATTTGTGGTGATCCTCTTGCCTCAGACTACTGACTGCTGGGATTATAAGCATGGGCCACCACACCTAGCTTGTATAACGCACTGTTGTGCTCCAAGGTGATAATGGAAACACACATTTGATCCCTTTTCTCATACAAAGCCTGTCTGAATGAAAGACAATGCTGTGCTGGCAAAGAAGCCAAGCAAGAGCAGATTCTGTCCTTGTTTCTGCTCCTGGGTGAAGTGAAATCCTCCTTTGTTCCCCATATGGCACATTCTACGATGGTGCACTGCAGATAAAAAGAGGTAATTTATATTTAAAATGCCATACAAATGGATCACAGACACACAAAGAATGTTGAGTGAAATAAATGGTGAAATAAATCACACTTACACTTCAATATCACGTAACATCTCTTCTATAAGAAACTGAAAGTACAAATAGTTTAAAGAGCAAAATACCAAACACCTGCATAACACACCACCTGGATTAAGATATTGAGCAGGTGTGGTGGTGCATGCCTGTAATTCCAGCACTTCGAAGGCTGAGGCAAGAGGACTGCTGTGAGTTTGAGGGCAGCCTGGACTACACAGTGAGATCCTGTCTTAAAAAGCAAAATAAAAACCAACAAAACAAAGATACCAAGCAGGCAACCAGTAGGCCCCGCACATTCTTGCCTGGTTGGTACCTGCCCCAAACTTGCCACAGGAACCACATTTTCCCTCCAGCTCCAGTGAGTGCACCTGCCTGCTTGCAAGCTTTACATAAATGGGTTGCAAAATACAAACGCTTCTGCAAACTGAGGCCATGTATGGTTAACAATTTTTCCTTGTTTTAATTGTGCAGGATTCCATGGTGTGAATCTTCATTCGTCAAGTGGGTTATTTTCAGTTCCTGCTACCACAAATAAGCACTGCCACAAGCATTCTTTTACACCTGGGTATGTGCACTCAAGGCACATGCCCACAGAGCAACCACTAGGTTTTAGGTACAAGGCAGTTCCCACCAGGAGCAGGGAGAGTTCTAGCTGCCTTGCAGCCCAGGAGGGCATTGCTTCAGGTTCTGGAGACACAGCGATAAACAGGTCAGCTATGGACTGTACTCTGCTGCTATCATTCTAGGAAACGTCACAGGTTTTTAACTCAAAGTTGTTTCTCCTCTGATGAGACTCTGTGGCTCCCAACCCTGGAACACCGCAGAAGGGCTATGGCCAGTTCAGTGGCCTGTCCTTTGACATGAGGCGCCTGCCAGGCCTCTCCAGCTCTTGGCTTGCTGTTCTCTCATTCAGACTACTGGGTCTGTTGTGTGAGGGAAAAACAGCTCTGCTGTTTTTTTCCTTTCTCAGAATACAAAGTAGGCTTTATATAGACAGGACTTTGTCATTTAAAGTTAAAATCCCTTTTTAGCACAGTACCACATCAGAAAATGTACTATGTGTGCACATAGTACTAACAAGAAGCCAAGTTACTCTATTTTTAAGCAGACTAGAAAGGAAACCTTTTCAGCAGAGAGAGGTTCTGCCCTGGCTGCCAGCACTCTGGCACCAGAATTTGCAAGGAAGTACTTACAACAGTTGGATTCTCAGGCACATGGCACCTCAGGGAGGAGCCTCAGGCTCTCATCACAGAAATCATTTTGGGTAGGGTGTTGTGATAATGGAGGTAGCCAAGCAGAGATGCCTGACCCACAAAAGGACTAAGGTAAATGACAGGAGTGGTAAACAGCAGCAACCACAAAAAATGATGTGAGCTCTGAAAACAGCAGGCATCTATCAGACACATTCTGATCCAGCAGAAAAAAAATTGGGCACTATTACTGACAAGGGAAGTTAGCTTTTCAAATAATAGAACTCATCTCACAGGGTGTAGAGTTGAGCTCACCAAGGAGAATAACAGCATGTGGGCCTAGATGTGTTGGGCCACATGTCTGTGATCAGTTTACAACGAAAGGGAAGCAGATGGCAGGCATCTTCAGATATTTTTTTGGAGCACTGGGGAGTGAACTCGGAGACTTTGCACTGAGCTACATCCTCAGGCCTTTTATTTTACTTTTTTTATATTTTGAGACAGGATTTCACTAAGTTGTCCAGGGTGGGCTCAACCTTGTGCTCCTCCTGCCACAGTCTTTTGAGTAGCTGGGATTACATGGATATACAAACATACCCAGCTATTTTTTTTTAATATATATAATCCCCAGTCCCTTCAGACATTTTAATAGCAACTTAAAAAGCAATTTTTGGACTGTTAGAACTCACAATAAAGAAGTCTGGCTTGTATTTTGTACATCTTTAAAAATGTCATTTCTGTAGTTAATTGATTTTTACTGTACAGATTTCATAAGAATATCGACCTACATACAATAGCTTAGAAACTTGAGCGGTCTTGTCCTAGGAAGCCCTTTGGTTTAAGAGGCCATGTTTCCTGCACAGACTCAGCATCCTCAGAGAAATGCACTGCATTCAGACATCCTGGGGACTTGATGCTCTAATAACAGCAAGTAAGTAACAGAAAGTATCTTTGTAATAATACGTAAAGCCAATAAAGGGGAATCCAGTTCCTGAGTGATGCCCATGTAATCCTTTGCACAGTCTCAAAAGTGGTACAACTCTCTTACTCAGTGTGTCGAATTAGTCTCTGGAAGGTGCTGCTGAATGTGTTTGAGGACTGTCCACAGGAACTCTTGTCATATGTGGATGGTATCTGCTTTAAGCTCTTGAAGAGTCTCATCAGTGTACCCCTGATGGCTACTGTGGAGATGAAACTGGATGAGAGAGCTAAGCATTCCGAAAATATACTAGGTTAACCTTACAACCTCTACCCTCTACATGTCAGCACACTTACTACTCATTCTACCCTCTTAAGTACTGACTGCACTTGATAGAGACGATCTGCTGAAGGTCAGGATGTGCCAGGACCCAAATCTCAGTTGGGGGCCTGCAGAGGGGACCCTACAGTGGCATAGCACACTTCCACAGCCTGTTCTGACAGCTAGACTCTGAGGTGGCTCCAGGGACATGGGAGTTCACATGTCTCACCTGTGAGCCTGCAGTAACAAGTACTTCAGACACATGACAGCACTGGCCTGTGTGAAGAGCGGGAAGCACAGCGGTATGTGTAATGATTCACGGCTGGGAAAGCACTCAATGCATGTGTGTCTGAGGACCAGGACTACATCCTGTCCTACTTCAGGAGTGGACAGGAGGCCGAGGTAAGCCTGTAACAACCTGCAGCCGTGGAAACCCCAGTGACAAGGAATGAGGAAAGCAACAAAGGCTGTGCATTTTCTGGAAGCTGTTACATGTCATCCAAGGCAGCTTTTCTCTGGAAATGAACTTTGCAAACACAAAGCCAGTCACCTACTCCACATGCATTCATAAATCCCCCATGTCCAAACCTAAAGCCATCATGTTTCTCCCAAAAGGACCCCTCCTTCTGAATTTCCAACCTCATTTGGTGACACAGTGTCACTTCTTCTTTTTTTTTATTTATTTTTATTTTTTTATTTTTACCAAGAACATGTATTGGTACATTGTATACATAATGATCATAATCAACATGGTTATTTTGTACCTGTACATGATACATCTTGGTCAGTGTCACATCTACTGCCATCAAAGCTAGGATTCCTGCGCTGGAGTCCTCTTTCCTCTCCGGTTCATACATCAACTCACCAACCTCGTTCCTTTCTCCTCTGGAGCACTTAATTCCATCCTCTCTCCCTTCTGACTTCTATCTTAGCCCTCTATCACCTATCTAAATGACTGCTCAACTTCCTAAGGAATCTCTGCATCTCCAGTCTTTCCTTTTGATCCATGTCAGCTGGGCACTAAGGTGATCTTCCAACCTTCAAGAGTATCCCTAGGCCTAAGATCAGAATGTGGCCTTGGGATCAACTAGGCATCCAGTCATCCTGTAAGTATTTTCTACTCTAGGGCCACTGAAGCACAACCCTGGAAACTGGATTTTTTAAGTCCCTGGTGATTTTTGCATAGAGAAAAAATTAATTTATTCACTTGTAACATAAGTATAATATCTACATCCATAGAATTTTTTTTTTTTTTTTTTGGTTTTTTGAGATAGGGTCTCACAATGCAGTTCAGGCCAGCCTTGAACTTGCAGCAATCCTCGTGCCTCAGCCTCCCAAGTACTGGGATAACAGGTGTGTACCACCACACCTAGCAATTATAGAAACTTATTCTTCGTTCTTCCCTCTTTTTTGGAGGGTGATGGTGCTAGGGATCAAACTCAGAGCCTTGTGCTTGCTTGGCAAGTGACCTACCACTGAGCTAAATCCTCAACCTGTCCATAGGGTTCTTGAATTGCTTGTTTTTATTTTTTGTTCAATAAACATTCAGGTGCCTAATATGTAAGAAACTGCATAGGGTCACAAGTATTCACTCAGCAAATATGGACTGAATCTTACCAGTGCTGAGCAGCACTGCAAGAATTGAGGGAAGAACACAGAATCTAGTGCCTGTCTTTGACACTGAGACTCCAGTGGAAGAGACAAGGAAGTAAATGAAAAGTCACAAAGTGGTAAGAACAAGGAAGGAAATAAGGAAGGGCACAGATAGTTGTGCATTTGGTACCTACAAGTTCATTGGTTACTCATAATCTATACCTGAAACATTCTATTTGTTTTCCACTACTCCCTAAGCAGAATTAACTGTTCTTCCATAATATAACAAAAGTGCATCACAGTTCCTGGCAAACAGACTGGTAGGTGAGGTGGGGCATAAGGATAAGCATCCAGAAAGAAAGGAGATTTAGTCTGAGAGCAAAAGCACGAGTAGAAGCAGAAGCAGGTAGGTGTACTCTACCCAGAGGCAGGCAAGGTGGGCCAGCCTAGAGCCCCTGGGAGCAAGCAACTCAGGAGGGAGCTTGACCCCAGGACCCTTAGGCTCAACAAGGGGGAAGAATGCATGTCAGATTGGAAGTTAACTTAAAACAATTATATGTATATTCTTAAAGAAAAAAAAAAAAGAATGTAGGTGTTGGCTCATAGGCTATAACCTGGCTGGAGTTACTCTTGTAATCACTGGGTTTTAATTTAGAGGATAACAGGATCAGATTGCATTTTATAAATACTGCTGTAGTTCAGAGAAGATGTATTTCAGAGAATATTTCTTTCCTTATTCTCTCTCTCCCTCCCTTCCTTGTGCTGGAGATGGGACCCAGGGCTTGGCATGCTAGGCAAGCTCTCTATGACTCCGTTACACCCCCAAGTCCTTGTTTCAATTTAAAATGTTCTAATTTACCTGTTCCCTGCCTCCAAAATCCTTCTCCTAGCCTCTTCATTTCCCTCAGTAGTTATGACCAACCTACCTAGACCTCAGGCTAGAAATGCCCCAGTTCTGAATGCTCTGTGTGGGATGTTCCCAACTCTCCAGGTAGCCTCCAGCGTGTGGAGAGCTGGGAATATCCCACACAGAGCATGGGTTACATGGGCTCATATATTCATTAGAACCTTTTAGGTCTGTGCAAATTTAGTGTATGTAAACAATCTCAAAGCAAAGAAAAAGGTCTCAGCACCTAACCAGCTGACAGAGTACCGGCATGCCTTGAGTTCTTTTCCCCCCTCGATACTGGGGATTAAAACTAGGGTATGAGAAACTACATTCTCCAGCCCTTTCTTATTTTTGAGGCAGGGTATCTCTACATTGACAGCACTGACCTTGTATTTGAGATCTTCCTGCTTTAGTCTCCAGAGTAGATGGGATTACAGGCATGTGCAACTATCTTCAGATTCATCTTGAGCTTTTATTTAGAATATCTCAACTCCCTCAGGAGACTGACTAAGCATGGGATCCTACTCTGCTTCCCCAGAAACAAGTTGCACTCTGGTCACATCTGGGATCTTATGGCCCCAGGTTATTACCCATGCTTTTCCCTCTGCCTGGAATGTACTTCTTGAGGTTATCTGCTCTGCAAATTCTACCTTCTTCTTTAAGCCCCTGCTCCTGTATTACCTGGACTCTGTGGTTTTCCCAACATCCCCGAGCACACCAGGGCCCTCTTCTGCTTTAGCTGCATGTACTTTATCAGCAACACTGCTAACACCGCAGTGCTACTTCGCAGCAATTAGGAGCAAAACATTGTTCAAGTATAATCATACACGCTACCTCAGTACTGAAATATGCTAGTTCTAGTTTAGAGAGTTTGTATTACTTTTTAAAATATAAATCAAAGCTGTCTGGGAAAAGGGACTATGTAGACAAAAAAAGCTTAAGATATAGGGCTCACTCAGGAGGCTGAGGCAGGAGGACTGCAGTGAGCCAGAGGCCAGCCTGGACTACATAGTGAGTTCAAAGCCTGACTAAACCACATAGCAAGACCCAGTCTTGAACAAGACAAAATAAAACAAAACAAAAACAAAACAAGAACAACAAAAGAACTGGGTGTGGTGGCACACGCCTGTAATCCTAGGACTCAAGAGGCCGAGGGAGTAGGATTGCTATAAGTTTGAGGCTAGTCTGGACTACATGGTGAATTCAAGGCCAGCCTATACTGCATAGCAAGACTCTGTCTCAAAACACCGAAAGATGTAGGGTTAGGGGAACAGCTGGTCTAAATATTAGTGATTCAATTGCCAAATGGATTCACCTGGTAGCAGTGAATATTAACTATTTTTTACACCTTGTCTTACAATCTCAAAATCTGTCATAATTTAACTAATTTAGAACTCTGAAAGCATGGGATAAAATTTTGTTAGTCACTAACAATGCCGTCCATACTTCATATAACCTTAGTGCAAGTCCACGTAAGAAGAAACCCACTAGGCACTGGATGGGCACAGTTAAACCACCTACTGCATGCTAGGAGGTTATGCAGCACAGGTGTAGAGGCTGCACACAGACCACCCTTGGACTGGGTGCCTGGTTCTGAACTCTGGATCTGTCACTTAAAAGCAGTGTGGTAATTGTGTACTGTTCACTTCCATACCTCTTCAAAGTGTTAAAAACAGTAAATTTGTTTATATTTTTATGTTTAAGGCAAACAAATTTGGTGGTAAAACCTGAACTGCACTAATGTGAGGCATTTTACTGTCCCCATCAGTATGAATACTTGTTTTCTGCTGTGGAAGTATTAGTGGTTTTAACTCTGGGATGATATTAGGCATTATATAATACAATATATAACAAGTAACTTTCTAGAAGTTACAATAAACAAACACACACACTGAATTCTGAGACACATACAGCCCTGAAGGGTTTGGACAAAGGATTTTGGGCCTGTCCCTTCCTCACTGGGCAGCTGCGATGATCAAATGATTTTATATGTGAACAATATATAGCAAAGATCATGTATATGTCAGTAATAGTGCTGTTCTTGTTTACTGTCCTGCTCCTCACTATTCAACTGTGAAGAAGGTGCTTGTTAAGCGAGGGTTCCATGTGGTAGTGACCTGAATGTGGTAGTGACCTGTATGATGTCTAAGGCCTAAATTTAAAAAACAGTGAGAAAGAGCATCTTCCCAGTGTGATATATTCCAAGTCTATACATGTGCACAAAAGGGCAGGTATGCTGAGGTCAGCCCCAGTACCCGTCACTGGAACTTAATGGACCAGCCATCTCCCACAGGTTAAAATGTACTCCACTAACCTAGGGTTGTAGGTTGCTTTTACTTTTAAACTACAGTTTAAGAAATGAAAGCCACATATAAAAAATGAAGATAAAATTACACATTGATGAATTCTACAGAATAGAGTTTGAAACCAATGTTACCTAAAATGACTACCCTTAAACTAAATGTTTCTGTGCCCATAAGAGTTTATACAGGTTAGAACTAGGAAATGCCAAGAAATCCTTGGTATTTCTTCCTTTAACACAAGTGTAACAGAGTTGGCATCAGTGAATGCTCACTGAGTCACAGCATTAGGAACCAGACTTGTACTCCTCCAGTAAAGTTACTATGATTTCGTGAAATGAACATGAACCCTAGCTCCCTTCAGCCATATTTCTTTGCAGGAAGTACATTCTTACAGCCCCACCCCTATTTTTTTTACATTTTATTTTAGTGGAATATTTTAGATATACATAATGATAATGTTCATCATAAGGAATTTGTACCTGTACGTGATGTATCTCGCTGCTGCTTTTTTTCCTATTCCCCTCCCTTCCCTTCAACCCCCTGTTTTGTTGAGACAGGGTCGGGTTATATAGTAGAGGCTGCTCGACTCCTGGTTCAGCCTCCTAAGTGCTGGGATTTCATGCCTGTGCCACCATGCCTGGCTTCCAGGCCTCAGTTTCGAGGATGAGGACACAGAAGTACTTGGCAACAGGGGCCATGAGTCCAAATGACCTTTGTTTCTGGAAACACAAAGAGATTTCTCTGTCCCACTATTTCCTCTCTGTCCCAAAGGGAGTTCTAAAGGGAGTGTAGACAAGGGTTGCCTAAAGAAGACAGTTCCCATCTGTATGTTCAGATACATCGGGTGGGGAAATTTTTGCATTTGTCAAACCTGTTGTAGGAGAATGAAGGGAAGGCAAACCCTGTACCCATAGCAGCTTTGTCACACACCTTACTGTAAGGATATAATGTTTTACATGCACAATGACACGGGTGTCCATTCTGTATAGAAAATGTGGTAATGAATAACCACAAAAGTGCTCTGAGTCATAATGTAATATGAAGTCTTGGAAACTGACCCCTAAAAAATAATCAAGAAAAGCAAATAACCTGTTACTTCAAGCTTTATGGACCAGATGTAAAACTAATTCCTGCTTTGGAAAATATAAGAATTTGCAATTATATGTAACAGACTCCAAAAAGGTTTAAAAAGTAGGAAAAAACTGCTCTAAAACACAATTACCAGAAATCTCTCCTCTTTTTCCAACCAGCGCTGATCTTCTTCCATTTCCTGCTGCTGTCGGATCAGCCTCTCTTCCATCAGGTGGGTTGGCAACACCTGCCCAATTCCACGTAGGTCCAAGGCTGCTGAGTCCTAGGAGAGGTAGAAACAGCATGTCCAGGCTCAAGAGTTTGTTCACATGTTCCTACCTTGTTTTGTGTGCTTTTCAAAATAATTAAGCAAAACAGCAAGAGTTGTAGAAAAAGGCCTTTATTACTTCAGCCAAAATATACTGTTACACAGTTTACTTGTAGGGGTCTGTTCTAAAGGAATTGCTCAAACACATGCGAAGAATGCATTATTACTTTAAAAAGCCCAAACAACCAGGAAGTAAAGTTATAACAGTTTAAACATGATACACATATTACAGGGTATTAGTCATTAAACATGTTTACCCCAAAGAGAAAAACAAGAATAACAGATAACTACAGACGCTCTCCAATTCAAATAATGTTTGTTTTTTTGTTTTTTGGCGTTTTTTTGGTGCTAGGATTGAACTCAGGGCCTTGTGCTTGCTAGGCAAGCACTCTAACCACTGAGCTAAATCCCCAACCCTAAAATTTTAATGCATGAAAGTGGGTCTTGGTTTTACCAGGAAAATTTACTAAAAATTATCATGATACTCAGAAATAAAGGCTTTGTCTACCTACAAATATTCTTTGGCCAAATATTTATGCTGATTCTGCCTTTTAAATGAATGGACTGTGATTGTAGCACTTTCTTCTCTTTGGATATTTCTTCTAGTAAAAAACAATTCATAAAATCAAAAATATATGAATAGATGAGATACCTGGTTTTAGAATTAAGTCATCAAAATCAAGTAGTCTTGGACTTAGAAATAGAAGGTGCCTTAAGTAGCACTTCATAAGCTTACAAAGCTAAAGAGCAAGAACACCCAGTTTACCTCCATGTTGGGCTGCCACATGGGTATCTCTTGAGATCTATGATTCCATGACTCTGTCTGGTCCAAGAGAGATGCCTGACCTGGGTAGATGCTGCCAGCCATGGCTGTGATTCCATGTGAACCAGGGTAGCCAGAGACCTGTGAGTGAGTTAGGAGGCAAGGTAATGTTCTGCCCTAACACAGCTTCTGCTTTACACATGAAAGAAAGTAACTAGAATTAAAGAATGCTGTGGTGGGCAAAATAGTAGCCCCGCCAATGTCCAAGTTCTAACTTCTTGAACATGTGACTCTAATCCCCAACTTGGCATCAAGGATTTCGCAGATGTGACTAAACCAGCGACCTTGGTAGGAGACTACTCTGGATCATCTGAGTGGGCCCAATGTTACCACAAGAGTTCTTAGGTGTAGACAGCATGGAAGAACAGTGTGATTACTGAAGAGTGGTCAGTGAGATCTAACACTGCTGGCTTTGGACATGGATCAAGAGGACCCTGACACAAGGAACAGCCTGTAGAAGCTGGTAGGGCAAGGAAATAGATTTTCAATAAAAGCCTCAAGAAAAGAAGTTTGTTATGGCTACATTAAATAACGCATGCAAACATGTACTGGAAAATGATAAATCATTTACTTTGCCATTTTAGATTTATAGAAATGCTCAGAGTAGATTATCGCTGGTTGCAAAACCAATAGGAAGACATAAAGAGCTGTAATATGCTCGGTTCCAGAACCTCTCTTTTCTTCCCCACCCACCACCATCCTCAGTAAGAGCCACAAAACATGAAAGCCTCGGTGTTGTCTTCTAATAAAGAAAGGGCTGATGGTGGGAAAGGTCGCGCCCTCCAGTTCTCACAATGACGCAGAGAGAGAGAGAGAGAGAAGTTCAGTGGAACATGGAGAATTCTAGGCAGAAGGAAAATGACAGGAGGGAGGAGAGGTCTCTAGGGATGGGCCCCTCTCTTGATTGAGAGACTGAGTAAGCAGAATCAGGATTTATTTCTGCAGATCATTTGCTGCTTTCTGGTATGGTATGGCTGGGTTACTAACTAACTTTTTAATGGCACAAAGCACAGCAAAATCTGTATTTCCAAATATTAATACAACCTTGAACAAAGGGTTGTGGGCATTTATTAGGTCTCTAGGCATTAATTTATACCAAAATTATACATGGACAATATCTAATTAATGAATTGTCAAGAAAAATATATGAATTGTAGTCTGAGTGCAAATATCTTAATAAAAATTCTAGTAAATAAAAAAATGCAACATCACTATGATTTTTGGAGAAAACTGACACATTGCTGCCAGAGAACTTTTAG
Organism: Hystrix cristata; assembly: GCA_004026905.1. NCBI lineage: Eukaryota > Metazoa > Chordata > Mammalia > Rodentia > Hystricidae > Hystrix > Hystrix cristata. The sequence continues at coordinate 166,364 of PVJO010001129.1, forward strand.
GAGTTTTCATAACAAAGAGGTTTTGAATGGTCTAAAGTAGCTTTCTAAATAATGGTGAACATGTGGAAGGATCAGTGGGCAACTTAAGCTTATATGGAACATTGAGTAACATTAGGAAATGTTCTACAGCTGGTCTCCTGGCAAGGTAGGAAAGCTGGGGCTTGGAGAAGTTAAGAATGCATTAATTACATTCAATGAAAAGAAATATTTAATATATCCACCATTTGTTTTTATTTACATACTGCTCTAGGCACTTAATGAATCAGAGATGTGTCCCCACTCTCAGGGGCTTCCACTGCAGTGGGACAGACAGCCACTATCAACATGTACTTAAATTCCAAATTGTACTAGTGCTTGGGCCACACCACTCTGTTGGCCAGGGAAGCAGGAAGTGCTGCTATCCAATTTCCACCAGCTGAAGTTAGACTTTCTGTGCAGCCAGGCACAGACTCTGGAGCAGTCCCTGACTCACTCTGCCATCTACTAGAGTTGATGTGGGTTTTTCTTCCTTAGACTTCCCATACCCACGCTGCTGCTTTGGCTACTGTCCTGGTCAGGGTTCCGGCTCTTATGCATATGCAACTAGCAAACTAGCCTGACTACCGGGAAGGGTATTATAAATTCCTCCCCTGAGAAATGAGGGGAGTAGCTGGTTCATCTTCATGTTCCCGGAGCCTAGAGAGTAGAACAACAAATAGATGTCCTGAGAACCCAGGTGGTTCACTGCCCTTCCTGCAAGGCAGGTGGCTATATCAGAACAGTGTCTTCCAGAGTCACTGGGTGCTGCTCATTGGCAACATTAATACTCTTGGCTCTACTTTAGAACAAGTATATGGCAATCTGGAGGCAGTGGGTACAGAGCATGAAATGTACTTAGTTTCACTGTTCTAAACTATCACAGATGTAAAGTCTTTACTACATTCTATATTCTCCCTTGGTACTCTAGTACCAACACTTGAGAATCTTTGTCCATATTGACATCGGCAGCCTTAATTGAAACCTTGTTCTTAGTAACACTGTGAAGAGTTACGAAAGAAAGTCCTGACCCCTCAAAGGTACTCTGACTCTCACAGGCCTCATAATGAGTAAAAAAAAAAAAAAAAAAAAAAAAAAAAAAAAAAAAAAAAAAAAAAAAAAAAAAAAAAAAAAAAAAAAAAAAAAAAAAAAAAAAAAAAAAAGCTGAATTCTAGAAGTAGACACTATATGATTCCATTTATATAAAACTCTAGGGGCTAGGGATTTAGCTCAGTGATTAGAGTGCTTGCCTGGCAAGCATAAGGCCCTGAGTTCGATCCCTGGCACCACAAAACAAACAAACAAACAAACAAACAAACAAAAAAAAACTCACCAAAAAAAAAACCCTCTAGAACAGGCAAAATCAATCTCCAATAAGAGTGTGGTTGCTTCTGGGCCAAGGGGCAAGGAGCCCTACGAAGGGCACCAGGGAGATTCCTTCAGTGTTGTATTATAATGGGGGTACAGCACACAATGGTTGCTTGCATCTGACAAAACTAAGATGTGTGCATTTCACTGCAAGTAAATTACACCTTAATAGAAGCTAACATCATACCAAAACAAACACAAGAGTTATTTACTTTGCTTCATACCCTTTTCTTCAAGGGTAATCTTTTCTAATTGTAGGACAATTCTTCAATATTCTTTCCAAATTTGTCTAAAGGGGATTTCAGCTGCTTTCTGTTACCACAGTTTAACATTTTCTTGGGAGGCTGAGGCAGGAGGATTCCCATGAGTTTGAGGTCACTCTGGGCTACACAGTGAGTTGCCTGAACTACATAGTGAGATGCTGTCTCAAAAAACAAACAGATGAAAAATTTTAAAGTTTATTTTTTCCCTCTAGAAAAACTGCACTTCAGTATTACCTCTGTATAATGTGTCCACTTTATCTATGTTTGGAAAGAACAAGACTACAAACTGCTAGAGGCACTGCTCAACTACTTAATGCTGTGAATACCAAGCCCTCTCATTTAGGCAACAGCTAGGGTGACCACTTTCTTAGCTTTCTGTTTGTCAAAATAAGTCTACAAGTAAGAAAACTATCTATATTGTACCTCCCATCACCAAGGGTACTGACAGTCAAGTAACACTTTCATGCCTGAAATGACTTACGTACCTGGTAATGATTGGTCTGAACCATGTGCTGTGGACTGGGATAAAATCCTTCACTGGACCTCGGACTAGGATAACCAGGTCTGCTGGGCTGTGAACAGGGCATCATATGAATGAATCTTTTGATTGTGGTAAATGCATGTTTTATGAAAAGAACAGAAAAAGGTATTTCTTTAGTAGAGGTTGGCTGGCAAAAGTTTAAGACATTTCAGTGGGGAAAGAACAGTTTTTTCAACAAACACTGCTCAACTGGATCTCCACACATGAAAAAGGTGGGCCCCTCCCTCAAAACATACATAAAAATTAACTCAAAATGGACCATGAATCTAAATGTATGGGCTAAAATCACAAGATTCTTAGAAAGGACAGAGTGACACAAAAACACAATTGATTAAAAAAAAAAACTAGATATCATCAAAACTACAACTTTAAGCCAGGCGAGGTGGTATATTCCTATAATCCCAGTACTCAGGAGGCTGAGGCAGGAGGACTGTGAGCTCAAAGCCAGCCTGTGTTACACAGCAAGTTCAAGAATAGCCTGAACTACATAAGGAGACTCTTGTTTCAATCACCCCCCTCAACAAAAACTCCACAACTTTTGTGTTACAAATAATACCATCAAGAGAGTAAAAAGACAAACAATATAAAAAAAGGCTTACAAATTATCTGGTAAGAGATTCACAGCCAGAGTACATAAAGAATTCTTACAGTACTAAAATGACAATCCAATTAAAAGATGGGGAAAGGACTTGAGTAGAAAAAGAGCATATAGGGACGACGGGATATTCAACATCTTTGGGCATCAGGGAAACACAAATCAAAACCATAATGAGCTATGCTTTACAGCCAGTAGAATGGTCATAACAATAAAGACAGAACATAAAAAACAAGGCAATGATGTAGAGAAACCAAAACTCTGTACGTTGTTGCTGAGAATGCAAAATGGAGCAGCTGCCGTGGAAGACAGTATGGGATATTCTAAGAAAATTAAACAGAATTACCATATGATCCTGAAATTCCACTTTCAAGTATATATACTAGAGAAATGAAAACATGTCTGCACAAAAATATACATTAATTTTTTTTTAAGAGAAGAGGTTTATTTTGGCTTACATAAATGTTCTTAATAGCATTATTTATCAGAGTTAGGAAGAGTGAACTGTGTCTACTAACTGAGGAATGGATAGACAAAATGCAATATACCCATAAATGAACTATAACTTGGTAATTAAAAGGAATGGAAGTATTGGCACATAATAAAACATGGATGAACTTAAAAAAAAAAGTTAAGTGAAAGAAGCCAGTGACAAAAAAACCACATATCATATGATTCCATTTATGGAATGTCCAGAATAGGAAGAATTGAAAGTTAGCAAGAAGATACATGGTTATCAGGCAGAAGAGGAGAGGAAATGAGGGGAAATTGCTAATGGGTTTGGAGTTTATCATGAGGAGATAAAAAGGTTCTATAATTCATTGTGGCGATGGCCGTACGATTCTGAATACTAAAAAACACTGAATCCTACCCTTTAAGTGGGCAAATTGTATGGTATATACATTGTACCTCCACAAAGCTATTAAACCATCCACAAAGGATGTGCAACTTCCCAGGCCAAGGCCTGAATGCTGTCTGCTCTGCTGCTTCTCAGGTATGTCACATTTTACACTGGTAAGTGATTCAGCTGACTGGTTTGTTTTCTCATCTGACAAATGGGGGTGAAAAAAAGGAGTTCTGAAGCCATTTCCAGCTTTAAATTCTCATTTTGAATCTCAGCCTTTTTTTTTTTTTTTTTTGGTGCCGGGGATCGAACTCAGGGCCTTGTGCTTGCAGGGCAAGCACTCTAATCACTGAGCTAAATCCCCAGCCCTAAATTCTCATTTTGTTTCTGTGATAAATGAATTCAAACTTCAGAGCAAAAGAATGACATAGTTTGAAACAGAGAATGAAAGAAGGTGAATCAATAGTCTTTTAAAACATGAGAGATTTAATGAAGTAGCAACCCATTAATCTCCAGTTCAAGACCAGAATAGCTGGGCATGGTGGCACATGCCTGCAATTCTAGCTCTTGGGAGACTGAGGTAGGAGGATCTCAAGTTCAAGGCCAGCCTGGACAGCTTAGTAATACCTTCTCTCAAATCTCAAAATAATAATAAAAAGGGGCGGGGTGTCACTCAATACTAGAGTGCTTGCCTAGAATATACAAGGCCCTAGGTTCAAACCCAAGCACAGCAAAAACAAACAAATAAAAAATCCCCAAACCCCTACAACAACAACAAAACCCAGAGTGAAAGGTCTCCTCCTTCCACTTGCCAGACACTTCCTATCCTTGGTGTCTTTCCCAAAAGGTTCTAGATCTCATCGGCCTAATTTGAGCACAAGTTCTTTGCTCTTTTGCACAGCACACAGCAAAACAGGAAACCAAAGGGATTTCTGCTGAACCTTCCTAAATAAGGAGGGAGAAGAGGGAAAAAATTGACAACCTAAAGAAGAGGTGCTCAGCTGGGTGGCACTGATCCCTCAAGGGTGAGCAAGGTTCATGTGAGGGGATCCTGATGGCTGCAAAGCTTGGCACAGGTTGGAGGCCATGCAGGCAGCTTCTAGCAGAGAGTAAGCACAGTTCTGGTGTTCCAGGACTCCCCACATCCCTTTCAATTTTAAGCAGCTGAAACAACAAAAATCGTGTCTTCTGAACCCAGAACGAGGTCCACTTATGTTAACACAACAGTCTACCAGACACTGACCTTCCAGAACAGCAACTACTGTCAAGAAAATTGAGCCATATCCAGCTATGCAATTTGGAAGAGGAGAGATTTTTTTTTTCCTCCCCAGTCTTGGTGATTGAATTCAGGGCCTCATGCATACTAGGCAAGCACTCTATCACTGAACCACATTCCCAGCCTGGGAAGAGTATTTTTAAATAGTTTTTGACACAATGTGGATGCCAGTTTTTGACACAATGTGGATGCCAGTTTTTGATACTACACTAAAACTCAATGAATGGTGGTTTCTTTAAAGTCTGTAGCAAGGCAGAGTCTGAACTCTATCATTTATCTGTTACATTAAAACCCATCACTCTATCTTGTACTTTGAATGGCCCTTTTACCCACATGTGATTCGGTCACATTCTGGTGTTGGGCCTTCGAAAAGTACTGGTTCACTGAGTAACCAGACCTTCCCAATGTTGACATATTACAAAACTACACAGGATATACTTTTAATAAACCGTATTCGTTAATGTCATTCTGAGCTCACTGGACAGTCTAAAAACTGGGAAGCTGTCAAGGTTATGGTACATTTTCGAAACTCTAATTTTTTCCTTTAAAATCTCAAATTTTATTATTGGTAGCAAATATGATCAATTGTTTTCTTTGAAATGACAGGTTCGCTTCTGAGAAAATGTTCACCAGATCTGCAACTCTGAATATAGCATGCCTGACAGATGTTCTTCTAAATCAAGCTGGATTTCCATGAAAAGAGGGCTTTGCTTAGCTCAGTTGCACAGCACTTTCCCTGAGACGGACATCAGGTTTGGGTGTGCACTTCCTATGTCCTCATACTGCTTCACCTTTTGTAAACTGGCATCATTTCTTATGGTGTGAGCATGGTTGTGAAGAACACTGATGACTAGTGCAGCTAGGTGGCACTTCCTGGTTTGTACAAGCAGATAGCAGTTTTATCATTGCCAATATCAACATACTGGAAAAGGCAAATAACATCTTAACATGATTAGGAAAGGAGTTCAGATCTCCTGGGCCTGTGACATGGTCTTCCTGACTCGGCAGAATCAAAGGACCACCTTGAGAGTGGTTGTACTAAAAACAGCCTCATGCTGAGGCTCTCCACTAATCCGACAGGAATCTGCAGGACAGCAACAGGAACAGATGAAGATGAACATTAAGTGAGACCCTCCCAGGCTGGGCTCATCACAGCTAAATTTTTCCTGAAGATGATTATTAAAAAAAACTGGCATTAAATGGATGAATTTTTTTTTTCTCAGTGCCGGCGATTGAACCGAAGGCCTGTACGTGCTAGACACTTGATCTACCAATGAGGTACATCTAAAGCCTATAATGAACAATTTTAGTAATTAGCTTTCTGGTTATAATGCTTTGTCATTAATCAACTTTACATTTTGAGTCCTGAACAGAAGAGAGGAATATATTTCTGTTTAAAAAGTAATGAAAGGGGGCTGGGGATTTAGTTCAGTGGTTAGAGTGTTTGCTTTGCAAGTGCAAGGCCCTGAGTTTGATCCCCAGCCCCCCAAAAACAACAACAAAAAAAATGAAGGACCTAGGCATGGTACCACACGCCTGTAATCCCAGCACTTGGGAAGCAGAGGCACAGGAGAATTGCAAATTCAAGGCCAGCCTGGGCCTACACAGTGAGTTCAAGTCTAGAGCTATACAATGAGACACTGCCTCAAAAACCAAAAACTAATGAAGCTATAATAAACATTTTCTTTTCTGCTCTTTCTTTTCCTTTTTTCTTTTTGTAGTGCTACACTCCTCAACCCCATAATATTTTTTTAGGTGGTATACAAAAATTTAGCTACATAAGCCTAAAATCCTATTTAAGAAATTGAAGTGGAATTTATTTATCCTAGGACATCACAGGTAGAATTATAAAAACCTGCAAAGATCCATATAATTCCTATTTCACAGGGCAGAGCAAATTGCCAGAGGAAACGCCAGTTGAAAAAAACAGATTCACTTCAGATACAGCAACTAACATGACCACAAATCCAGAATCCAGTCCTGCAATGAACACTGAGAAGGTAAAAAGTGAATCCAGGACTAGGTTCTCTGTATGGCAGAGAAACAAGAGGCATACTTGCTTAAAAATCTCAAGCATCTGAGTATCTATTCTAATTTAGGCAACTTTAGCCATTAGAACTTTTTTTTTCTTTGATGCTGGGGATCGAACTCAGGGCCTTGTGCTTGCAAGGCAAGCACTCTAACCACTAAGCTAAATCCCCAGCCCTAGAACTTTTGATCCAAGGGCTGTCTAACTCTTTCTACAAGGGTCAAACAGTAAATGTGTTAAATTTTGTGCACAACACTGCCCCTGTTCAGCTCTGCCTATGTGGTAGAACCAACTATAAACAACACGCGCACTGTGAGTGTGTGTGGTTGTGTCCCAACAGAACTTCAGGCACCAGGATCAGACAGTGGCTACCTTTGCTGGCCTCTGCTTCAGACAAATAAGTCTTGGTGTGAGGCAGAACAATCTTTGATTATAGAAAAGAGCCTCAAATATGCAGGTTGAGGATACCTAAAGAGAAACCAAGAAAGCAAGCAAGAAAGACAGGGGGATCAAGAGAGAGAAAGGTGAGAATATGTAAAAATTTAAGCAGATGACTAGATAAAGAAAATGTGGTATTTACAATGGAGTACTACTCTGCCAAAAAGGAAGATTATCACATTGTTTCTCTTATATGAGAAATCCAAATTATAAATAAAGAACAAAATAAAAGATAGATAACATAAACACATACTAATTAAAAAAAGATTCCTGGGGCTGGGGATTTAGCGCAGTGGTTAGAGTGGTTGGCTTGCAAGCACAAGGCCCTGGGTTCGATCCCCAGCACCAAAAAAAAAAAAAAAAAAAAAAAAAAAAAAAAAAAAAAAAAAAAAAAAAAAAAAAAAAAAAAAAAAAAAAAAAAAAGATTCCTAAAAAATATTAACTAGCTGCCAACAATTGAAAATAAAAAATAAAAATACACAAAAAAAATTTAAGTAGAACTAAAGCCAAACCACTAAGCTAGGCATGGAGGTGCATACCTGTAATCCAAGCACTTACAGAGGCTGAAGCAGAAGGATCCCAAGGTGGGAGTCCCACCTGGGCAACTTAGCAAGACCCTGTCTCAAAAATAAAAATAAAAAAAGTACCCATGGGTTCTATCCCCAGTACAAACAAAAAAAGTGCCCAAATCATCTCTAACCCATGAACTAGTTTTAAAAATTAGTCAAACTAAAATCATTAAAAGCCCAACAGATTGATATATGGAAAAATGTTTAGGGGCTGGGGATGCAGCTCAGAGGCAGAGTACTTGCCTCGTATATGTAAGGTCCTAGATTCTATTCTTAGAACTAGGGGAAAAAAAGGGTTAGAGTTGGGAGGCAGAGGGGGACAGTATGCATGCGTGTGTCTATGGTATGTTTAGATGAAAAAGACTCTTCAGTTCCAGGGGAGTGCTGCAGTATCTGGCACTTATTGCCAAATATTTAACACTGTATTTATTATACTGCTGTGTAATAAGTCAATTGCTGTACAATAAATTACCTTATAACATTCCCAAGAGATATAAAGGAGGAAAATGACGTTTGGAATAGGAAGGTAACTTGTTTAGTCATCGGACTGTAAATAGCAGAGTCTGAGATGAACAGACTGACTTGATTTCAAGGCCTGAGACATCATCAATGAGACTCTCCTGCCTCAAAGCACAGGACTATTCTGCAGCTGTTACAGAATTAAAACTTGGGATAATGGGCAAACAGACCATGGAGGGAGCCCTAGATGCTGGGATGAGGGGGTTCACGTCTTTTCTGTGGGTAACTATGGATCATCTCTTGTCATTAAATATAGCAATGTTCTGGTTTTCTCAATGCCTTACTCAAAGCAACACTTCACAGATGATGTGATTTTCCTTTTCTGTAGAGTGGCTGGACTGAGGCACTTTTAGCTCTACCCATCTGCAGAATCATTCTTATCACTTACATTCACTTCTAGTGTGTGACAGGTTTACTTTTACATGGCTCAACACAGAGACCAAGAAAATAAGTTTTTAGGAACCATGGTTAAAAAAAACTGTTACAATATTTAAACAGTTCCTTGTGTTAAGAGATTGCTGAATATTTTTCAAAAAGATAAGTTGTATTTTTAGTTAACTAAATATCAAACAGCTATTAGCTGCAAAAAAAATTTAGTACCTTTTTACTTTTCAGAAAAAGGACTAAATTGGATCATTCATGGCAAGTAAGCATGTGTGTGAAAATACCATCCTATCAAAAGCAAAAAGTGAGCAACGTAAACAAACACATAAATACATTGCTCACTGTCAGAAGCAAAAGGCACAATGTATTGTGGTCTGTAAGCTTGTGTAATGGCCTGTAAGTTTGTGTAATTTTGGATAAACTTCAATAAAAGTCTATTAAAAAAAAAAAAAGCAAAAAGTGTACAAAGTTTCCTTAATTAATCTAAGGAAAGTATTTAAAGGCCAACTGTCTAAAACTTTCCAGTCCAGCCTAGCTCCTGTAAAGGGTGTGGCCACTCTCCTGAGGTGGGAGGGGACATGAGGAAGCCTTGGAGGTGAGTGACAGCAAGGCGTGAGGGTGCTACTAATAGGTCTCACCAAAGAAATTCAACCATATGCAACATGTTTCTTACACGAAAACCCCAACCACCAGTTCTGCCCCCAAAAAGGCAGAAAATGTGCACAAAGTTCTTAGCAAAACTGAATAAAAACAAAAGAAATACTCTCATCAGGTGGAATGAGACTCATTTATGAAGCAAAAAGTAAAGTATCTCTGGCCCAGTTTCATCTTTTAATCCTGACTGATCATTCATTAGGGAGATCTCTGATAACCAACAAAGGAAAACTTCCCCACAGTCAGGTATCCCATGACATGGAGGAGGAAAGGTGAAGGGGAACAGAAAGACAATTTTAATATGAATCTGCTTCAATGCTCTTGTTTTCAACAGCCTCTATTTAAAATGCAAATTAGGAAAATCAGTGCACAGGATGACAATCTATAGGAGAAGCAAGCAAGACGTGATCAGAGTTATAATCTCTACTTTTAGAATAACTAGATATCTGATTTTCTCCTCACAAGAAATAGCTGTCTACATCACAGAGAAATCCCACATTTGGGGTGGGGACCTTGGCTACCTTGGGTGGTGCTTCGTCAGATCCTCCAGAGTCCCAGGACACAGTGGCCTGTCTTCTCGACTCCATCCTCATTCGTTCTTCTTGCTGAGCCTTCTCTTCCTCCAAGATTGTGCTAGAGAGACAACACATTGTGTTAATGGGAGCTGACAGCCAGAGCAGCAAGCAGATGCCCGCTCAAGTCATCTAAGGAACACCAGCTGGCTTCCAGGAGAAGATGCCCAAAAGGCAAAGACCCTGCACACAAGGGAAGGAGGATCAGGTTGCTAACCCTTTACACACGACTCTAGAACAGCATTGGTCCCAACAGGCAAGTTGGGATCTTTTAAAGCATTGTCATAGGCAAGGAAAATATAGCTGAGAAGAAAAAGAGAGGCTGCTGAAAATGAAGAACAGACTGAGATGAAACGTTTGCATGGTGTAGTTTACATTAAGCACAACAGAATGACCCTGAGAAATAAAGCCCTTTGTCAAGAGCCGAGGCAGAGTCTGTCTGAGGCAGACTCTTTGCACCAACACGGGCTCTCACAAATGTGAACTTACCAGCATACTATGTGACCAATTAGAATTTGGCAAATAATTTCCCTAACTCACTCAGTTCAATATTCCTACTGCCTTTCAGCTTAAGCAGTACTTTACCCATCAGGAAAACAAGGAAGAACGCAACAGTATTCACAAGTGCTTCTGTTTGCTCCAAGCGGGAAACACTGCACTTACCACTGCTGGGCTGCTCAGAGGCTATGGGAAGTCTCACACATTGCCGTGGCCACCACCACTGCCTCCACAGTGATTGCAGGGCAGCTTCTTAGTCCTGGCTGGTTGCCATCACATAAACTCCAAATACAGCCAGAGAGAGACTCAGCTAGGTCCTATTCCATATAGACTCCCTAGGGTTGAGCAGGCAACAGGTCTTTGAAACCTTTGTCCTATCTGCGGCAATCAGCTCTTGCCTATATGCCTACATGTCTGCAATTTAAGAGTTCTAATAATGAAGCTCATTCAAGTTCCTGGCCCTCTGGCAGACAGAATGCAGTAAATAACCACCCAGAATTACTCAGGAAAGAATGACATCAGCTGCACAGACTCTTTCTAATCTGGGAATTTGCTCGACTGTTTAAAAAGACATTCCTGCTGGGCGGGAGGCTAGAGCCTGATAGCTCTCATACAGTCACCTTCCAAAGCAGGAAAAGACAGACAAATTTGTTTCATAACTATCCCGAGTCAGCAAACCATCACTGCAGATGTTAAAGGCATTTTTCCCCAAAGGAAAGGGAATGTTCTCAAAGAAAGGATTGTTTTATCACTTTGAAGAAAAACTTTTAGTCTGAAGAGCCCATCCCTTCCTCAAAGTAAGACTTTGGTTTCCTTTTTGCTCCAGTTAGATGACTGGCTGAACAAACAAATGTCAAGCAACTTTAACATTACCCAAGAATTTCTTGGTGCAGCCTCACTAGTCGGGCAAGACACACGTTCAGCGCCAGCATTGCTAGGTGCATGGCCCGCGTACAAGGCCCAGTGAGCCTGGTGAGATGAGCCTACCTACATAGGCAGAGACCAGGGAACATCTGGGAAAGGAGCACAGGGCACCAAGCAGCTGGCTCTGCCCCACTCTCCAATCAGAAAAGCACTCACCCCAGACTGGGTGAGGATTAAAGGAGCACTTGCTATGTTGACAATTACCTATAAACTATTTCTAATGGGGCATTTGCTCTGGGTTGCTCACTCAGCAAATGCTTGCTGACTTTCTGTTCAACGCAATATGCACAGTTTCTGAGATGCTCTGATTAAGGACAGAAGAAGTTCAAACCTGAAACATGGTACAAATGCCACCACTGAGTGGGGAGAAAAGGGCTCTGGGGACCGGCCCCAGCACTGTCCCAGGTACTAGGAGATGCTAAGAAGGAAGATTTCCAGATGCTGTAATAAGAAAACAACTACAAGGCACAAGCAGCATGTGACTGAAGTACAGCAATGTTCTCTGTCCATTTTTTGCATGGACATAAATACTGTGTCTTTATACTTAAATGTATGACTCTTTAGAACCTTTTGCTAGAATGAAACAGTGCCTGGCACATAGCTGACATTTAAATATATGCTGAATGAAAAAGTACTGTGAAATGTGGGTAAAATCTATGCATTACTATGACCCATTAGACATGTGACTTAGCTGAGAAGAGTCAGAAGAAGATCAGGTTCAAGTTCTGCCACAGACAGGCTTTGTGACTAGAGAGGTCAATCCCTGCATGTTTCACCCACAAAACGAGATGTCTCCTGAACTATCTCAAAGGATGAATGCCTCCCTAACTACCTATCCTGAAAGGTTGACTGCCTCCTAACTATTGACCCTGAAGGATTGTTATAAAGATTAAAGTAAAATTCAGACAATTTAATGCGCTCTGAAAACCAAGAAGCTCTTCAAAATAGAAAGAAAAAAATCCCTATCAAATAATGTTCTGAATACCTGATGGCTACCATTTTCATGAATGGGTTCAAATGGATTAAAATCTAATGAGAGTTTGAGGCACAAAGGAGAAAACATGTCTTTTTGCAAATCCATCCAATTTCCTACTGACATGTTGGTGATACAACTTACATATGCCTGTTAAAACAGTCACTGACATACAATGCCTCTGAACATGAAAAATATAAACATGCGACCTTCGTTAGGAACAGACGAAGCTTTGGTATGTGCTAATGTAGCTTTACCAGGTCCTGCTCATTCTCCAGAGAAACCTGGGAAGGGGCATGTTGAGTTCCTAAATCACAGAACACAGGTGGACCAGACCTCCAAGACTGTTATGGGAGGGCAGCAACAGCTGTTCTTTAGAGCTGGTGTGGTAATTATCACTGCTTCAAAAATGAAAAGAGAGCTCTTTCTTCGTTTGCCTTGTTCCTCTGCATCCATGAAGTTTCTGATCCACCACATTCTCCACTGCCTTCTGTGTAAACTCCTTTGCCTGAAAACCTTTCTCTCCTCCACCAGCCAACTCCTACTTGCATTTCAAGTGTCCAACAGTACTTCCTCCATAAAATACTCTTTGAAGCTGCCAACTCTCTTCAGACTGTGTTATGCTGTTCTCTTTTTCATTCCCAAAGAACTAGTTCTTACCACAATGTAATTTCTGTGAAAATGCACTGTAAATGCTGTGTGCCTGACTTCTGCACTTGAAGGCGCATTTTCACATGGTCCAGAACTGGCACAGATCCTGATTCATCACACACATTAGTAAATGAGACAAGAAAGGGTGAGTGAAGCCCTAGGGGTACAGAGGGTCAACTGATCAGTAAAGAGGAGCATACCACAAGCAATCTGCACTCACGACTGGCCACTTATGCCACTTTCTTTGAGATGGACACTGGGACTGGAGTACACTCTGAGACAACAGCAAAGCCCTCTTGGCCTCAGAGAAGGGTACATCCCTAATTACCAGGTCTCCAGGGCCCTGGTCTAAAGCAAACAACAGATCCTGAATTCTGACATTTTATGATTTAAACTGAAAAGTCTATAAAATCAAGGAAAAAGAAAAATCAATAATTTAAAAAAGTCCTTGCTTCTCATTCTTCAAATAATTAAAGTAACTGTACAGGCAGGCTACAAGAGGCTAGGTGGGACATCTCTTTCAAGCAATGGAAACTCCATGTAAATAGATCCCATTAGGCCATTTTATTTCCCATGGGTTGTTTTATCAAATGAGTCACCATGACTGTAAGGCTACTGTTCCCCTAAAACTCACAGAAAGGTCCTGTGAAGTCCCTCACCACAGGAGACCCTTTTAGGCCCCATCTGCATGGACTCTTCTGCCCACAGTGACATTCCTCTTTCCGCGACCTGAATTTACTGTCTGAATCTTCCTTTTAGCGCTTAATTACATACTGCCATGTTGTGGGATTTAGGTTGCCAGTTTCCTACGATTGTCAGAGACAGATCAATTCCTCTTCTCAGCTAAGTATTGTCTGTACATTTGAGATATCCCAATATTTCTTTAATTGAGCATGCCAGTCTTGTGCCTCAAAGAAAGTGAGGACAACTGGGAAGTGAGTTTCCGCAATCTCAATACTTCACTCTCATACCAAATATAGCATGTCAAAATGTTTCTGAGAAACCAAAAATTGTTGCTCAGAGTAGCCAAGAATATAAATAACTCATAAAATATCTGTTTTTACAATGGAAGGCCAGTCCATAGATGGAGTAAGAGGGCACGAGGAGACATGGCTGAGCTGTTCTTCCTGCAGCTGCTTAAGAACAAGGGCAACAAACCAGAATGCGTAGTGTCAGAGGTCACACTGAAGCATACTTTCCCAAACTCCCAGTATTTTTAGTAGCAATACATGCCATTTGAAAGTTTTTAGCTGCCTCATGTGAACTGGCAATGAGCCTTCATGGTTTTTCCTAAAACAGTGGTTTCCAAATCTCAAACTTGCAAATAGACAGACATGTCATTTAACAAACAAGAGCACTCTCGATAATTACATGTACTTATCCATGGGTCCTGGCTAGGAAGAGAATCCTGAAGGGGAGAAAGGAGAAGATTATTTAACGTTAATTTTATTTTTTTTACTTCTCTCACTTTAAAAGAAAAAGCCATCAATCGTAGCCAATTTATGATGGACATACAAACTTGTGAGAACTGCTCTGATTTTCTTTTTCTGACCTGCAACATCCATTGTGAAACTTGGTCTCAGAATTCCAAAGGCTTACTAAATTTCCCTTCCAGGGTAACAAAATGTGAGTTCACTTAAAAGGCATTTTGATGGAGAGGAAGGTATCCCTTGTTTTCAGTACTGAGCTAAGAAATAAAAATCTCAAGCAAAGACATGCTTCAGGAATGGAAAACACTGCTGGATAGTAAGTGGTTGATGTTTGAATCATTGGCACTGTCCCAGAGGAAAGGATATGGAGGGAGGCTGCATCTGTTGAGCTGTGCAGCCACAGAGTTCTTGCCTGTCAAGCTACCCCTCGTTCACAAGTAAGAACAATCTTCCTTGTCTATTTGTTAAAATGGAAAAATAAAATACGTGGGAAAAACTGGGAAAAAATTCTAAGTAAACATTAATTGGTTCTGTACTTTTATAGACACTAGAAAATAAAGGTGTTTCTGATCTATTTCATTTCTGTACCATATGTCAAGAATATGATATGAATTCTTCACTTTGACACTATAAAGCATTTTAAAAAAATACATAGGAATTTAGCTCAGTGGTAGAGCACTTGCCTAGCAAGCACAAGGCACCCCCCCGAATATATATACACATATATATCATTCTTTGCTTTATTTAATATGGGGAGAAAAATTCTCTCTTAAAAAGCCTGGACTTTGATCTCTTAAACAAAGGGATGATATCCTAGAATTTTCTTTGGACACGAAATCAGTCTGGGTTTGTAGCAATTTGGGCTAACCCAGAAAATACCCAGAGAAAGAATGGCAATGAGTCTGAAGGAAAAAGAGGAAACAGGCTTGTTCTGGTAAGTTCATGGGAACACCAGCTTTGAAAAAAGATCTCTCCCAATTACTCAATATTGCCTCACCACAAAGGAATGGAATTGACCTTATTAGCAAAATCGTGGTGTCTTTGCAGAAAACAAGCCCGGAGCCTTGAGAAGGGCTGGGAAAGGCATACAGGGGGTGAGCTGAACTGGAGGCTGCCAGTCAGTGTGCCACAGCTGCACCTCTGCTCACCCATAAACAGGTGCAGTGCTCTGGACACCAGCCTCCAGCAAAACACAAGAATCACATTTCTCTCTTCATTTATGATGTATCTCAGCCTGCCAGAAATCAGTGCTGCTGTTTGGATACCATTTCAACCTTATTTTTAAAAGAAAGCAGTTTCTATTAAAATCTTATTTTAAATGGTGATCTTTTTCTATTTCTCACATGTGTGATAGCTGTTTTTTGATTAAAACTCTGGCGGACTGGCACTATAAACACTGAATGAAAGAAATGATTGTGTGACACCTTAGAAGAACAACCAATAGCAACCAGATACTGGAGGGGGTCAACACCAGGAGGAAGACTGGCACTGAGCAGTAGGACACGCTTTCTAATGGCCATTAGCTAGAAGGCAGGCCCTAGTTTTACTGCCTTGAAGAACCAGAGGACTGAGTTTATAACAACCACAACTGTTGGAAAATGAAGGGGGAAATTCCAGAAAGAATAAAGCCAGAAAGGAAGTGTTTCAGTTTCTGAATGTAATTGTGCCCCAATCTCTGGGTGACCTTGGAACCATGTACACACAACTTCAAGCAATCCAGCTAAGGCTAAAAGAACTGAACACAGGTCTGACCTGCTGCCCACAGCAGAGAGAATTCACAATGTGGGATGAGCCAAGTTAATTGCTTGCTCAAACAAACAAGCAAGCAAGCAAGCAAACAAGCAAACCATCTAAACACTTGCGAAGAATATAATTGAATCTAGATTTTATGCAACCTATTAGTCACAATACCCAGAATATAACCTAAACTTAGCTGATACACAAATGAAAATGCAACCTGCTCTCCAGGGAAAAAACTTACAGGAGACTGAAAGAGGACTCAGGCGTCAGATTCAGCAAGCAAAGATTTAAAGAAGCCACTACAGTCAAGTACACAAAACAAAATTTAAGATTAGGAGTGGTGGCACATACCTATAATCCCAACATTTTGGGAAGCTAAGGCAGGAAGATTGCACATTTAAGCCCAGCCTGGTTGACTTAGTGAGACACTGTCCCAAAATTAAAACAAGACAAAACAGCCCCCCAAAACAAAAGGATTGGGAATGCTGCTCAGTGCATAGGTTCTGAGTTCAGTCTCCAGTACTGGAACAAAATTATTCATTATGATGAAGTACAGGAAATGTCAGCAGAGAAGTAGAATATAGAAGAGCCAAATATCAATTCTGTAACTGAAACATATATGAGAGATAAAAATCTCCATGGGTGAGACGATCGGTAGGATAGAGAAGACAGAAGATTTAGAGAACTTGAAGATAAATCAATAAAAAAAATTACCCAATCTGAAAGAGATAAAAGAATTGGTGCAGGAGGAGGGAGAAAGACAGGGAAGGTAGTAACAGAGCCCCTGAGATTAGACTTGAAAGACAATATTGAAAGGGTTAATACAGATGCAGCTGGAATCTCTGAAGGTGGGGAGACAGAAAATAAAACAAAAAAACATATCTGAAGAAATAATGGAAGGCTTGGCATGGTGCTCTATACTTGTAATCCCAGCTACTCAGGAGAGTGAAGTAGGAGACCTGAAGGCTCAAGGCCAGCCTGGGCAACATAATGTGATGTCATATTTTTTTTAATGAAAAAAAGAAATAGTGGTAAGTTTCTCCAAATTTGCCCAAAGATATTTTACAGATTCCAGAGGCTCAGTAAACTCCAAACACAACTAATACAGAGAAAACCACAACCAGCATATCCTAAACTGCTGAAAACTAAAGATAGAAAAAAATGGAACCTGCTACAGGGAAAAACCACACACTACACTCAGAGGAACAAGTATGTGAATGGCCAATAACTTCTCCTTAGAAACAACAGGGTAGAAGACAGTGGAAGGACATCTTTTACAAGTTCATAACAGACCATAATTCGTGTCTCGCTGCCAGAAGGCTTAAACCACCAGAGGTACATACGTGACTGTCTCACTGTGCAACTTTTTATTAATTTTATTAGTAAAAAAACTGATAAACGTGATGAGATCCATTTGTATTACCAGTGCTACGAGCCACTCAATGGGACAGTCACGCATATACCACTGGTTGTTCAAGCTGATGGGAACGTGTTAAAGTGCTAAAAAGAAAAGAATAAATTATCCAGACAACTTAGAATTCTATATGAAATGAAACAGAATTCAATTCACTTTTGGAGAAAATAAAACTAATGGAATTTCTCACCAATAGATTTACATCCCAAGAAATGCTAAAGAAGTTTCTTATTTTGTGGGGTTAACACACATAAATGTCATACACAACACATGCACACACATCCATACATATATATGTGTGTATATATATGACAAAAAATAGCGTAACAGAATGAGGTGATGGTAAATGTAAATTCTATAAATAGTCTCAGTCAAGAACTCACACACTGAACAGAGAAGACTTTACTTCCCTCCTCTGCCTGGCCTCTGGGTACAGTGTGGCCACTATGCTGGCTTGCTCCACCTCTCCATGCAGTCTCGCTTCCTGCCTTTCTGTAAACTGAAGTAGGGGAGGCATCCATCAGAGCCACACATGCTTCACTTTCCAGAGGAGAGAGGGATATTCATGTGCACTCCATTTTTCCTTGATGCTTCTAGGGTTACTGACTGAGGGGGCAAAACTTAGTGTATAGGAATTAGGAAAAACCAAAGAAATACCCTGGGGTAAAAGGAAATGGTGACAGAAACAGAACTGATGGGAAAGAACTATGGCTGCTTCAGGGAAAGTATGATGATTTCACTATGGGTTCAGAGGATGGGGTTCAAACGATAAAGAATAAATACATGAATTACAGCTGAGATGTCAACTTCATCCATCAGAGGTCTCTCTTCACAAGTAAGACAGGTTCACTTGCTTACTGCACACAAAACCAAACTCGAGAAAACTACGAAAGAGATATATTTGTGAAGCTCTGATTATCTAGCTGTAGTGAAAACCAGTGAAAGGAAAGAATTAATAACAGTTAAGACATGATTTTTAGTGGAAACAATGTGAATTTTATATGAAATTCATACTTGATTTAGATTCACTATTCACTTTTATATACAGCAAAGAGTAAGGATGTGGCTAGCATTTTAATAAGTACACAGGGATAATTGGGAATCAGATTCCTCTTTCCTTTTATTCTTTTGTTTTGCGGGGTGCTGGAGATTGGACTCAGATCCTTGCGCTTGGTAGGCAAGCACTCTACCACTGAGCTAAATCCCCAACCCCTAAGATTCCTCTTTTAGATAGTATTTAGCTCTGAGGGGGATGGCAAGGAGAAGGAAAATATCAGTGTGAGGAAGCTAAGGAGGCATCTAGTCCCTGCCTTCAAAAGAAATTTTGGAAGGAAATATAAAACTACTTAAAAAAAATACAAAGAGAAGAAGTACAAGCAACCTTATACTGTTAATCAAACCTACAGCTTCTAATTTGGAATTTGCACTGTAGAACAAATGAAGAATCAAAAAGAGTTTTGAACACTTGTTTAAGAAAGGTGTCTGCACAAAAGACTAATATCTAGAATATATAAAGAACTAAAAAAAAAAAAAAAAAAAAAAAAAAAAAAAAAAAAAAAAAAAAAAAAAAAAAAAAAAAAAAAAAAAAAAAAAAAAAAAAAAAAAAACAGGACCCCCAAATTCAAAGACCTAATCCAAAAAGGGCATCTGAAATGAACAGACATTTCTCAGATAAAGAAGTACAAACAGCAAATAAATATATGAAAAAAATGTTCAACATCACTGGTCATTTGAGAAATGCAAATTAAAACAATACTGAGATTCCATCTCACTCCATAAAGAATGGCTATCACCAAGAAATCAACCAATAACAAATGCTGACAAGGCTGTGGGGGGAAAAGGATGCTTCTCCACTGTTGGTGGGAATGTAAACTGGAAACCACTATGGAAAATCAGCATGGGGATTCTTCAAAAAACTAAAACTAGAGGTTCCATTTGACCTGGCTATTCCCCTTCTTGGTATCTCACCGAAAGAGTTAAAAGCATCAAACCACAGCAATATATGCACACCTATGTTTATGGCAGCACAGTTTGTAATAGCTGTACCTTGGAAACAGCCCAGATAGCCTTCGTTGGATGAATGGATAAAGAAAATGTGATTTTTAATATACAACGGAGTACTACACTGCCATAAAAGATAAATTTGAGACATTTTTAGACAAATGGATGTACCTTGAGACCATAGTTTTTTTTATTTTTTTTTTTAACCAAGAACATGTATTGGTACAATGTACATATAATGGTTACATTCATCACATTTACTTTGTACCTGTACATGATGCATCTTGGTTCTCCCCCCTCTTCCCCACCCTTCCCCTCTATTCCCTTTATCCCTATTTACAGCAGGTTCATTTACATTTCTCCATGAATTCCCTTTCCTTTTTCTATCCCTCTTTTCCCTTCCTGCTTCTCCCCCCACTCCATCCAATGCTCCTCTCCTTTGAATATTATCTTCCTTTTAGATTGTATCTATTACACCTCTTCGTCCTTGGTTTCTCATATCAGAGAAACAATTCGATGTGTACTCATGTGTGTCAGATTTATTTCACTTAATAGTATGTTCTCAAGGAACATCCATTTATATACAAATGACTCTAGTTTATCCTTTTTTATGACAGTGTAGTACTCCATTGTGTAGAAAAACCACATTTTCTTTAGCCATTCATTGGTTGTTGGGCATTTAGGCTGTTTCCAAGACTTAGCTATTACAAACTGTGTTGCTATAAACATGGTTGTGCACACATCCCTGTGGTATGAGGATTCCAGTTCTTCTGGGAAGATCCCCAGTAGGGGGATAGCTGGATCAAATGGAACCTCTAGTTCTAGTTGTTTGAGGAATCTCCATATTGATTTCCATAGTGGCTGGACCAGTCTACATTCCCACCAACAATGGAGGAGGGTTCCTTTTTCCCCACAGCCCTGTCAGCATTTGTTATTGGTTGATTTTTTCATAAACACGGCTCTTTCTGGAGTGAGATGGAATCTTAATGTTGTTTTGATTTGCATCTCTCGAATGACTAGTGATGTTGAACACTTTTTCATATATTTATTTGCTTTTTTAATTTCTTCATCTGAGAAATGTTTATCTATTTCAGATGCCCATTTTTGGATTGGGTCTTTGAATTTGGGAGGTTTAATTTTTTTGAGTTCTTTGTATATTCTATTTTTTTTAATTCTTTTTTTTTTTTTTTTTTTTTTTTTTTTTTTTTTTTTTTTTTTTTTTTTTTTTTTTTTTTTTTTTTTTTTTTTTTTTTGTGGTGCCGGGGATCGAACTCAGGCCCTTGTGCTTGCAAGGCAAGCACTCTAATCACTCAGCTAAATCCCCAGCCCCTTCTTTGTATATTCTAGATGTTAGACCTTTGTCTGATTGATAGCTAGTAAAGGGGTAGCATAGATATTATGTTTTTTTAAAAAAAGAGATAGTATTCAAAAGAGAGAACTAGATAGGGAAAAGGGAGATAAAGAAGAAGCTTAAAAGAAAAGTAAGATGAAAGGGGA